>OX155959.1:24615979-25215979 GCA_944548615.1 Micropterix aruncella | reverse complement strand
GAGCGTATTTCCTGCGGTTTACGATCCCCTCCTAGTCTGTTGTGCGAAGCTTGACAAACATGCTTGATCGTCTAGAGAGCCCTTTAGAGACTTAAAAATTTAATAAACAGATGCCTTGTTGGGCAAAAGTTACATTGAAAATTTGGTTTGAATATCTCAATACGAGCTACACTAATAATACTTAAATTCCTCGATACATTTTAATCAAATATTAACGCTGAGCTTCCCGAGGCTAGCCAAGAAACAAACGCCCGAGGTGGTTGTATAACGGAACCCAAACGGGTTCGTCCGCCGATCGAGAGGCTCATCGATTTTATTTATGACATTAATATTCAGAAAAAAAAATCTTTGGCTAGTACCTTGGCCAAGAAAGTCTTGGGATGACACAACCGATTTTTTAATACACCTTCCGGCCTGTGACTTCCACAACTATAATACTGTGAGTGTTGATGTATTGAGACTATTATTGTTGTTTTGACACGACTTTAAAATGGAAACACCCTAATGTAGATATTGCTGAAACTGCAATTCCAATAGCTGTTCTTCGACGGACAAAAATATTTTTAAGTGACACCTTGAACTCTCGAATAGATAACATCTGCTTTATCGATGTTATCTCACGCACGTTACCACGAAAAGTTAGGCAACGTGGCGAGTAGGTTTTAAAATTATAAATATTAGTCCAGTAGCCTTGTCATGGTTACATATGACCTAAGTTGCATCAAGTGGGGGTAGTGAGACGCTAAATCTAAGTTATCGACCTTGTTAGCCCTTCGGAAACTTCTAAATATCTCAAAAACTGCAAAAAATTTGCACATTTTTCGGTTTCTTCCCATTTTCACCACAAAGGCGTACGTTTTCGGCAAAAACTGTTCTATGTATTTTCTAACTACATAAAATTTTCTATAATTTGAGACTAAAATCGGCTTGGTTGCCCTAAAACTTTAGAGATATAGCTTAAAAAAAATGGCAAAATCTCCAAACTTAAACATTTTATACTAATTTTCATGTGCAATTGCCTTGATGGTATATTTATCATATACAATTGCCATTATATCTTCAATAACCTGTCTAACGCGAGTCAGTGAAGTAAACTTTTAGTCATATTAACATTTTGAAGGAGATTCCTCCACCTTTCCCCCTCCTACCAAGAGGGGGAAAGGTGGAGAAAAGTTACAGTTCACAACCAAACGACTAAAATTGACCTTGAGCTATGTTCCTACTTCTACTACTACTTTTACTTGTACTAAACTAACTACTATTTTTTCTACTACTACTACTACTACTACTAATACTACTACTACTACTACTACTACTACTAATACTACTAATAACTACTTCGCGTACGAGATTTCACCATTCCCGATGTCTCTATTCACTCAAGTGGGAATGAAGAAGGAATATAAATACTCTCTATGCAACATTCAAACCTGACAATATTGATTTCAATAGGAAAATAGTAAATTTGTGGTTGTCGATGGTGGTCATCTCCTTCACAAGGTGGTGTAGCCCAAGCACTCCTCCTTGGACCTCATAGCTGCCCGATATGTAAAATATTTCGAGACACGGTACGGTAAGAACATAGCTGTAGTGTTCGATGGTTAGCCGACAGATCCTGACAAAAAGAGCACGAAGAGTTCTGAAAGTAATCGCCAAGCTCAGGCAAATTCTTCTCCTGAGTTGATATTTTAGGAAACAACCACTCCTAATGTTTCCCAATTTCTTTATTTCAATTATAAAAACTAGATTCATCCAAATACTCAGAGCGAAATTCGAAGCCAAAAACATTGAGGTATTTCAGGCTTAAGAAGATGCCGACTGTGATTCCACTTCGTGCTTATTCGGCCACGGAAAACTCAAGTTGCTTTAAATACTACAGATGCATGTAGACCTTAAAGAAAGAGATGCAGTTTTTTTGCTAATCCAGCTGCGACACCTGGCCAAGTAGCTGAAACCGGAGAAAATCCTTATTTAACTGTATGGTAGAGAAAGGTCCAGTTAAACTCCTAACGACCTGCTCTACACGCTCTTCATAAAGGCTGCAAATAAGAGTAATTTCAACCTGGCCAGACTTCCTCCCACGCAAGATGCTGTAAATCTACATTTATTTCGCACATACTACCTGGTACAGCAGTGGATAGAATACAAAAATAATCCACTCATGGGTTGCTACAGCCCGAGGTCTTTCTCCAAAGATGATATCGAGGGAAATACCCCCCTCAAACCTGCTGAACAAAATTTTCTGCAGTTGCAAGAAGTGTCCTGTGAAAACTTACCGGAAATGAAGATAGACTTGGACGACAACACCCTCGACTTAGACGACCTCGACAACGAAGAGATAGATAGCCTGCTCGACCATACAGAAAGCCAACTTGGCTCTGGACTCTATCGTCGAGCGGATATATTGAAGAAGCGGATATATTAAAGAAGTGGAAATATTGTAGAAGGTTACACTCGTATTGTTGTTGAATGTTACCATTATTCAATATACATTTTTTTAATTTCATTTCAACCGATTGAGGAGGATAAAGAAGACGGTTTGCCGGATTTTCTCGGCCGTGGACCCTCGAAGAGGAGAAAACAACATTTACTAACATTTCTTTAACACTTTTTATAAATATGTGTTGAATATATTTTGTATTTCAATTTTAGTTGATGGTATGTGAACAGTGACTTCCCTCCACCTATCATACCCTTTTCCCCTCCTTTCTCACCTTCATTAAAATGTTAAATTGCATACATTTTTACTTCCCGACTCATGTTAGACAGGTTATTGAAGACATAAAGACAATTGTATATGATAAAATATAAAAAATTGTACAAAATTTTAAATTTGGAGATTTTGAAAAGCTGTATCTCAGCTATCGAGGGCTCTTAAATCTATCGAACCCATTCTGATCTTAATTTATAGAAAATTTTTATGTAGTTTTAAAATATACAGAATAGTTTTTTAAAAACGTGCTGCTTCATGGTCAAAAAAGAAGAAACCGAAAAAAGTGCAAAAAAAATGCAGTTTTTGAGATATTCGAAAGTGTTCCAGAGGACTGCCGAGGTCGAAAACTTGGATTTAGTACTAGTAGTAAGGATTTAGACACGTATCTCAGGCACATCCCCTATAAGAAAAAAAAACGAAACCTTCTACCCCCATTTGATGCAACTTATGATGTAAAAGGTTACTAGACTATATTATACGTGTAAATATATTAAAAAGAATAAAAAACACGACTGCCGTTACAGAAAGTGGACTATTGTATTTAAAATTATTTTTATTACGGTTTTTTAATGAAATATTTGTGGTTTATGTATTTATCCATATAGATAGGTACATCTATATTTTCGGCATGTACTCAATCAGAAAGGTCATTTGACACTAAATATAATATATATTTATGTTAATTTATTGACATTTGAACATTTGGATATATAGACAACTACTTACATGTTATTTGGACAGTTAGGGTACCCTATGACACTCGGGATGAATAACGGTTTTAACTAAACCACATATTTCGAAATCGGTTAGATCGTTTAGCAGTTTTAGTGGAATAAAGAAACATTAAACATACATAGATGAACCCTGAACACATTACTTTCCTTTTTTGTTGGGCAGTCGTGTAAAAGTTTTAGTAGTTGAGTTACTGTACATTGAGTTGCATTTCGTCATTCGCTCTGAAATTCGCAACAAGTTTCATTTTATAATTGTGATGTGTTGTGTGGTTTATTGATTTTTATAATCTTGTGAAAAAAAATCGGCTGTGTCCCCTGAAGACTTTCCCGGCAATTAGCCAAGACGGCATCTCATTCAAATCAAAAATTGAATTGCAAACGCCCGTCGCCGTAAAATTCGACGCTAAACATTGGAATTTCGAACGAGCGACACAACTCAATGAAGATTTAAATTTCGAACATTCGTCGCTCGATATCAAACGCGCGACGCTGCAAAATTAAATATTCGATTCCCCCATACATTTGTATGGCGGAATCAAATATTATTTGTGCAGCTTTTGTGTGAGGTTATCCGACCAAAATTTAACAATGTGATTAAATTTAACAATTTAACACTGTGTACCAAATTGCAAGTCTCCAAGTATATTTCGAGGATGCAATACGAATAATTGATTATTCATGCTTTTATTGAATAGTGAATAGTGCCCCTCCTGGTAGACCGATTTCAACCACAATCTTTTCAACTCTTGCCATGACCAAATGATGCCTGCATACCAAATTTCAGCTTAATCGAATTTAGCGTTTGTGCGCTATTGTGGAGGAATACATACACACGCAGACACACAGACAGACTTCAGTCTGGAAATGATGGCCTTAATCATCTCATCTCCGGGGGGGGGGGGGTCAAAATGGATATTTCCGCCTTTATCTCAAAAGAAAAACGCGTTCACATATCTTTCTCTCCTGGTGTGTTGGTGGACCGGTAAAGTAATAATAACTTTCAACGTAGTGATATTTTTTTTAATTATAGCAATAACTTCTGTCTATTTAATGATACCTCTTGTTTTTTAATTGAATTTGAAGCAAACGAATATGTTGATATTACATTGTAATTACATAGTTCAACCTTCATTCAAGATCAGACAGTCGATTGCATGACATTGAAAGGTTTATATACCTACGTATCCATCTATTCACATGCATGTCTGCGTTAGATTTATTAGTTAACTAACTAAGTCAGTTAGTCGTGTCCTGCTTTACAGTGCTTCATTCCGGATACTAGCAATCATTATTTAATTTTTTTAACAAATGGTTTGATCGAACGACGAAAATTGTTTAGTTATATGTTTTATTTGTTTTTATGCAAGTTTAGTTGGTAGTACATCTTATGATATCTTCAAAAAAGCAGATATCAGATGCAAGATGCCAAAAAATATGAACCCCAACTATTGCATTAAGGATTTTGACCATTTATATGTTTCTTCATTTTTATCATCATATTTAATTATTGACACTTTGACTCCCAATGTAATAATTTTTGTTTTTGCATATACAGGATGAGTTTCAATTAAACGGCATCCCTGTAGGGGGTAAATCTGTGAATTTGTGGAAAAAACTGAAAAAAAAAACAGGAACTTTTTTTTTTGTAAATTGTTTAAAAATAGTATAATAAGCGGCATGATGCGCTATATATCGGTAGGTAAAACTATCACTAATATTGTTTATTATCGATATCTTACCTACCGCTAGGGGGCACAGCGCGCTTAAACCATTGTCTCAAATTTTCAAATAAAATCAAAATGAAAAATGTTATTTTTTTTGTTTTTCCCAAATTTTTATATCAAAAGTTGCTTGCCTGCTCGTACTGATAGGTACGTCCCCTTGAAGAATGCCGGTTAAGAATGCCGGTACTCATCCTGTATTTTATTGTCATGTCATGACTACATGTCATGTCATGATACATTGTATTTTTTTCTCTCAATCATAATTTCTATTTTATAGACCTTTAAGCCGTATACTTTTATATAAATTAGACCAGAGTTTCTCAACCAGTGGGTCGCGACCCCCTGGGGGGTCGCATAGGGACTCTAATAAAAACTAATGTAATACAAAATCTTTATTATATGTGCAAACATTTACAGCTTCGGAAGATATTTGTTATGTGTCTTTTGCTATTTCTTTTACAAAGGTACCTACATCGAAAGTGAAAAACAGTTAAATTAATGTGGTTTAAAAGCCAATGTTTTTACAAAAAAAATGAGATGACACTCGGAATGACATAACGATTCTAACAATATCACACACTTCTAAATCGGTTCAAGCGTTTATAAGTTATGGTGGAATAAAAAATCATGGTTTCATCATTAATACATACCGGATTTTTTCGAGTATTGTACGCGTAGTTTTAAATTTTACAAAATGTTGGATTGGAATAAATTCGTAAGAACCTAAAACGGTTATTTAAAAATCGGTAATATTTTGTGGGAGGAGAAACCCAGAGAATCTGGAGAAAATGCTTTCCGGGGGTCAAGTGGAGGGAAGAAGAAGCAGAGGCAGATCACCGGCCAGATGGAACGACCTCATCTAAGAAGTTACAAAAGGGTCAATACAATCTGCGACCCGCCATGCAGAAGACAGGTCGAAGTGGAGGAGCCTCGTAGGCAAACTGTTGTCTAGTGGCCACGATCCTCATTAATGAGGGAACGTGGGAGAAGAAGAATATTTTGTGAATTGTAATAATTGAACACTTTGTACAATTTATTTTGCTAAATTAATATTACAAATATTTCTCTTTGTTACTGACGGCCGCCAAGAGGAAGAACGAAAAAAAACTAAACTGTCAAATAATTAATGTCACACGGCGATTTATATTAACCGCC
This sequence comes from Micropterix aruncella, assembly GCA_944548615.1. NCBI lineage: Eukaryota > Metazoa > Arthropoda > Insecta > Lepidoptera > Micropterigidae > Micropterix > Micropterix aruncella. The sequence continues at coordinate 25,209,653 of OX155959.1, read as the reverse complement.
CTACTCATACGAACGCACGTGATACGGCCGCTATGATATCGCCCGAACGCAGCAACCCGTGTCACGTAGGTACGTTCGAGTACGCACGAGTACAAATAAACAAAAAAAAAACGAAACCCACAAAGCGTACGTGATGCGTCAATTTGTTCCTACAATTATAAATACAAAAAAGGGTAATAAATGAGTCTCTTGTGTAAAAAAATGTCTGCAATATTGTAAACAAGCATTGTTATTAAGAAATCTAATGAAAAAACCCAAGGATTTTTTACCTACTTTTTGAATAATAACCCAAAGGTAAGGCGGTTAAAGACGCTGCTTTCTCCTTATTAAAATGACAATAGATAATAGGAGTCAATTTCACAAATTTTTTGCCCTAAATTTTCTTTATAGTACAGCAACTTCATAGGCAAGGACCCAATAATACTTTTCAGCTAAGATTAGCTAAAAAATCACTAAATACATAATACTATACCGATAACATGTTAATCGACTTCTGGGACATGCGTGTCGTAAAATTATATGCCTAAACCACATTATTAGATATTCTGAAATTGCCTTTATTTTTGATGTGGGAAAATATCCGTATGAAAGATCACCCGTCGGAAGGTCTGTCATGAATATTATATGGGGAATGTAATTGCTCGAACGTGAGTAACACAACCTATTTATGACCTAGGTAGTTGTATGTTTGAGACCTTGGTTAATGATGAGTCACTCCAGAGATGCTTTAGGTTATAACCTAAAGCATATATATATAATAACATATATATGTTGCATAGCTTTTGCCAGCGGCTTTACTTTAGTGTAATTTGGTGTCTCCAAAAAAAATACATTCTGGTAAAAGGGTGAAAACGTTATTTTTGCAAATTATAAAAAAAAAACAATGTAGAAGCACAGTTTGGCGCAAAGGACTAAATTATGTATGTAGGTGAAAATTTCCTCTAGCCAACCACAAAGATGGAAGTATTAATTTGCCTCACTGTAGTGGAAAGATAATCCTCCAATCAACTCCAATTAACAAAATAAAGCAAGTAAATGATATTTAATTTATTCATTTATTTATTGTAAAAGGGGGAAAATGAAGGTCTCAACTTGAAAAAATTAATTATAACGGAAATGTTTTTAATGCAAAATACAAATGATCATTAATCCATATTATTTAAACCAAAATTAATAAAGATTAAAATGAGTTATTTTTTTATTATTCCCTTATCTATTGACGAAATGGAAAGCTTTGAAGAGTTATATAAAATATATGTTATCGTAGCACAGTGATAATGGATAATCAAAATTGGCAAAGAATACAAACAAAGCCTTTGTAAAGCTCTTGTGTGTTTGGTCTTCAGCGTTAATTTTTTTACTTTTATTTTTTACAAGCTGACCCGACAGACGTTGTCGTGTCAAAATTTCAATAAATTTGTGATTTTGAAAATTGCAATCGTTTTGTGAATTTGTGAACAGCTATTGGAATAAAATAGAAAAAATATCAGTTGTGTCACCCCAAGACTTTCCCGGCACTCATACTACCTCCCATCCCCCTCATCAAACTTCACCACCCCCTAACTTTCCCCCCTCAACCCCTCCCTTCTTCTCCACCCCCCCCCCCCCCCCCAACTCCACCACCCACGAGACGCCCGAAGAGAAAATAAAATAAATAAATTAATTAATTTACTTAAACCCTACGAAATAGGACAAAAAATATTGTCTATGCCGAAGTACTCTAAAATGTTTATAAATAATACGATTTCTTTTAAATTAAACCTAAAAAAGACACGGTAAAATATAGGTGGCCGTTTATGTACCTAAAGCTTTTATGTGAAAGTGTAATTACATTGTCGCGCAAAATCTTTTTTCGCGACAGTTGCTTAACAGTTTGCAAATCTATTTATATCACGAGACAGAGCGACATCCATCCTACGACAAGGGAAAATTTCACAACCGTACAAGGAAATCTCAGAATACAAAGCACGATCAAAGAAATACTTCACTTTACCGTCGATAGCATAATTTTAGCATTACATCTAGATTTCATAATTATTATTTTATATTATCGCTTAGCTTCATTTCATCCTATTCTTAATTTTATTATTGTCTTAAATATTGTTACGTAATGTCTCTCCAATACGAGCTACTCTCTCTTTTATCCTTGACTGGAGACTTAAATCATTGAAACTATTGTTGAAAACATGTCGTCGGCCAGAAATATTTTATTTAATGTGATTGTATTATTTTTTGTAGCTCTGTATGTTTTCCTTAATAAATAAATAAATTAATTAATTAACAACTATATAAAGGAGACTTAATAACAAAACTTGGCGAATATGACTTGCAAAAATTGACAATTTTAACACTTTACTTCTAACTAGGCATTTCTTTGCAAATTTAAAGAAATTATTTTAATGGCACATAACATTTTTTTTGCGTTGCGGATCCTAAACCGCCAAACCTATAATGTTGTTTTTTTAAAGAAATGTATCTTATTTGGAAATAAGGTTGTGCAACATTTTAACCGTGAAATAGATTTATTTGCCCTCCTGTAAAAAATACTCGCATGGGCATTTTATTTATATATTGACAAAAAATTACCTTACTTTCAAATATCAATACTAAACCTTTAAAGTCATGGCATCATCATAACACCATCACAGGGATAATTATCATTTTGAAATAGCAATAACTCATTGCCTAAATTACGCCGAAAGCAATGTTTGAAGGTTCAGCGATGAGTCGGTGAGTTAATTACTTTATTGGGCAATCGAAACAATTTGTAATGCATGACGGAACAAGTTTCTTCACGTTGTGTACTATTTTAGGGTTAGATAGACCTGCAATTAACCAGGTAAGAAACAATCTGTCACTTTCAAGAGCATTCGGTAATTTTTAGTCTTTATTTGTAGCGGTCATAGCACGGTGTGTGCCCTAGTATCACACTCTAATCACTCTACAGCCAAATATTGAGGTATCTTTACTACTTCTTTATACAGAACGCCAATTCAAATTACTTTCGAATTTAAAAAAAACCGGTTGGGTCACTCCAAGACTTTCCCAGCAAGTAGACCCCCCTCCGCCAACACCCCCATCCTCGCCACCGAGGAAGCACAACCCCCCCCCCCCCTATTTTTTTTTAAAAATTGTATGGGGCTTTTCTAAGGTCTTTATGAGCCTTGTAACACTTCGACCATTGCTGATCTATTGTGTTCGCCACCTACAATAGTTCTGCGCTAAGCCGCGTGTCATGCTTTTCCGTGAACTACAACAGGCTTTTGGCGCCAGATTGTTTTACCTCTTCAGGTTGGCGGCAATGACCACCCAAGTGGATGTATATTTTACTCATCAGCAGGCCACACTCGCACATGAGGTGCAGGGGAGTTTCCTCTGCCCTTTGGCAGAACCTGCACATTTTTGTGTCTCGGAGCTTGAGGTTGTACATGTGTTTGCTGAGGCCACAATGCCCCGTGAGTGCCCTCACCAGTATGCGTAGATTGTTTCTATTTAGCGATAAATAGGACCCCCCCCTCCCTAACCTCGCGCGCGAACTCGTAGATATTTGTAGTATTTTCCGTGATTATACTAAACATGATATATTTAGGTTAATTTATTGACATTCGAACATTTGGACATTTCGACATATATACAACATGTTATTTGGATAGTTAAGGTAGCCTATGACACTCGGGATGACATAACGGTTCTAACAATAGGTACTACATATTTCGAAATCGGCTAGAATGTTTACGTGTTTTTTGTTGGGCAGTCGTGTAAAAACTGTTTGTACATAGTTGAGTTATTGTACTACTTTGCATTTCGTAGCACACGCTTTGAAATTCGCAACAATTTTAATTGTATTATTGTGATGTGTTCTGTCGTTTATATATTTTTATAATATTGTGAGAAAAAAAATCGGTTGTGTCACCCCAAGACTTTCCCGGTAATTGGCCAAGAGGTACTCGGTCGCTCGCGTCGCCGTAAAATTCGCCGCTAAACAACGAGCAACACAACGCAATGAAGATTTAAATTTCGATCATTCGTCGCTCGATATCAAACGCGCGACGCCGCAAATTTAAATATTTGATTCCTCCATACATTTGTATAGCTGAATTTAAATATTACACAAGAGGCATATACACACACATACTTACAGACAGACTTCTATCTGGAAAAAGTCTTAATCGTCTCAAGGGGGGTCAAAATGATTATTTCTCAATTTTTTTAACGCGTTCACCTTTGGGCCGAAAAAGTAATTTATTTATTTATTTATTTATTTAACAGGGAAAACATACAGCGCTACAAAAAAATATTACAATTACATTATATACAATATTTCTGGCCGATGACATGCTTTCAACAATAGTTTTAGTTAGTTAAGTCTCCAATACGCACAGTGCATTCTGTGGGGGTTGGGAGGGGAAAAGGAAAGGAAAAGGAAGGAATGGGTGTTAATAGATTTTAAGTAATAATGTGCAGTACAAAAAATAAGAAAAATTTAAGAAAAAAAATAGCAGCGTCATTAAACTTCGCATAGTATTAGATATAGTATCGTACAGTGCGCTTAATGAATAGATCTTTTAAAAACACGAAGTATTGATACATTTAAGGCTTAAAGAAAAATCAATCATTTTTCTTTAAAACTTAAAACTTAAATGGACGAATCAGCAGTGGTAGTAGCAGACTGATATAATCACTCGATTAGCACATTTACAAAATATTACATTTATTGCTTACCTTGTAGCTTTTTTATCCGAGCATATCGACGCAGAATTCCCCATTTTTATAGAATCCTGTTGTCAAAATTCAAATTCGTCAAAACGTCTCTTTGCGATGATTGTTGTTTCGTATATCGCGTTAATTCACCACATTGCCGGCGTTCTTTGTAGTCCTCCTCAAAGTAAGTCGGCGTTTGCACTATAGCATAGCAAATTTAATGAGCTTAATGATTATCCGAGAGAAGGATCGTTTATTAAGCTGGCACCTCACTTCATTTTACAGAACGGAAAATATACTTTTAAATAGGTGTAGGGTATCACTGATTTTCTTCCCTGCTGATTTATCGCAAACAACAGCTTAAAAGTTATTTGCAACGAAGACTACAAATATTTTGAGGTGCTTGAGGAGATTTTCGACAAAAATGTATTTTAAATAATAATCATTAAACCAGTTGATTCCTACACCTTGGTAGAGTCAAGATTAACCAAAACGACTACTCGAATATGTATATAAACCAACATTACAAGAATAACAAAAATTACTACTCGAATTTGCATATAAGGGAATTTATTTTAAAAAAATTAAAAAAAAAACGATACACTAAATTCGATCACTTTAATGCTAAATCTGATAGAAAATAGCTTGGGTTTGGAATTGTTTTACATTTTAAATTAGTTTTTACGATGGATAGTTTTTATGATTTTAAAACTAACTTTCCGGCTACTGCTGTATGGGTGTTTATGACTTGTTCAAAAAAGCCTAACTTAACCTCCCGAAATGTAGATATTTGTTACTTCTTTAAATGACTATACAGGATGTGATTTCTGGTAGTGGGGGAATCAGTACGACAAAATAAGCAACTTTGGAAAAAACTAAAAAAAAATATATTTTTATTTTTTTTGTCAAATTTGTAAATTGTATCTATTGAAGAACAGTTTGAGAAGCGTTGAGCGCGCTGCACCATCTAGCGGTAGGTAATATATCGCAAATTAACAATAGGTATAGCGATATTTTACCTGTAGGTAGCGGTCTAGCGGCCTAGATAGCGCATCGTTATCATTGTTTTTTTACTATTAAAAAAAAGAAATAAAAAAGTTTTTTTTTCTATTTTTCTTATGAAAAGTTGCTTTTTTCGTCGTATTGATTCACCCACTACAAGAAATTCCCGTGATGTTATCACACCCTGTATATCTCTTATTTATTAAGTCCGACAAAATATTATTGCAGTTTCCAGTTTTACGTTAAAAAATCAATAATGTAGAACTGGTAGCAACACCTAATAAATACTCATATAAGTACCTACATTATAAGGTATACATACAAGAAGGTTTAACATTCATGCGCAGATTTTCTGTTATAACAAAATTATAGTTATAAATATTGCCGATCTGTCAGTTGTATATATTCTGGCAACTTCTGGGGCGTCCTGGGGGGGGGGGGACTTCTGGGGATCCAATGTTATCAATAAGCTGATTGAAATAACGTTTCCCCGCTATCGCGTTCTAGTTTAAATGGACTAGTTTATATGGAAGATCTGGGTTTATTTTAAGATTTAAGATAAACAAGTACTTTACGGAACGTCCCCGCACAGACATTCATTATTCTGGGCTCTCATCATACTACAGAGGTGACACAAAAATGACACAAAGGTAGTTTGATGTTTGAAATCTACTTGTTAAGGTAGATTTTGAATTGACATCATCATCATTTTATATTGCGTTTACTACAACAATAGTTTTAATATCCTCTACAATACTCTACATTATCCCTTATGTAATGTTTGTGAAAATAAATATTAGGCCTCCCGGGTTTTTTTCGCCGTGAAAATCCACGGTTTCGCGCAGTCTTCAGTGGAGTCACTATGAAAGCTTGTCCACGGACACTGCGAAAAACCGGCACGGCGCCGTCGCCGTATGCACCGTGTTAACCTTTCAGCGAGCCGTTTTTATTACCGGCGAAATTCGTTTCAGTGTTGTATGGCAGCGTATGAGAGTTTGTACACGACACCGGACGTTTTCATGGCGGACAATTATTTCTAACTTGAATGTTGTTTACAGAATGTATATAACTTACGCGTCGTACGGCAAAAAAACCGTGCAGTGCACAAAGAGCTCACAATTTTTTTAGAAAACGTTTTTTCTACTGGACTTCTCTGGACAAGAGGCCTAAGGCCTACGACGCGTTAGCCCAAAAGGGCCAACGCGTCGTAGGCCTTAGGCCTCCACACATGTTTTTTTCGCCGTGAAAATCCACGGTTAATTCGCCGTGTCGTTAGTGTTGTATAAATCACTATGGAAACTTGGCCACGGAAACGGCGAAAAAGCGGACGGCGCCGCCGCCGTGTCTGTGGACAATAAAGCTTCCATAGTGATTCATGCAACACTGACGACACGGCGAATTAACCGTGGATTTTCACGGCGAAAAAAACGCGTGTGGAACCTCTGGTCTATTTGGTCTATTTGGTCTATTTGTTTGGTCATTGCACGGTGTGTGCCCACTCTGATCATTCTACAGCCAAATCTTGAGGTAGGTATCTTGAGTACTTCTTCATACAGAACGCCAACGCAAATTTAAAAGAGCAAATTTTAAAAAATCAGTTGGGTTACCCCAAGGCTTTCCCGGCAAGTAAACAAGCTCCCCGCCAACACCCCCTCCACCCCTAGGAGGGCAACCCCCATCCATCACCTCGCGGGCCTCCTCGTAGTATATTTGTAGTATTATCCGTGGTATTTAAATGATATTTTTGCAAAAATTATGTATTATTTTCCTAAATATAGCGGACTTTAAATAGTATTTGTGTCGCTCGTAGTATGTTTGTAGTATTTTCCGATGAATTAAAATGGTATTTTTTCCAAAAAATATATATTACTTTCCTAAATATGGCGGATTTTACATATTATTTGTGCCGCTTGTATACGAGATATTCCAACCAAAATTTTACAACGTGATTCCGGTTTAACACGGCATCTGTGTACCAAATTCCAAGTCTCTGAGATTGTTTTTCGAGATTGAAGATTTAAGTATGACATGTATTTCGAGATTGAAGTATGATTAGCGCGTCCTCTGGTGGACCGATTTCAACTACAATATTTTCAAATCTTGCCATGACCAAATGTTTCCTGCATGCCAAATGCCTGGATGTACATAATGTACCTAGCCTGGATGCCAGATTGAACGTGAAGCCCTCTGGCTTAGGTACATCCATTTTATAAACAAGATGACGCAACTTCAAGATGACGCAATAATTGTCCGCCGTGAAAACGTCCGGTTCTTGGACAATCTCCCATACATTGCCATACAACACTGATACTTTCGCCATAAATAGAGGCTCGCCGAGGGATAAATACGGTGCATACGGCGGCGGCGCGCGCCGTGTCGTTTTTCCGCAGTGTCCGTGGACAAGCTTCCATAGTGATTCATACCGCTGACGACCGCGCCTAGACGCAGCGAATTAACCGTGGATTTTCACGGTGAAAAAAACGTGTGTGGACAAAAGTGCTTAGTATATCTTAAAAATTAAACTTTTTTAATTTACTTCACTCCGATCTACACTAGTAATAGTATTATTAATAATAATAAAACGCTTTATTTGACCAACTAATCAGCGAGCTTATCACGCTAAAGCAACTCTTCCAATTTAAAGTTTTATTAGATTTATTTATCGCAAGTCAAGATCCCGCTTTATCTCTCCGTAGAATCAAAGCCTTCACGCCCGTCACTTGTTACAATGGCAGAATCATTGCAGCATTCTGCCGCCTAGGTCAATTAAACCGAATGTAGGTCATGTAGGAAAATTAGGGATTCGGTAGGTCGGCCTCCGGAAAATCGACCGCACGCGTGGCTCAATGCGAGACAACTAAAAGAAAATAACGCGTGTGACGAACGGTCAACATATTTTCAGCTGTTATTTTGTAATCGATAATGCTTTAGTTAATAATACAGTGGAATTGAAATTAGCGATCGATTGAAATAAGCGGGTTGATGATAGCAGAGATATTATGACTACGCATAGGAAGAAAACCTAACCTGAGTAGGCGACAGACGTCAGGGGCCGGGGCATAAGAGATAGAATCTGTCGCTACCAGCACCTGCATATTGATGCTCTGATGCGCTTTTCTCGAATGACTTTTCTCAAATTTTGTTTTACTACAAATCGTAGGTATGCCGTAGTAGCGCTCCGAAGCCTGCTGCAGGCATCGATATACAAAGGCCTAGTTAGTCATTTTCGCGCACGAAATGGTATCTAGATACCATTTCGTGCGCGAAAATGACTAATACCGATACGGATCGCCGCCAGTAGTACTTCCGCCCGTACTTAATATTGCCGTGCTATTCTCTCGCATACTGTTCAATGTGTTGATATCTCTATCACATGTTTTTACGCGCAACGGATATGATTCAACTCAATTGTACCTGAAGGCCTTATACCTTATATCGATGGCCGCAGGGTGCTCAGCCCTGCGATGCCATACTCTGAAAGCCGGGTCAATGGACCCGCTTTACAAGATGCCCCACGAAATGGCGAAATGCCTAGTAGGCTTTTAAGTGCCCATCGACTGAAATACGATCTCTCTTATTTTACATCCTCGCCAACCACGGCACGTGAATGCGCTCAGATCTCGATCTTTTTACAGCGAGCCCACGTCTCTTCAAGATGTGGTCTAAGATCGATTGCTTTTATTACACGACTGCCCAAAAAAAGTAGTGTAATGTGTTCAGGGTTCATCTATGTATGTTTTCCGTTTCTTTATTCCACCATAACTTTTAAACGCTCGAACCGATTTAGAAGTGTTTGGTATTGTTAGAATCGTGATGTCATCCCGAGTGTCATAAGACACCTTAACTGTCAAAATATCAGGTAAGAAGTTGTCTAAATGTCCAAATGTCAATAATTTAACATAAATATATCGTGTTTAGTGTCAAATGAATGGTCTGATTGAGTACATTCCTAAAATATATGTTTATATAGATAAATATAAACAAGAAATACTTCATAAAACAACCATAATAAAATAACTGTGAATACAATACTTCACTTTCGGTTACGGCAGTCGAGTTTTTTATTTTTTTTAATATATTTACTTGCTAATCTTTATGACTGTACTTGCATATTTAATGCTTTTCAAATACTTGTTATATACGTACTTAAAACAATGTACATTTTAAAGTTTTATATTACATCTCAACGAATTGTTTATAACTGTAATGTTGATTTGTTTATAAAATAAATGAAGGGACATAATGTCCATTCACTGCGAATGAATATGCATGCATATTTGAGTATTTTGATAGTTCATATAATCCGAGGAAGTTGTATTCATTTACAATGTCATTACAAGACCTATATGTATATAATTTTATTGAGTGTAAATCGCCTTACTGAAATCGACGAGATTCAAAAACACAGACACACAAACGAACATATAAATTAAGGAAAAAGGTGTAAAAATTAAAACACACGAACACGTCATAGTGCAAAACATTTATTTTAAATTAAAAAATACGCAATAAATTAATGTTAAAAGTTTACTAATCGCTTTGTCTGAGCAGTTCGGCGAGCTGAATGACCTGGTCCCGATTGCTGTGCATGTACGCCGCCGTCTCCCAGATCATCCCGACCAGGATGTCGTCCGACCGCTCGTCCATCGCTATATCCGAGGACATTTGAGGACAGAAGCGGTAGTAGGGCACCCCTGTTGAACAGCACCATGCCCTCGCGCGGTCCACCACTCTTCCCTCAGACCGGGTAGCCTAAAAGTATGTGCAGATGGATGAAGAGAATGTGCAGTAGTTGGAACTTTTTAGAAAAAAGGACAGCACGACTTTGAAAACGGGTTACTAGACACTGGGCTGGAATACAGTTGAGGTTGTTAACACTGGTGGCGCACTCACCACCCCACGATCGTTGTATAATAGCGCAGGGGTGCTCACACTTGAACTGTTGGCGATCTACCTCAATATTGTTAGAATCCGATCGATCAACTCTGAGAGTCTGCAAATATGCGTGATGCAGGATTGTCGTCTAGGTAAGTAGGGTGTATCGTGGCGCAAGTATAACTATATAGGGACGTTGCAGAATTTCATGGCCACCAATCCACGTCAAATTAGCAGGAACGACAGAAATTTGTTTTCCGCAATATGATGTTTTTTAAGTCAAGGTAGAAGTAGATCTGCCCTAAAAAGTCAATAAAAAACTCATACTTATTCAAAATTTCGAGTTTGTTAGTTCTTATGAAACGAACGAGTTTTGGATTCTAAACTCAACTAAAGAATGACTTTGGATGTTGAAGCGTGGCACTGCATATCTTCAGCATACTTTTCATATAATGGCGCGTAATTACCGAGTGTTAATCGCAAGCATGATGACATAATATGTTCGTCAGTTAGTCGATTGCGATATTTTGACTTAATCATCTTCGTTTCAGAAAAGCAGACTCGCACAAGTAAATTGACCCAAATATTGCCGTCAGCTGAAGGGCGATTTGCCTTAGATTTGGATATTTATCTTCAGATATAAAAGACCAGAATTTTGTATCAGATGCTGTGGCTTTGAGATGTATATGTGATATAATCTGCACTACCTCATTTCAACAGAAGATGAGTCCATGTTAAGCTGACTTTCTATTTCAGTAGCAGATTTCTCAATGTTTTCACTCATAAAAGATGTGATATTTGCAAATTTACTGAAATCATAACAACGTCATTCTCGAGATCGACTCAAAAAGAACTCGCGATCGACCGATCGATTGCGATTGACCGTTTGAGCACCCGTGAATAATAATAAATAATAAATAAATAAATACAAACGGAGCTGCCATGGAATTCACCGACCGGAGTCGGGCCCATCATAATACTATTTTTTTTACACTTCTGGGGGGTGAGCAGTGGATTCCGGACTTACGAACCGGCTGTGGTAGGTTTAGGACAGCTGTCTTGCCACATGTGAGCGTTCACCTTGCCACCCATTCACTCCCCCTTCGAAGCCATAGAACCGTATTAGATACCGTATTAGATTGATCAACCTCGTACTCCAATTTGACAACCAGAACTTACTACGAAAGCAATGTGTAGATGGCAATTATCTATACTAATATTATAAAGAAGTAATGTTTGTACGTTTGTAAGTTTGTAAGTTTGCATGTAAGGGGGTAATCTCTGAAACTACTTATCCGATTTCAAAACTTCTTTCACTAATGGAAAACTCCATTATCAACGAGTGCTATAGGTTATATTTCATTGTAATAGATATCTGGTGGATGGATGGTTTTCAATAAGAAATCATGATGTTTGTAAATCAAGTCGGGGAAAAATGACCTGGTGATGTGTTTATCGGCGTGCGGTTTGAACACAGCGCGCCATTCCAAGATGTTTTAACTTGATTTTTAAACAATTTAACGTTTTATGTTACACGTCGAGCATGGTCTGTGATTTAAGCCTATGTTAACTGTGTTCAGCATGACATTCTTCTACCCAAGCTAGATGACTACAGAATAAGACGAAGAGCTGCTAACTTCATCAAATAATTTACATGGTATAAGGCAATTTGTTAAACACATAGAAAAAAATGACCTGGGGATTCGATTAACTCCTTTGAAAAGCTGTCCTATCATAAAAAAAGAAACATTCATCGAAAACGAGGTTACTTTCTCTCAGTAAAGGTGAACTAAGGCTCAGGACTTTTTACAGCTCATGGCCAGTAAACTGCCGGTTGGAAAACATGGGATTTGCTGAGGATAAAATATGCAGGTTCACAATAAGGCTCGGGTTAGACAAGATCAGCGATTCCTAACCTGGGGGGCTATTACTCCCAAAGGGGTAAAATGGGATTTTCGGATAGCTAAAGACAAGGATTGGATCATCGTTCAGTCAGAAAGTTCTTCTACGGTAAGAAGTACTAGTACAGAAAGTACAGTAAGATTCTATCAGCACATATTCCTGATTTGGAAAATCACAAAGTATCACCAATGCACCAATCACCAATGCAAGGGTGCTTAAACCCTCTTTCGTGTATGAAGGAATATTTCCAGATAGTGAAATTGCGAAGACAACACTGAATATAGATTTGGAAAACTCAGTAACAAACTTTTTGGCGAACGATTGGTGGCAAGTAGCCATTTTTTGGAAAAAGCTTTGAAAATACTGATCCCATTTGCCACAACTTACAGTTTCAAACGTGGACTTTTGACAATGGTGACAATGAAAACAAAAGCAATGAACCGATTGAAGTTAGAGCACGATTTACTATGTGAAAGTAAATTCTTAGACCTAAGCAATATTAACAGTCTCACTGACTTGCATTACTTCTTCATTTGAACAAAAATACCAAAAACGGGTGTTTTCGTTGTTTATTTTTTAACGATTAAAAGAAATAAAAAAGTAAGTCTTTATTAATATCTGACCCGCTTTATGGGTAATAGCCTCAAAAGGTTGGAAACCACCCTAGTAGATGAATAAAGAATTGGACCACAAAATATCAGGACTAATCGCAGTGATGAGAAACCGGTGCAATCGTTACAGTAGGTACAAACCCTCCATTACTATCTACCATTGGCTGGACAAAAAAAAACAATGTTGAGGACTCACCTGATCGACCATCAGAGCTCCTATGGCTGACAGACCCTTCGCTAATCTGGCTGTGTCCCATAGATTTTCAGGTCGAAATACATCGATGTCTGCCAATTTTGTCAGCGGTACAAGTCCTGAAATATTCGAACGTGCTTTAAAACTCTATATAAATATTATTATTCGATGATATCATTTGACGTTAACTCAATGACAGATCCCGGGGTTCAATTAGCGGTCAGCTGTTGACCGGCGGCCATTTTATCTTTCCAGCTGGTACTTTTGCACATCAGGATTGTTGTGAAACAAATTCTGGATTCTCTTGCTACAAAAGCGGCCGCATCAGCATGCCTTGCAACAAAAGCGTCCGCATCTACTACCTAGTAGAAACAACCTTTGCGTAAAGGCAAATGTATTTTATGGCGCCGAAATTCTGCATCTTCATTCTGCGCAATTCAGCATCAAAAAGTTGGGAAAAAATACCAGCATTGATAGGTTTAAATTTAAAATAAACAGATGGCGAATAGAAATTGGATACTTGCAGTTTTACGAACTTTTGTATGAGGAGAATCTAATGAGAAATAATACTAAATACACATACTAAAAATACGAGAAAGAAATTAAACATTTTTATACCATGTACTAAACTAAACACAGCAAGGTAAGACACAAAATACTCCGGGCCATATTACTTTAACAGGCTACCGGAAAGTTTAAAAACAATACAAGTGGAAAGCTTATTGATAAAAATACTTAAAGAATTCTTATTAGACAAAGCTTTTTACTCGATCGATGAGTTTGTTAATTTAAAATAATTTTTCAAATTTTTTGGCCATTTTATTTGACAATTTTAGGTAGCATTTTTCAATTATTCTGACTTTTTCGATTTTAATTTCTTGATTATTTTTATTGATTATTTTAATTTTGTGGTTTTAGTAAATAAATCTTAAAAATGATTTTGATGCCCTAAAAGCAATAATGAAGTAACTGTATGGCGTGGTATATGGTGGAGGAAAATTTTAGTATCTATGTACCTACATATGTTTATTTTGTATCTATGTACCTATTTGTTTTATTTATTCAATGAATTAATTAACTTCTATATTATATCACACAATGAGTTGTGAGTATTATTATTTATCTCTATAAAGATATTTTTGATATTTGTTAATATACATGATTTTTATTTTTATTTTTATTTTACTTTTATGTTTATTTGTTGTTTTAAATTTTCGTCCTTTTCTATATTCTTTTAGAATAATATTAATATAACGGTTATTTTATGTTTATTACACCATATTTGTGCACACAGGCCTAAAAAGCCGTGTTAGATGTGCATAGCGCCATTTGTTACTTAAGCTGTTCCTTTAAAATGTTTATTTTTCTGCACATCAGTGACAATGAGCCCGATTGCGTTTCTTCGTGAACTAAAATAGGTACTTAGTTCAACCGAACGATACAGAACAATATGTTAGAACGGAATATGAAATGAACTATCGTAGATTTTCCGACACTAAAACTACCCGTCGATTTTATAGACGCCCGAATAAGTTTGAACACATTTCGTGCGGGTTAGATTTAGCCGCTTCATAGTTTTAATGCGGAAACGTGACAACCGTTCATTTTACATTCCGCTCTGACGTACTGCTCTGTCTCGTTCGCATGAACTAATTTCCGAATTTAGTTCGAGAGAAACGAAATTGAGCCCGATGTATCTACTCTTTTGTACATAATTAAATAAATAAATAAAAAATAATGACACCTCACGATTCAAGCGATCAGCTGTTGCCCAGCGGCCATTTTGTTATTCCAGTTGTCTTATTTTTTTGTGTATTATTTTTTTAAGACCCTAAACTAGCGAACGTCGAACGCTAGTTTAGGGTCTTAAAAAAATGTGAATTACCAGTGCCGCAGGAAACGACGACGGTCGGAACGGCCGCGTCTGCTTCCGTTTGCCTTCCGGCAGCCTGGCAGGCCAGCTTCAGCTCGGTGAGCTCGGTGAGGGCGTCGAGGGTGGGGTTGTTGGCGACGAGCCCGCCGTCCAGGAAGCGGCCGCCGAAGGCGCGGAAGTAGGTGGGCGCCGCGCCCGACGCCCTGGCCGCCGCCCACGCCTCCAGCTGCCGAGGGGGGACCGCTTCCGTCTCCGCGCCTGATGTATCTGCCGAGGAAACGACACACAGACTCAACCCGCTTATTATCGACAGCAAACAGATATTTGCCGGAAAATTAAAGGTCCCAACCGAGATGAAAAAAGGTTTGCAAGACATGCCTCCTTTCGTGCAATTCGAGTCGGGACTCGAGGAGTCTTTTACTAGACGAGACATTAGAGGCAACGTAGGATCGAAGAAATGAGGCAATACCCGAGCATATTTAAGATTTATCAAAACAAAGTCGATTTACCTATTATTCAAAACAAAACAAAACCTACGATCGAAATCTTACCTTTATCGCTTTCATTCGACAGTTCCTGAAGGATTTCATCTGGCGATTCGTAGTTCCTGAACATATACAAATCGATAGGTTTCCGATCAGCCAGCGCTCCCATTATCATTAACTTTGGATGTTCGATATCGCCCATTTTAGTATCTGGACCTGGAAAAAAAACAATATTATATGCATTCCTACCCCTCTTTTTATACGGCTGCTCGACAAAAAAGGAGTGTGATGTGTTCAGAATTCATCTATGTATGTTTTCCGTTTTTTATTCCACCATAACTTATAACTCAACTTATAACATAACTTATAACTCGAACCGATTTAGAAGTAGGTGGTATTGTTAGAATCGTTATATCATACCAGGTGTCGTAGGCCCTAGGGTACCTAACTGTCCAAATAGCAAGGAAGGGTCTAAATGTCCAAATGTCAATAAATTAACCTAAATATATCGTGTTTAGTTTCAAATTAAAGGTCTCATTCAGTATATTCCGGAAATATACATGTACCTATCTATATGGATAAATACATAAACCAAAAATATTTCATAAAAACACAAAAAAAAATAATCAATAATACAATAGTTCACTTTATGTAACGGCAATCGTGTTTTTTATTCTTTTGAATATATTATATTTACTTGTTAGCCTTAGTATCTACGTTAACATACTTAACCTTAGTACCTACTAAAATACCTAACATAAAATAGACATACCCAATCCTTCCTTTAAAATAGCTTCCAGAGGTTCAGAGGGATATGGCCTAATCCCGGCGAAGGCCTGTTCTTTCATGGTGAAATAGATACATTGGCATTCTTTTAGCGACTTCCCGCAGGCGAGGGCTAGAGCGAGGATGCCGCCGGTGCTGGTACCTGCAACCCAGTCAAAAGCCTCGACGATAGGCTGGCCCAGGACCTCCTCTATCTCCATCAGGATTCGTACAAGGACTAGACCTCGGATTCCGCCACCGTCCAAGCAAAGCAATCTGTCACAGACAAAAATCGTACTTATATTTAAACTGGCCAAAATGACAGCTGGAATAACAAAATGCTGAATGAACACGTCATGCTCACGTGCACAGTCTTGACAAGTGACAAATGATCAAAATTAGTCATACCTTCCAGATTTGGTGTCCCCGTTTTTGACTACGTTTTTATTGGCTCCTACTGATAAAATGTTGTCGAGTTTCTCTCTGGAAGCACGCGACAAAACAGGAGGAGGAGCAACGCCGTCGTATACGCCGTTGGCGGCGCAAGATGACCTGCACGATTTCATATCCTCGTCGCATCTTAGATTTGATATATAAAACAAGAAAAATATTTAGTGTCATCCTACGGAATCTACAAGAATCACCCCTCTGGGCCAAAAACACAATTTTAATACGAACATAACCAGACACGAGATAAACAGTCATTCTTTCTTTATTCTTAAAACATAATATGTTGCACTGGGTACTGTCAGTAGTAATTATGCTGCATCGTAATCTTTATCAGGTACTGTCAGTGATCGCAATTCAATATACTAAAGCAGATAAGTGTAGACGTATAGCGACATGTTTCTTAAGTCATTCAATAAAGCATACAATAATGTATGTTTTATTAAATGCCTTTATCTTTGCGTCTAGAGGCAAGATGAAATTTAGTGACGACGCAAGATAAAGTCGAAAGTGCACGAGTGTGGACATGCCTTTATAAGTATTTGTTACGAATGATTTATTTTTCAGAATTACGAATAGTAAGGGAACGGTCAAGCTAAATGTGCATATCTTGTTACATAAACAGTTAATAAAAAGTGGTTTATGGATAGCCCAAAGTAACAAGATTTTGAGCGAAAGTAATCACAAATATGATGCTGTCTTCACTTTAGTGGTTGCCCTGTTTATGTATTATAGGTTTTGCCCTGTTTATGTTTACGTTGTGATTGCCGTGTATATGTGTGTACGTAGGCCTAATGTTTATGTAGGCCAAGTACATATAAATATCAATCTCACCTTTCAGCCCCGACCGCATGCAGTATGTAAAGTATCTTATCAGCGTTATTGGTGCCTTCCAATGGCACCAAATGCCTAGGGGTCTCTCCAACTATATTCTTGTAGTTGATATCGGCGCCGAATGCGATCAGCGCTTGCACTAATGATATGTTATTCCCCTTGGCGGCGAGATGCAGAGGGGTATTCCCCTCAAAATCGGAGATGGAAGGGTTGGCACCCCTAAAAAGAAGGAGGAAGAATTGTTAAAGTTGCAAAATATATAGTTTATGCAAGGAGTTCAGAGGAAAATTAGATCAACTTATGAAACCCTAATATCGAGATTATTATATAAAAACGAAGCAAATGTACATAGTAAAAAAATGGGTCACCTACTTTTACCCATTGTATTTTTTTTAGTGGAACGATGGACTAGGTCGATTAGTCTACTTTTACATTATAGCGATTCAACCTATACATATTACCATTGCTAACGCTAAGGATACCAACTTTTATATCACATAGCAACCATTACTGACTGCATATTCACCGGTGTAAGCGGTGGCTGAAGTGCGTGGACCGACGTTCGGTCTCCCCACCACAGACATTAGTGCTGTGACATCACTCGCCTGGCGCTACTCGACAGTGATAGGTATAGATATGTAAGCTAACGAAAGAACGCGTGTTCTAGGAACGCCGGTCGCCGTACCTCAGCCACCGCTTACATTTATCTCAGTCCCCAACAGTAAATCCTTGACGAAGGTGCAGGCATTTTCAGAGTAAACAGCCTAGAAAATACCTAATAGAGAGGACGAACTTACACGTACCAAATGCAAATAAAACGTTAATGTAACTCCTGTTATTAGAAATACAATTTCAGAAAAAGGAAGAGTAAGATGAGACAGTTAAATGTTGTATTCAGACCGAATAGGAGAACTAATGTTATGTTTTCTGGCGCAATTCAAAATAATCCTAAAAATTATTATTTTTAAGAACCTTATTTTATCAATATTTTAAATCACACATCGGAGGTACGTGCATTTTTATATGTAAACAATGTAAAGTGATAGTCCTTTTACTCTATCATTATCATTATATTATTACTATATCATTATGTGATAATATATGATACTATATCATTATAGTATATTACTATCATTATATTATATGAATAGTATTATACTATCATTATATGATATAGTGTATTACTATCATTATATTATATAATGATAGTAATAATAGTAATTATATTACTATATATTAAATAATATAATGATAATAATAGTCATGTATTATTTTTTAATTTAACTAGATTACCTTTATAAAAATTTTCACAATCATGCATCGATCAATTTTTAGTAAACTTTAAGATTATAAATAGACAATTAGAAGATTTAAGATTTTCTGAAAAGACAAAAACGAAGTCGAAAATCAAAATAAATATTAGGGAGAAAAGATTTTTCAACCAAGACAATTTAAATATATTTCACAACGATATAAAATGTATTCTAGAAATATGTCCAATTATACACAATTATGTACAAATAGAAGGAACAATAATTTCGGAAAACAAAAAAAAGATTTTTTCGTGAAACAAACTTTGTAAATAAACTAAAAGAATGCATAAGCAAAACTATACCGCTAGAAAGAAGAATAAACACGAAAAGACGTCTATCTGTGGGGATCAGGCTATCGAGCAAATCTTAAACACACATAGCCCTGTTATTATGACGAATATTTAAAAAAATACTGCATATGTAAATAATTAAAATGCAAATCTTTTGATTTGCATTTTCTTCAAGAAATTTTCTTCTTTCATAGCAATGTGGCAAATGGTGCCTGATTAATTCTAAGATTAACGCAAATCCAAAAAACACAAACATTACAACGTTAACAACAACCAAATCACTGCCCCCCCCCCCCCCCCACTCAAGAAATAACCAATAAATTTTAGAATTTTTTCCTCAGTGTTGTTCCGTGGTTTGATTTCGGCACTGAGTTTCAGGCTTTAGTGGATTTTTTGTAAATTATCCTATTTCTTTTGAATTGATACTTTTAAAATATTGATATATCCAATGTGTCGATACTTCTAAAAATATCGATGGCATTGGAATCCTTACCTGGAAAGCAGAGCAATTACGCAGTCCATCCGGTTACGCAACACCATGACATGTAGCGCTGTCCTCCTGTCGAAGTTCAGGATATCGACGTTGCAGTGCTTGTCGATCAGGGCGTCGATGACGCGCCGCGCAGTACTCCAGTGTAGTGGGGTGCCTCCTTTTTTCATATCCTCCCAGTATGACTTGTCGCTGATGTCCTGCAGAAGTTCCCCGACGTTCCCTATAGAAGGATACAAGCGAAATGAAGACATCATAATAGAAGACTATCTCGTATAACTGGAGGCTGTCACCACAAATCTACTAGACCAACTGTTGATCCCTCGATCAAATCTTCGTATCGAATTATTTCCTCCGTATTACCTATGTATTTTAACTCAAAATTAAATGCATGTCAAAATGTAAAAATATAGATGTGGGCGCGATTATTGCGTATCCGCACCGCGATATCGGTGCGGATGAGGTCCCTTTTAGTTCCGAGGTTTAAAACCTCGGTGTCTACATGGCCGAGAACCTCACGTGGCGGCCCCATATTCAAGAAATATGAATCAATCTCTTTGGCCGATATCGTTAGTTGAATAGGCTAAAGAATATCTTCCCGAAGGAGAGCAAGATTACGATTTGTCAGTCTGTCCTTCTCCTCCTTCTGGATTATGGAGATGTCGTTGTCCTCGACCTCAATGAGGCGTTAGCCAGCAAGCTTAAGCGCGTACAAAACGTCTCCATTCGATATATACGAGTACATGGACTCAGAAATTTGACCACATTACGGAGTTCAGAGAGAAGCTTCACTCGGGAGAAAGTCAGTCTACTCAGGAGAAAAGAGACATGAGAATTATCTGTCTGCTGAATTATCTTGGAGGGAATCGCACGATTATCTCACCGGCAGATTTACTGCATTAGCGGCTGATGGACGCCACAGTCGATAGGCTGACGCCACACGATGCGCAAAACGCTCAGGAGCGCCCGAAGGGACACCCCCCAGGAGAAACTTATCCACCATGCCAAGACAAGGGAAAACAAGACCTTACCGGGGTCCACCTCCTTCTGGGAGGCTACTGGATAAGTGTTGAACCTTGAGTTGAGCCGATCAAAGTTACCGAGCAGGTCTTAATGACCTAAACTGCACGAGAACCATCACCTCCCACGTATACTATGCTATTATTGTGGACCGCAGGCGGGCGACAACATGCATTCAGAATTCAGACATACGAGTACGCGGTATAACTGAGCAGTCGCCGTCGCCGGAGAGGAAATCAGGAACACCAAATTCATTTTTGTTTTGCCGAGAATCAAACCGTAGTCGTGTATTTTAGAGCCGATGGGCCTTATTCCCGAGACAGACACGTGTACAACTACGTCTTTTTTTTTACATCATACTGCCGTCATTCCCTGCGAATTTCGACTTTTTACACAGGCATGATATCGAAATGATGTCACTTCGCAGACGTCTGCGTATCCGCGCATGTCTCGCTGCCTCGAGAATACGACACAATAAATCCGTAAATAATGCATTGCTTCTTGAAGATCTAAACGTGGAAACTCGGTTGATACCGCGTGGCTGAAAGAGAACACGCTTTTAGGCGGCGGAGGTCTCAGGAGACTAGTAGACAAACTCCATTTTATTTCAATATTATTAAATACCTGGGGTACTTGGAGAGGATTTCTCTTCAGGCGTTGGAGAAGAAGGTAGATTGACGTCGGCACCAGCCAATAATAAAGCTTTCACACAATCGGACTTGTCTGCTAAGCAGGCCACGTGATATGGAGTATAACCTTTACTATTATATCCATTCAATACGCTTTTAGAGCTATCGTCCGCAAAAAGCGCCTGAAAATTGCAACAAAAGCAACAATTAATGATACATACTCTCTGACACTCAAAAATAATATTTTAAACTTTCTTTCTTATGCCACTCTCGTATATCCGTAACTAACAATAAGGGTTAGCTGTAAGAGATTGAACGATGATTCAATAAGTCTGCCCATTGCCCATCTGGGTCGAATTATAATATTCCGATTGTAAAGTCCTCATTTGCCCAAAGGCATTTTTACTTCCTTGCGCCGAGATTTTATAATAATTTAAATGAGAGTTATAAGAATGCAAACAACTTAAATTCATTCAAAATACTTATAAAGAAGTACCTGCTTGAAAGGGGTCCAATGTATGCGGAGTCTCAATTGCTCTCGCTAATAATTTAAGTTGTTTTATTAAATTATATATTACTAACTAATATCAAATCTCGTGTATTATTTGCTATGTATATATATGTGTAGGTATGTATATATATATATTTATGTATGTGTGTATGTATGCGTATGTATATATGTATATATTCTTATGTATCATGCAATACAACTTAAGTTCAGAATATCAAAAGAGTCAGCTCGTCGATACAATTAAACAAAAATCAGCATCCCTAGATACGGGTCTCTGACCTAGTTAGGAATGCGGATAAACATTTTCACCATAGGATGTGCTCAATCTCTCCCAACTCAACCATATTATGTAAATGGTGTTTATATGACATATTATATGAAGTTATTGTAAATTAATAAATAAATAAATATAAATAAAATATTGTACTTATAATATTACGCGTAATAAGTACTTATATTCATTCATTCATTCATACATAAATACGAAGTGGATGTCTGATGAGTATAGTCTGGCGAGTATAGTCGAAAGTCTGCAATTGATACTCCTGCAACTTTACGACGGTTTGCTGATCGTACGTGTAAAATGTGTGATCGTGCTTTGTCGTTCAAAAGCATCGGCAAATAGAAACTGATCATCGCGAGCTTCACCATCGTTGTTGGTAGTTCTTGATAGTATACATATTATGCGTGAATTGTTGTGTCAGAACAGAAGAAGCTGTAATGTTGAGATGCACCGGCACAGGAGGCCTTACAAACGAAAATACCACGTTTTTTCAACTTTTGCATGATTGCACAGCACACACTATAATATCCCAGTGCAGAGACTACGTCACATGTTATATACAATTAATTTTCCCCGTCAGAATGCAATTCAAATTTGCCGCGCGTGGTATTGCCACTGCGCGGTATTGCCATGGAGCAAATATAAATTGTCACGTAACTTTTACGAACGCACATCGTTTAAAAGCCGAGTGGGCTTTAACACGCTGACTCGCTCGACAGTCTCAATTAGCTCATCATCCGAACAATTGCCCTACCTTTTCCTCCTCTGCGAGCCTGCGGTTGAAACTCCCATGGCTACGTAAAACACGCGCCGCGAACAGTGGTCGTCAACGTCAACGGTCCACACGGACCACACAGTAGCGGTAAAGGGGTAACTCAAAGACCTCCACGCGAGCAATAACAAACGACAGAAAGGCAAATGAATTACTGATTTGGAAAAAAAGAATAACAGTTGGAATCCCAAATACGAATACCTACATTTTAATTAAAAATTAAAATTTATTCGTATTTTGGGATTCCAACTCAAACCAAAGTACTTAATTCTATAATAGTTCAAATTCGCCAGTGTGGAAAATCGAAAAATTACTACGTCAATGTTAAAAGATGTAATATTATTTTAATAGAAAGGAAATAACTGAAGTACCGTTATAATTTCTTTAGATGAACTGGCCGCGTGGTGCAAAACGCTATTTTCGTCGAGATCCACCTGAGTTAACGAACACTTCATTGCAACAAGACTTTGGATAGTCCGGAGATTGCCAGCTTTCACAGCGACCTGAAATAAGAGTAGGTATCTACAAATTGAGTGTTTTCTTTCAGCACCTAAAACTCGAGTTTTACGTATATTTATGAATCAAGACGACAGTTATACCAGGAGGATTGGTTTTTCAATAGGATGGGTACCATGTATAATTCATTAGTATGCTCATTCATAATTGACCCATTTATTAGGAAAACTAATTTCGTGTCGTTCCTTATATAACATAACGTCACGCGTGGGTGCTTGACAGAGATACAAATATCGTTTTAAACGTTACATTCGAATGATTAAAATTGCTAGTTTACATTTTCAGCGTGTAAAACGTATGAAATTATTTACTACGCCGACCTAAATTGTACAGCTGGCAACATTCTGAAAATAAAAATACCTTCCATGTTCTCTTTCTAAAGCCTACATACCTCTTTGAGGTATGTAGATGTATGAAAGTTTCTTAGTTGTTTTAGCGTTATAATGGGTTGTTTATTATTATATGTAAATAACAACGAAGTTAATCTTGACATTAAATGTTTAACTGGTTCTTGCCAAATGTGAGATTACATTATTATTTCTCAATAAACGGTTATTCAACCAATATTAGTTTTGTTGTTTGTATACCGAAGTCAAAAATAATACCTTGTGTATTATTTTGTCTTCGTGTCCTATTAATTGTATTATTTTGTACCTCATGTATTATATGTGTACACAGGTACACTACCGCTCAAAGGTATTTGGGCACTGATTAAACAAAAGTGTATTTTAAATATCCTGTTTTAAGCACGTTTGGGTACTTCCCCGAAAAGTATTTACATCGCTCATAAATCAAACTTGTTTAAGCGCCTATTTCCTAATAGGCCATAACCCCAAAATAATGGTATCGAATATTAATAATAGGGTCATTTAACAATTCGGGCAAAAATTTATTCATTTTATTGTAGGTAGGATAATTACGAGTATATTTTCTTATTAAAGCTTAATTAGGCGTTTTTCACCTATTGATTATGCCCAGTGCGCCCAGTTTGATTTATGAGCGAATAAATGCACTTTGTGGAAACACTCAATGTACTTAATTAAAAACAGATTTTTTTAAATACACTTTTACACAATCAGTACATTAAAAGTGAGTGCCCAAATACTTTTGAGCGCTAGTTTTATATTATTTTGGCGTTATTTATTAATCTGGTATTACGAGGATCAATGCTGGTAGATACAACAAAAAAAACCATTTAACTTGTTTGACACAAGTCCTTTTAATTGTATATTAGTATGTTTTTTTGTCATTAAATGGAAGCAATAAAGGTTTCAATATCGCTGTTTTATTTGTAACAGGGCTACATATTTGACTAGATTAAAATAACTTACCAGTTCTTATCGATACATGGATGTAACCCATTGGCCTACCATTTAAGATGCGACAGCATTGTCCCAAAACGTAAACAAAACTGCCGAGCTGATTCCACGATTCAGCAATGAGACATGACATTCAACATGAGAGTGATTCCACGATTCAGCAAATCTGTCTTATATTTCGCCCGCTTGACGTGCCACGTGCCAGGCCCTTATAATACAGATTAGGCTCGACTGTTGTACCACGGGCCAGGCACGTGATAAAGTTTTGGTTTGAAAACATGACCACGAGCCTCACAGGTGGTTGCAGGCGAAATGGTTAAAACTTTAGTCCTTTAAATCAAAACTAAACTCGTGTGGGTTGACTGATTATTATATAATACGGCCCAATAACATTCGCTCTATCGTTCATAAAAATGACGGTTAGTTTAAGGTAACCACCGTTCAGCAGCTGAGTTTAAACTCAGCTGCTGAACGGTGGTTAAACGAACGGTCAAGCCGCTTGATCTGCGGTTCAAGCGATCAGCTGTCGCCAGCGGCCATTTTATTTATCACTTCAGCTGTCACTGTCAGTGCCATGCGCGTTTTATTTATTACCTCATTTTTTTGAGATTCAACGTCACTTCCTGCCCTTTGACTTTGATTGTGAAAATAAATCCAAATATGACTCACCATAATGGGTGTCATTCCTTTCTCGGTTTCCGCTTCATTTAAATGTGCCTGAACCGTAGCATTATGATATATATTAACTACTCCAAAATGTGCAGCAAAATGGGCCACCGACCATGTTGGGTTCGCCGTTAGGATATCGCAAAGCCGCTGCAGAGACGCCAGTGACCACTGTAAGAATATGAAATTTTGCAAATTTTGTAGCAGTTCGTAAATATTTGATGATGACTAAACAAAATCGATTTTCTGACTGCAAACAAAAAAATAAGGTCTGGTATGTCACAAGACGCAATCTTTATGCGACATGGGCAAGGTCAATGTAATATTAAAATAATATGTGTCTCGAAAATGAATAGAAATGTTTTTCTATTTTTCATTATTTAATCGTTTTATATGGTCGATCTACATATATGAAACCTCGAACGCACCAACAATTCGAAATTATGTCTTTATCGTTATTGTTGTAACATCACGCTCCGGATCGTTCTGTCCATGTCCCGAGGGCTGAAATTGCTTGTTTTTCTTGTAATTCTCATTGCAGCGAGATCTCGTAGGCATGAGTTTATGATTTTGTCCGGTGATACCTCTTACGTGCTTAGTAGAGATACCTCGCAAAAAAAAATCTTTAACAGTTTTAATCATTAGTACAGTAACCTATTTCTTTTGACTTTTACCTCTTTTACACAACTAAAAAAACATCTCGTGGACGAAGTTATTTATTTTTTCCATGCCCTTAAAAGTTTGATCGTTGATGTGTACGAAGTCTCACATACAGAGCGACGATGCCTTATCCGTTATACTTATCAGAAAAAGCAAACACCAATTTCCTTGGAATCTGGGAGGAAACATCTAAGATACATTGGCAAAATTGGTCGCTGTTATTCAGCGTATCTCGATGGATGCTTAACATATACGTATACATAGTCCACTCGTGCGCTGTTCGTCCATTGTAGATCTGAGCCACGTCTTTACTGTCTTTAACATACGGAAGCTAATGGGCCCTTGCTGAGTTGGCCACGAAGACCCATTCTGTTCAGGGTTGGTCACACTCACGGGTCAACACCCATCCAGCGACCTCCACGCATGAAGTACGTGCCTCGGTAGGACTCGTTCTAGTTTCCCCGGGCTTTCGCAGGGCTAGTTTCCCCTAGGAATCAAACTTCTGGCGCTCCTGGACGGTCTGCGCACCGTGCGGCGTAAGCCAATCGATTGTGCACTCTGACTAACATATTGAGATGTCAACCACAACGGGCGAACCCGTCACCGCAGGACGTTTTAACGATTTTTCGTTCTATCGACCGTGCAGTGAGCGTAGAAGACTTTGGACATAACAAATCCGATATCCAGCTACGCCACAACCCGTTAGAGTCCAACGCCTTACCGCGAGTAGCCAGGTATGTCACCTAGCGGGCGGCACTCGCGCCCTAACTACCAATTGTGACCAGATTTCTCCGGTCTCTCGATTGGTTCCGAGTTCGAGGTCGCTTGCGCGGTCCTCTCCCTTACGAAGCGGTGAAACGGAGTGCACCGAATCTGTCGCGGACCAAGGCGTCCTTTGCCCGACTCTGAACCGGGATCGGATGGCCAAATGGTCATTTCAAGAGCAGTCGCCGTAAGGTAGACAACTACCCCCGCTCTATAGGAAACAATACAGTTCCCAGACTCCCCCGATTGTTAGTCGGAGAGCACAATCGATTGGCTTGCGCCGCTCGGTGCGCAGACCGTCCAGGAGCGCCAGAGGATTGTTCCCAGGGGAGACTGGTTGACCCAGTGTCCTACCCAGGCTCGCACCCCATGCGTGGAGGCCATCGGATGGGTGTTGACCCGTGAGTGTGACCGACCCTGAAACAGAATGGGTCTTCGTGGCCAACTCAGCAAGGGCCCATTAGCTCCCAAATGGGCCCATTAGCTCCCACTCTGACTAACAGTCGGGGGAGTCTGGAAGCAGTACTGTTTCCTATAGAGCGGGGGTGGATGCGGACCTTACGGCCACTGCTTTTGAAACGACCATCGGCTACCCGATCCTAGGTGAACAGCCGGACAAAGGATGCCGTGGTCCGCGATGGATTCAGTATACACCGTTTCACCGCTTCGTAAGGGAGAGGACCGCGCAAGCGACCACGAACTCGTAACCAATCGAGAGACCGGAGTAATCTGGTCGCAATTGGAAGTAATGGCGCGAGTGTAAGCCCGCTGGGTATCATACCTGGTTATCTCGCGGTTAAGGCGTTGGCCTCTTACGGGCATGTGGCGGGGCTTGACGGTGGACTGTTTTATCCAAGTCTTCTGCGCTCACTTCACGGGAGACTAATCGTTAAAACTTCCTGAGGTGACGGGTTCGCCCGTTGTAGTTGACAACTCTATTTGTCTTTAACATACTTTGGGAGCTAATGGACCCAGTGCAGATGGGCCATTATGACCCATGTCCCTGACCCTTACCGCTGTCGTTCGTACGCCGTTTCCAGATGGGGCGCTACCCTTCCTTTTCCAACGCCAAGGAATACTATCATATATTACAGTATATTTACACTATACCGAAAGAATGAGTACTCTCATGTCATGCTATCATACGTATATGAAGGGTTACGGGGAAGAACGATGTTTTTTTTTTTGTGAAAATGAGATATTAATGCTATCTTGTGGCTTGTTCCCAAACGAATCGGAACATGAATCGATTTTCGAAAGAAAGATAATAAAGGATAGGCCTAATGCTAGGAAAGACTAATATTATATTTATTTGCAAGCTCTTTTGGTTGAAAAGGAAATACATTTACTGACGACGTAAATACAATCAAATGCATGGAAATTGATGTCTGCTCGACCATATTAAAAAAAATATGACGAAAATAATAGGTAATTGCCTTACCGCGCCCCTGGAAAATTTTAAAATTACTGTCGTACAAATAAAAAATATTACGGCACTGTCATCGTATAGATGAAGATGAAGAAGAAGAAAACATGTGACGGGAAGGAAGGATCAATGTCGTTGACATTGATCCATTGTCGTGGTGGTGACGAAGGACACTGATCGCCCTTTCCCGTCACACCCAGAGGTGGGGTGGTACCTCGATGACCCATCGGTTGACGCTGAGGAGGAATTATGATGGGAAATACTGATCAAGGCCAATGATATTTCCACGTTTTAATTTTTTTTTTTGAGATAAAAATTGAAATAAAATGTATTTTTTTTGAAACTCTATTCCCATTATAATATTATTGTTATATGAGTCATAGTTTTCGCCTTTTTTTGAGGTGTAGTTTAAGTACTTTTTTTTCCTAAAAAAACCCAAACATATTTGGTTTACAGACAAATAATATATTTTCGCTTTTTCCGATGGTATAATTTAAGTAAAATGTATTTTTTTAAACTCACATATTCTTATGTGAGTTATTCACATACTTCTTAAGTTTTCTGTTTTTCTGAGGTGGAATTTAAGTAAAATGTATTTTTTAATAAACTCAAATGTTTGGTTTACAGACAAAATATATTTTTTTGTGACTAAAACTTTTCCTAAAACATTTTTTATATTATTAAATATTAAAAATGGAATTTACAAAAATATAAACATTGACATTGCTTGTTCTTTCCCGCAACCCTTCATATGTCAAAAGTATACGAAATATTATGTTGAGGCCCCAAAAGTAGGATTAGGTGCAGGTAGATAAATGACTAGAATTCATCCTAAAACAATATTATTTGCTTTTCTTCCAAGCATTTTTTTTTAGGATACCGGCTTTATCACTTACCTAGGTACTTAAGATAAGAGTGGAAAATAACGAAAAAAAAACAACGGAAATACTCACTTCTTGTGTAATGTTTGAGTAAAGCACCACTTTGTCTTTGAAGCAGTTGAACTGGGATTCTGCTGCTTCGTTGCCATTGGATCGAAAGAGGCTAAAATAGTATAAATAAATATTATTACATAGCATGAGGTCAACTGTAAGATACGCCGACGAGTGCGGAAAAACTCCAGTTCCTCACTGACAAAGTTACTAGAGTATGTGATACAGAAATAGTCAGTATAGTGTTCGTGAACACCACCATCAGTCACGGCTTTGAATGTATAGTTTCTAAGACTATAACAAAAAATCTAGAGATGCTTTCATTTAGGTTTGGAATTATATTATGCGAAACATTAAGGGGTTGTCAACAACTGCGGACGAACTCCCCACCCCAGGGAGTTATAACGACATTGTGTCATTTTTCTCCCATGGAGTGAACGCGGAGACTCTAAGTCTCTGCGTTTACAAGTGCGTTCACTGGTTCATTCAGTTCACAGTCACTGCGTCCACAGTCCACAGTCTAACACAGTCTACAGTCTAAGCCCGGCCATACACGGACGCATAGTGAACTACAATCTTCTATTGATCGGAATACACGGACTGCTCGAGCAGTCGCGAACGCTTCGAGCGGTCGGCAGCTTGAAGCAGTCGGTCCTGACTGCTCCAAGCAGTCCGTGTATGGCCGACCTAACTTACAAACAGCCCGTAAGAGTCCAGCGCATTAACGCCAGGCACTGCAAAGCGAACCCAGTGGGCCGACTTCACGCCGTTGCTACCAGTTGGACGAATTGGTCCATCCTCCAGTCTGTCGCGGATTCAAGGTCGCTTGCGCGGCCTCTACCTGAGGTTAGCGCTAATTAATAGATTGAATTTATCGCGGATCAGAGAAGAGTAGTTAACATCAGGTCAACTACCACCCCCGCTGCTTAGGAAACATTCTAGACCTTTTCCAGACGCCACGCATCCCCGGAATATTCGCCGGAATGCATTTATTGGATAACGCATCGTGATACGCAAATCGCCCAGCAGCGCCCGAAGGTCATTTCCCCGAGCGCCTGATCGGAGTCCGTTCCAGGTTCGACCCTTTTGGAGGAGGCTACCGGATGAGACTCTAACCGTGAGTTGAGCCGACCCAAGATAATGAGCAGGTCATGTGGACCCAAATTGCACGGAACCGTTATCTGCCAATTATGCGAAACTGATAATAGAGCGAATACTTACTCATTAAAGGTAGGTATTCGCTCTATTACTTATGGTGACGAAAGCTAAGCAAGAGATGAACATATCCATGTTGAGATAATTTAAAGCCTTTGAGATGTGGGTGCAGTCGACAGATCCAGAAATAAAGTGTCCTAAACTCCAAACACTTTAAGCAAAAGGCAGACATGTCGAGGACAGTTAATATCCATCAGCTCGAATACTTTGCTAAGGTCTTGCGACATTCAGAACGATTAAACATATTCCACACAGAAACACTCCAAAATACCTAAAAGACTAGCAGAGATACTACTTGAAATTCGCTCAGCATGATTTTCAGACAAAAAAAAGTTTATTTGTATGTCGAATGATCGTAATACTTTTAAAATTGCACACGATGAAGTTAGTTATAGAAATAATGCTGCCGGTTAAGACTTTCAGCCACAATCTCTTCAGCAAAAAGTAATTTCAACAATTTCAACAATACCAAAATACTATAAAATAACGAATGAATGTCGAAGACATGATTCTGGCCACTCTAACATAGAAAATTCCTAATTTTGACGTTGTTGTTTCATATAAACTCGAATCTATGACTCAGCTAACACGGTCAACCCCCCTCCCCCCGCCCCCCCCCCCTCCGAACTAGTGACTGCATTGCACATCTGTGCCCCTATATATGTATATGTAGATATCCGGGCTCTCATAGTCAATTTTTAATGTGGACTTAAAAATACTTTGGATGCAATGCGATTATTCTGTTTCATTATATGATTATACTGTTTGCTACGATCTACGAAGGACTGACAAACCAAACGTTGAATATCAAATATGTATGATCCGACATGACTCGGACTAGCTATTCGATAACTTTCCATTTACGAGGTAAACTCTTAATACGAAATCGGATTAGTAATAAATAGTTTCACATCTTGAGCTGGTGAGTAACATTTTTTTAAACGACCTATTGTTTTGATGATGCCACTTATTATTATTATATAAATTTAAAATTGAAGTAATGCAGGTATTATATATTTCTTTTCTATAACAACAACACTGGTCAGCAAATTCCCGCTTGAAACATAGCGACTGCACAATGCCATCATTAGCATAATTATACTCAAAACTGACCTTCCAACTCGCAGCCTTGAAGCGTTCAACTAACCACATGAATGTGTCACTAGAACTGCTAAGATTTTGCTAGTCCACAGAACATTGCTAAAGGACAGAACATCCACACGGATTGATGTGTTTTGTGTGCTAAAGAGACATTGGACAAAATATCAATTTCACATTTAATTATAAACTCTACTCACCTGAACGTATCACCATCATGTTTTAAAACTATTTCGTAACACTTTTCCCTGCTATTCTTCGATTCTTCATTGGGGCCAAATAGTGTCATACCATCATCTTTAACGATAATCGGGCGCGACACGTAGTGGTCTGCATGGACCTCCAACACTGCAGTGGGCGATAGGTCTATCCCCAAGAAGTCTCGAACAACTAAAATTTACAGAAAACACCATAGCTTTGATGTGGTTATCCCAATGATAAAGTCCGATTTAAAAAAAAATAACGCACACAAGTGAAATCAATGCAAAAAGCCTAGCTGGAGCAGCTTCAGAATCTACATAAATGTCAAGTCTCTAAATTTTGGAATTGATAATGTCTCAATATTGAGGCTTAGTGATCAATGTTAATTATTAAGGCCTAGTAACAGGCAAAGGCTTCACCGCGAGGGTGACACTAGCATTCTTACAAATCGTCGATCTATATGTGAGACCTCGTTCCCGTAAAAAAACGAATTTACGTTTTTTATTGATATTGATGTAAAATCATCACGCTCCCGATCGTTCAGTATATGTCTTGAGAGTTCTGTTCATATCTCAAATTACTTAGTCTTCTTGTAATTCTCATTACAGTGGCAACTCGTAAGCATGAGTTGATGATTTTATCCGGTAATACCTCTTACTTTACTACTAGCAATTCCTCCCAAAGAACTTAACTCTTTGACAATTTTAGTTGTTAATACAGTAAGCCATTTTTTTTTATTTTTGTCACACTTGCAAAACTAAAAATAACGTCTCTTGAACGAAGTTATTCAATTTTTTCCATGCCTTGAAAATTTGCTTGCTGGTGTGTACGAGATCTCACCCATATAGCGACAATATGATATAATAATTTATATATGTGAGTACATAGATAGGTTAAAGATCCAAGGTACGATGTTACAAACATTTATAAAGCCATATGTTCTTCGTAGCTAAAAAATCATGACAGAAATTCGGTAAAAATGCTCAAAAAGACTTTTGCTGTGAGGATGATAATAATCGCTATAGAGATATAAAATTTAAAATCTTTTATTAACCTTAGAGTCAAAGAGTTGAAGAACACTCCAAATAATTGGAACGCTTTTAAAGTTTAGCAATTGTTTACTAAAATTTTGCAAAAAATTATTACGGGGTCCTCATTTCTAGCTGTTTTTTTTTCTGGAAATTAGAGAAATTCGAAAGATTTTCTACCCCTTTACAGCATGAGTTCCCAACCGGTGGGAAAATTCGTAGAGAGATTGAAAGAGGGGCGTGAGCTAGCTAGAAACAATATCTTTTATGAAAAATTCCTACGAAAACACTTAATTTTGTCAATAAAATTGGCCTGAAGCGCTATTTATATTACGACTTTTCCAAAACAGATGGTTTAGATCCCTTAAGGTAAAATATGATATGAATGGGTAAAATATGATAAAGTGTTTCTTCGATGAAGGGAGGCGATAAAAATGCTGATAAGCTTTTAAATGGAGCAAATTGAAACAGGTTGGAAACAACTGCTTTTGTAGTAAATTTATCAACGTGTTACCTGGGACGTGCTATTTTAAAAATAGGTATCTGGAAAATGATATAGGCATTTTGATTCGTTTTTATTTTTCTGCGTATTTCTCATAAGTGCGTATTTCTCATTTAGAAGATTATTAAATAAAAATTTTGTTACTTGATACTTCAAACCTGTATCTAACTATTCGTTTGTAGTTAAAATATTTGTAATTCATTCACTTTATTATTGTCTTATTGTTGTTATTGTTATTATTATTGTTGTTGTTTGTTATTTGTTATTTTTATTGTCACTATCATGCAGTGAAAATACTTGTAATCAATTCATTCATTAATTCATACATTTCATTTTGATTATGCAATGTAATGGTTGTGCTCTAAAAGAGAACTAAATAACTGAATGCAAATGCAGAGTAATAAAATGATTGACAACCTTTACAAAAAAAACCTGTAAAGTCACAACACGAAGTCTACTGGAATATAACCGAGAAACAACACGCAAAAATATCACAAACAGACAATCCGAGTAAAAGTTAAAACGTTTTTTCACCTGTCGCTACCTAGTGAACTAGCATTGACAAATATAAGAGTAACTGAGAATTAAATCAAACCTTAAATACTGCAAAGAATTTCAAAATTGCAAGAGGAATCCTGGTACTCATAAAAAAACGTCGAGTTTGATTGGGTGAAATAATAAGCAGACTGATCTAGACTGGCCGCCGTGATGAGAGGCAACACAGCCTGCAGGCCAAAAGCACACTCTATATATCTAGATATGTATTTCATTTTCGAGGCAAAGGCTTGGAAGAATAGTAACGTAACTAAAAAATAATAAGTAGTTTTAACGAATTCAAGAATAATATCACTTTTCTTGTTCAGTTTGATGTACAGAATCGCCCCCTAAGAAAAATTCTTGACCATCCCTGACACACTATAATGTATTCTATTTTTATATTTATGATTTTCGTTGCTGTGATAAAAATCGAAGACGGCCCCATTATTGCTAGAAACACGTGACCCATTTCGCCTTGTCTTGGCGTCGAACTTCTCTTTGAAGTATAAATAATTTGTGTTGCGTGTGGCATGCCATTACACATATTATACAAAGCAATACCCTCAAATAGAACTTGCATACGTTTAATAAAATTGAAATAGCCGAAATACACACTATGTTTAATGCAGTCAGACGGCCGTTGTCCAAATAGAAGACTCTCTAGAGCAGCGGCTCCCAAGCTTTTTCAGATACGGAACCGATAGTGAATCGCTTACGTTTGGCGGAACCTTTACAGGGTGAGGGGCAGGGTGTTGCAGGGTATAGCGCTGGAGGTGATTTAAAAAATATAAGGAGTTGTTCAAAGGATTTTAGTTAATCGGTGGCTTGTCAAGTCACCTCATGATACAACAGCCAAATCATGTAAAATCTTGTAAATAATTAACCCTTTAATTTGTGAAGTAAAATTTCGCCCGTACCGTTTCGAACGTGAAACCGTCGAGCGTGAAATCGGCGTGAATCGACGGCCTTGAGAAAAACATCCATAAGTTATAAACCACTATACGGATCATAAAAAGAAGAACTGTAAAATGATCGCATTGAATATGATTTTTTTTAACTTCCCATTAGACATTTTGCCGTAGGTAGGCGATCGTCCCGAGCGGGACGTTACACATTGGAGGAGGAGGACAATAATAACCTGTATTAAAAAGCTTTTGTTTTTTTTAAAACTTTATTAGAAAATGTAAACTTATGTAGATGGGAACGTATGTCCAAATAACCATCACTGGCTGAATAGAATATGGAATGCATTTGCAAAGAAATATATCAAGGGAAAAATATCAATAAAACAATGAAACGATTGTAGAGTCCTGAAATTGTTTCCATATTCTGTTGATAATTGCCTTGTAATTCAGCTTTATGTCGGAGGTTCAACTCAGGAAGGCTGGATGCCTTCCTGAGTGCAACTCAGGAAGGCATGCAACTCAGGAATGCAACTCAGGAAGGCATCCAGTCTATTCATAAATTAGTTTTTTATGTGTTAGGTAAAAATGGGAGTAAAATCATAGCATCTTCAGCTACTGATGGGTATTCGTCTCCCAGACAAATCCAAAAGGCTTGTATGGCGTATTTTTAATTTTAATTTTCAAAATGGATAAATTTTGAATTTGACTTGAATATTGAAAAAAAAATACAACATGGACGTTTTATTGCGGTACAAATGAATTTTGCACACAGTTGATCTCATTAACATTCAAATTCAAATGAATTAATACATACATTTTCAAATTTACAATAATTATAATTTTCAATACTCAAACCTTACTAGGCTGCCGCCTGATCTAAGATAAACAATTTAATTTAACCGTTATCGTTTTGAGATATATTTTAAATATTATCCTACTTAATTGTAACAAAATTACATTAGTTATCTAGATTAAAAAATCTACACAAAATATTATAAAAAATATCAATACACTATACCAATACCAGTAGGTAATTTATAATATAATAAATTTAAAGAAAAAAATTAAAAAACATCAATTATAGTAAAAATATAGTAAAAATATAGTTACAAATATAAAATTAATATTTAAAAACGTCAAGAATAGTCCTGAATATAGGTAATCAAAGTAATAGTTAATAATAAAGAGAAAAAGAAAAAAATCTTTAAAATAGACACATTGAAACAAGGATTTCATTAGATCTGTTAAATACTCAGATATATTTATGTTTATTTGTATATTTATTTTTGATTCACAAATCGTCGAGATGAAATTCGTGGAATCCCTACGGAGATCTCGCGGAATTCCTAGGTTCCGCGGAACCCAATTCGGGAACCGCTGCTCTAGAGATCATAAAATAATATGCAGATGGTACTTTATACTAGCAGATAAAACACTTCTCAATATTCAAATAATTGCCCAGAACATTGAGAAAGATAAAATCACCATTGAAAAAGAATTTTCACGAGAGATAAAACGTCGAATTGAGTAAAAAAATCCAGACCTGTTTTTATGTGCTCCACGTTTTGTGGCCACGACCTGCTCGAGCCTCCTGAAAAGCGACCTGACAGTCTTCTTATACGGAGTCGAAGGTTTCGAGAAGGTGCTACTATACGGGGCAATGATAGAACACGTTTCCCGTGCACGTCGTACTGTGGATTTGAGGCAAGAAGTACATAGAGAAATCTTGGCCAAAGATAGAGAATTTTGTGGAGATTACCGCATAGATAAAAGGAGCAGGAAGAAGAAGAATAAGATACGTGGATCTTTCACACACGCAAGAGGACTCGAAGATTTTTCCTCTATATTTCGAAGCTGCAAGTGATAAAAAGCGGCATGAAAGTAGTATGAAAATGAAATATTTTAAGCACCGAACGTTCCTCTCACTTTTCCGGCCCACTAACCGACGAGGAGGGAAAGTATTGTGAACGCGCAATTTTTTTTAACATGATGAAGAGGGAAATATCAATTTTGAGCCCTTCTGAGACGATTAAGACCATTTCCAGATGGAAGTCTGTGTGTGACCTTAGAGTAGCTTGCTTATGTATACTATAAGGTGTGTGACTGTCTGTCTGTGTATCTGTGTGTATACCTCTACGACAGCGCCTAAACGCTTAAACTGATTGAGCTAAAATTTGGCCCACGCATCATTTGATCATGGCAAGAGTTTTGGTTGAAATCGCTCCACCGGCGCATTAGTCATATTTCAATCTCGAAATATTGGACTAAGAGACTTAAAATTTGGTAAAATTTCGGCCTTGTTAGGCCGAAATCACATTGTGAAATTTTGGTTGGCATATCTCATACACAAATTGCACTAATAATATTTGAATTCCGCCATACATTTTAATCAAATATTAATGTCATATGTTCGCGCATGGCCCAACCCCGCCCTTATTAGAGAAACGAATCGCGCCGCCCGAGGCGGTTACAACGGAACCCAACCGGGTTCCTCCACGTTCAACCGCGCTCATCCTTTTTATCTATGAAATTAATATTCATATGAAATCAGTCCTGAACGGGAAAGTCTTAAGGTGACACAACCGCTTTATTATTCCATTGTTTATTTTATTTGATTTTATTTAAGAATTGATTACGTAAAACCTTAATTTTGCATCAGAAATGACAGGAACCGCATGGCAAAACCCTAACATTATGCTTATTTGATTCTGAAGAACATTAAAGAAGACAATTATATTATTACACATTGTACTTATCTATTGATTTACCCTCTGCCAAAAAATAAACTTTCTGATAAAGGTACACTTTTCCGATTTAGGTTTTTTTTCTGTTTTAAATAATACTTTATTATAGACGTTCTGATTAAGTTTCGATTTGAAGAAAATTTTGGGAATTATTGCAGTATCTTTCACACTGCAGTATCTTTCTTACCTCAGTATTTTTGTATCTTTCTTACCTCAGTATCTTTGTATCCTCAGTATCGTTCTTATTATTGCAGTACCTTTCCCAAAAATCGAAAAAATAAATAAGAAATAAAGAAATACTACTAGAGCCGATCATTCTAATGCTAAATGTGAAAGAAAAAAGCGTCGGACGTGTAAAATTTGAAAACCAAATTTACATACAAAAAAAAAGTTTTTTTTAAACTCAGTTTTTAAGGTTGTTTAAAAAAATTATCTAACCTACCGCCAAATAGGTGTTTATGTATTATTTTTAAAAAAAATTAACTTAACCTACCTAAATGTATGAGTTTGGCGCTTCTTTGAATGCCTATATCTCGCTTATTTATTGAGACCGAATAAATATTATTGCAGATTCGGAATCAGCGTTGTGGATATAGTCTGGTGACGTTAAAAAATCAACAATCTAAAAGTTCCTATACTGCAATAATACCAAAATTTTGCATCGTTTAGAAAAAAATTAAAATGTAATCGCCTTTTATGTAAGGTATGTTACTACCTACTGATGACAACATAAATTATGTCAATTAGTTACTTACGTGAGTTAAACATTATAGTTTTTATAATTACAACACTTCACTAGTCATATACGTCCTTGTAACAAAAATACACGACACAAAAGCCACTTTTAACTTATCTGGCCTATGCCATTATCAAGGCCCGGTCGTTAAAAAATCGATGTCGCTTTATCAATAAGCTAAACGATGACCGATGACTGTAATGTCTGGCGAATGACTGAATGAATGAACTGTGCAGAGTGGGGATTACGAGTAAGATGTCCGTAAAGTTAGCCCTACTCTTGAAAATTGTCATTTTTATTTTCAGGTAACTAGGAATATACTTACCTACATGCTTTTCTATTTGGGTCGTTGACAAAAAAAAACAAACAAATCACAATTTTCAACGTTAAAATAAAATAATATCTTCGTTAAAATGATTCAATATTGATTTAAAATGATTAAAAATTGCGACAATTCGGCAAGCGCCACTGGAAAGAATCGTCCAAGAAAAATTAGGATCAGTTGTATAGTCTTTTGACAACTTTTTTACTGGATGACTTAATTTTTTTTGTGGTCAGCTTACATTTTAGCATACCTCAAGATCAACATGACGACGTAAGAATCACTCGGTTTACGCATTCCATTACGGTGTTATCACTGATTCTTTGGTCGCGCGGGATAAATTTCGAGATCCCTATCCGACCCCCCCCCCCCCCCTCCACACACACACACGAAGACATAAGCAAACAAACAAGCAAGTTGAACACGCTTAGCTACGGACTAAGAATATTTTGTTAATCATCCTAAATAGTCTAAACTCAACAGCGTCACAGAGTGCAGATTTTTTAACTCTAGTTTTAGAGAATCCAAATTATCAACTATGAATTACATATTTACGAAAACTTTAGAATGTGATATACAAGTTAGTAGGTACCATTATAAAGTCAATATTTTCTGAAGAATCCGTCTATGTATACATTTAGATTAATAATAGTATAAGACCATTGTATCGGGTTTGAAATACTATTAAAAGCAGTTCAGACGCATTAGCCTTAGGGGCTCTCTAGACGATCAAGCATGCTTTTCAAGCATCGCGTCGCGGGCTGGGAGGGGATCATAAACCGCAGGATATATGCAAGTATATATTTTATTATTTACCAAAAATGCCTAATTTTGTAGTTGTATATCAGGGAGTCAGGTTAATTAGACGTATTTAATTGATGAATGACGTGATTCCTGGTATAAACTACAAAATTGGGCATTTTTGGTAAAAAAATAAAATATATATTTGCATATTTCCTGCGGTTTATGATCGCTTCCCAGCCCGCGACGCGATGCTTGACAAGCATGCTTGTTCAACTAGAGAGACCCTTAAACTTTAAAGTGGCTTCTGTGATTTATATAAATAAATAAAAATAAAATTAATAAATGCACTGGTTGAATCCTTTTGCTCTTTAACACTGTAAACGAAGATTCGATTTCAAGAAATCTTTAATTTTTATAAAGCTGGATTCGCCACGACATTTTATTTCTTGATCTTATTCTAAAGAGAATGGCAAAGTTTAACGAGGGTAGTAAGTAAAGTGTCAAGTAAAGTGATGATTCTAGGGGAAATTTCTAATTACATTATTTAGTAAGACGACCAAATACTGTTTCAACAACAAACGAAGTTATATCTATGGATTATATACCTACGGGGATTATATTATTGAGGGAGGTAAATTTACAAAAGCTTTTAAGGGATTTATAGAAGTTAAGAGATAGAAGATGGAGGATACAGAGTGGGAGTTGTATTTTGAGATTAATAAAGTCCGAAATAAAATTGGGATAATTGTCGAGGCAAGGAAAGTTTTACATTATTTTAGGACTGTTAGTTTTAACCACGGCTTAGGTTGGATATCCGGCCTAACATTCAAAGTGGTTATCGGTCCTAACATAATCTGGACAAGGAAATACTTCCCATCTTTGGTTTTGGAAGATTTGCGCCACGACGTTTTACTTTTCGGACGCTTCTTGCAGAATTTCAGGACCTACCCATATTATTGCGCCCGCCCTGCGCTGGGGTTCTAATTCATACTTTTCAATACTCTGTCACTTTTTAACAGTGCTTACATTCAGAACAGTACTTCAGCTGTGCTTTCAGTGCCTATGTTATTTATTTCAAGGAATGTGTCCAAAAACGTAATCTCCACTAATTTTGTGTTTGGTATGCAATACTAAAAACTAGCATCAACGTGGGTGGCGTCTGTTTTAAACGAATTCATGCGATTTATTTAAATTTATTTTTTAGAAGGAAATTTTGTAATTGTGTTACCGCTAAACACCAGCTAAGACTCGAAATGGAAGTCGGAAAAACGACATCAATATTATAAAAAAGAATAATTAATTTTCTCCTTATATTTCTGTTTATAACTCAACACATTTTGTGACCTATTAGACAGAAAAGCACACATAAAAATGCATAGTTATTATAAACTAGAAATCCTTTAAGGTGGTTTGATATACAAGTTTTTTGTATACAAGATATACAAGACAAGACAAGTTTTTTGATATACAATATATAATAATAGTGATTAGAATCGATCTTACTTGTACTATATTATATAATCAATGCCTATCATTCTCCCGGGGAAGACGAAAAATGTATTTTCTGACGATAAATTGGGGGTTTTATTATTTTATGCAATATTCGTTTCTTGTATACATAGTATCTAAAATGTATTTATTATTTATTATTATTATTTGTATTTGTATTGTTTTATTAGTATATGTAAAAGTATTTAGTATTAATTGCAAAATAAATTGTACATCATTAATTTATATATTTGTTCTATAAAGTTCATCTTATGATATTTTATTTTTAATATCATGCTATTTCAATATGTTTAAATATATTTATAAGTTAATTTTATTCCACCTTTTTTAATGCCTTTTTTACTAGTTGTTTTACCCTTGTTATATTCGTGCTTAATTAATTACCTATGTATAGCAATTTGCATGGCAATCGGTTGAACGGTATAGAGGTTGAAGTGCTACAGCGCCATTTAGTGGCGAGTTACAACAAAGTGGATAGCGCGAAAATATTATTCATTTTCAAATACTTATGTATAGCAATTTTCAATGAATAAAATAAAATAATTCAATGATTTATTCTAGAAAGAGAATATAATATTAAAATGTAAGAATACTGAGTATTTTAAACAAGTATTCAAATGCACACAGACCCGGATTAACCCACGTAGAGGCCCTTAGGCCGTCGAAATCTCGAGGGCCCCTTTTGCACTTTTCGGGCCCCATTCGG
Source organism: Micropterix aruncella (assembly GCA_944548615.1). Classification (NCBI taxonomy): domain Eukaryota; kingdom Metazoa; phylum Arthropoda; class Insecta; order Lepidoptera; family Micropterigidae; genus Micropterix; species Micropterix aruncella. The sequence goes on along the minus strand of OX155959.1, from coordinate 25,168,126 downwards.
CTGTCAAACATTCTGACGACAAATCACGATCGCACCGGCAAAGTAAGCCGTTAAACATATCTAACAACGCTTATGTCGTGTAGCAAAGACGCGCATTTAACAAAATACGACCACACAGGCTGGCAGCGGTCAACTGTCGATAATTTATCTGTCGGCAGCGGTCAACTGTCGATAGTCGGAACAAAAAGTTCATTAAACATTTTATACTTAGAATTTCAATTCAATGATTTTTTTAAACTATTGAAAATAATTTTAAAAATATATTTTTTAAGGATCTCTAGTTGCGGGGCCCCTAAAAGGCGTGGGGCTCATAGGCCGGTGCCTACTTAGCCCATTGGATAATCCGGCACTGAATGCACGGTGGCCATAATTATTATGACGAGGAAAAGTAGCTACGTAAACTTCTGTGGCAGAAAACTATACTTGTCAAAAGTCATCCTCACTGGGTGTCACCTTTGGAAATTTCATCTTGAGGCGGATTTCTTTATTTAAAATCATCACATGAATCCCTAAGTCTGGAACGCGGTTTATAGATGTTCGCATGTTCGGCTAAGAATCGCCAAATATTGATTTGGGTTAGACTGACTTGACGGACGTTGGATTGCGTGATTAAAATAAGCGCACGCGCCTCGCTTAGCGTACAGACAAGGGCAAGTTCACCATATAAGAACTGTATTTTCTGTCATTTGCCTCACGTACCGTTTTTGTTTGATTGTTCATTCTAATTTATACTACTTTTTAATCAATACAGTTACAATTAAAATTGTTAACGAGATTATGACGAGAATCACGCACAACTAGTCAGTTCACTGTAGGGTGAGTTTTAATTAGTGACATCCTTGTTGAATCAAGACGACAAACTAAGCAACTTTTAATAATAATTTTTGAGATAACAAAGAAAAAAAATATAGGGTGAACCAAAATAATTTTAAAAAACTACGAAGCATATGAAATTTTTATTTTTATTTTTGAAAAATTTAATTCTTGGAATTTTTATCTTTTAAAAATAATGTTTTCTAAATGATGACCCTCGGCTGCTTGGCACTCTTGAAGCCGAAGTTGCAGATTTTGGAAAACGTCACCGTCACCGCGCGCACTCTTCCTTAATTTTTTATTTAGTATTCCCAAAAAAAACAAACAAAAGTTGCTTATTTTGTCGTTCTGATTCACCCACTACAAGGATGTCATTAATTAAAAAATCACCTGTATTAAAAGGCAACATTTATAAACTGAATTTTTAGATAATCAAAGAGAGTATTGGTTATATAGGTTATTCAGATTGCTAAAAGCCATAGTGTGTTTTGGCAACCCTTCTGCGACGGCGACGTGCAGGTGGCGCTGATAGCATTGTCCGACGAAGCCATTGATGAGTGGTTATAATATGAGTTATTTCATAACATCTATTGCTAATAAATTATTATGATATGAGATAATGAATGTTTTTTTTTATAAAGGACTGATTGATTCGAAAAAGCTATTATTTAACCAATCGTAACAATAATAACGGTAAATTATTAGTGCTATCTATCGCATTTTTATATAGGCTGATTTCATAACAGAAATAATACGGAGAGATGAGAATGCGATATACTAGTCTATATGAAAATTAAAGCGCCTAATTAATATGTATTTGAGGTTGTATACCAAATTTCAATGGAATCCTTCATGGAAATATTATTAAAATAATAAAAGCTGATTAAAAATTCAGAAATTATTTAAAAATTCATTTGTAATTTTATCATTATTTTATTTGGAGATAGGATACCGTATAGTCGTGTTTAGAACGCCATCTATTGGGCTACTCAGCATAAGAGCATATTAATCAATGTTTGGAACTATGAGCGCCATCTACACGTTACTTTTCATAGTAAAACCTTAGCTACCAAAACGTAGTACGGCACTGAGCAATCTAATAACCTATATAATCAATACTGCAAGCTACGGCTCAGCAAAAAGACGATCGCAAGTCGATCTGCTTTGTATAATTTCTTTGCGTCTCCTATTTGTTTTAGTACTCTCCATGCGCAAGACGTACCTACATAACATTATCACAAATTATGTAGAGTCACTGAAATTCATACTTAGTTGACACCTAATCAACAAGGAATGCTTTTTTACAGAAATGGACAATGACATCTGTCCTATGACATAATGTGGTACCTATCTCAATTTAACCAGTGACGTAGAACCAAAGATTACACATTTGTAGATCTAAAAGAGAAGATAAGGTGACTGATAATTATTAGTAATTAGGGTATATAATCAATTATTAGCATATAGGGTATATAATCAATGGTATTACTAACAAAATCTTAGTATCTACCTAAACTTTCATATTTCTTTTTACACGGCTGCTCAAAAAAAGGAGTGTTACGAGATTTAGATTCATGTATGTATGTTTTCCGTTTCTTTATTCCATTATAACTTCTAAATGCTTGAAACGATTTAGAAGTGGGTCGTATTTTTAGAATCGTTATGTCATCCGAGTTTCATAGGGTACCTAAAGAGTCAAATGTCAACTAAATAAATATCTATATGTCCAAATGTCAATAAATTAGGATAAATATATCCTTTTTAGTATCCAATGAAATTTAGTACATTTCGGAAATATATATCTATCTATACGGATAAATACACAAACCACAAATATTTCATAAAAAAACCATTGTATTACTTGAGCACCGAGGGCGACCAACTAAAGTGCAGTGGCGTCGCAGCGGCGCGCGATCGTTTTAAAGTACCTGCCGCAGGGCGTAAACTTTATTCTCTTACAAACGAGTTTTTCAGCACGATCATTTTTTTCTAATATTTCTAAATAAAAAAGTTCACTTTTTGTAAGGGCAGACATGTTTTTTTAATTTTTTAAATTAGTGTTCTTGATTGACCAAAAACTACTAAGACTTTTTTGTTCGGAAAAGGGACGAGGTTTAACATAAAAACTTCAAGAATTTAAAAATCAATATTTTTATTTTTCTTACGTATAGTTAAATATTAAACTAACAATAATATTTGAAGATATTTACATGTGATTTTTGAGCTGTTGGGCGGTCAGCAAACCTTTCATGTCTTTGCGTTGAAAGGAAGAAAGGAAAAACAGGCAATTATTCACCTATCTACGCCACTGGATTAAACGATTGCTTTTGTCAACAAATTTTATTCAAGTTGATATCCTTGAAACAAAAGAAAAAATATTTTGCGTAGTACTGGACATCGCCTCAGTACATAGTTTTTTAATTTTTATTTTATGATTTGTATGCTTTCCAAACTGCTAAATACATTGATACTAACGGTGTTATTTTGGCCTTGTTAGGCCAAAATAACACAATAAAATTTTGTTTGGAATATTCATACACGAGCTATACTAATAACATTTAAATTCCGCTGTATATTTTAATCAAATATTAACGCTGAGCCGCCCCAGGCTATCCAAAAACGAACCTCGCCGCCCGTGGCGGTTGTGAAAAGAAACCCAAACGGTTTCTTCCAAGGGCTGAGAGAGGGCCCTCATCGATGTTACATATGAAATTAATTTTCAGATGAAATCAGTCTTGGTCATCGAAATCAGTCATGGAATCAAATAATATCAGACCCTGCAATTAGCTACTTGCAGGGAATGTTTTGTGGTGACACATCTGAGTTTTGTCTAAATAGTTACTGTGGTGTTTTGGACTGATTACACTGGGCCCGAAATTTGGGACAGTTTAGACTGGGCCAGAAAATAAGGTAAGAAATGTACAAGGTGTCATGTCAGAACCGGAAGGTGAATAAAATGACCCGAATGAACCTGGCGCCTGCCTCAGCAACAAAACGTCTATTTGCTAAAGGTTTAAGCCAATCACAGCCGACGCTTAACCAATCAGAAGCAGCTAAATTAGCGTTTTGCAGCATAACCAATATGAGGAATATTTTTTTAACAGGACACCCAACATTATAATTGTAAATCGTCCGTCTATGACTTTTTCGGCATATCTGCGAATAGCAACTAATATATAAATTGTTTATTTATGTATTAGATTCCTACTTTAGGCAGTTCAAAATTTTACTATACATAGCTGATGATATTTTACATTACATATAAAAAGTGCGTGAAGTCGTTTTTTTTAAAAATTGGAGATTAATTCCCGAACTCGGGCCCGCGCCGCGCCGATTATTGTATGTAATGGTGGTGACAGCCACTCAAACTTCGGTCTGGCAGGCATCGAGAATCCCACTTTAGGAAGTTCAAAATTTTACTATACATAGCTGATGATATTTTACATCACATATAAAAAGTGCGTGAGGTCATTTTTTCTTAAATTGGAGATATTAATTCCCAAACTCGGGCCCGCTCTCCGCCGATGATTATATTTAATGAGCGAGGCGGCCGCTCAAACTTCGGTCTGGCAAGCATCGAGAATCCCACTTTAGGAAGTTCAAAATTTTACTATACATAGCTGATGATATTTTACATCACATATAAAAAGTGCATTAGGTAATTTTTTCTTAAATTGGAGATATTAATTCCCGAACTCGGGCCCGCGCCGCGTCGATGACTATATGTAATGGTGGTGGCAGCCGCTCAAACTTCGGTCTGGCTGGCATCGAGAATCCCACTTTAGGAAGTTCAAAATTTTACTATACATAGCTGATGATATTTTACATTACATATAAAAAGTGCGTGACGTCAATTTTTCTTAAATTGGAGATATTAATTCCCGAACTCGGGCCCGCGCCGCGCCGATTACTGTATGTAATGGTGGTGGCAGCCACTCAAACTTCGGTCTGGCAGGCGTCGAGAATCCCACTTTAGGAAGTTCAAAATTTTACTATACATAGCTGATGATATTTTACATCACATATAAAAAGTGCATTAGGTAATTTTTTCTTAAATTGGAGATATTAATTCCCGAACTCGGGCCCGCGCCGCGTCGATGACTATATGTAATGGTGGTGGCAGCCGCTCAAACTTCGGTCTGGCTGGCATCGAGAATCCCACTTTAGGAAGTTCAAAATTTTACTATACATAGCTGATGATATTTTACATCACATATAAAAAGTGCGTGAGGTCATTTTTTCTTAAATTGGAGATATTAATTCCCAAACTCGGGCCCGCTCTCCGCCGATGATTATATTTAATGAGCGAGGCGGCCGCTCAAACTTCGGTCTGGCAAGCATCGAGAATCCCACTTTAGGAAGTTCAAAATTTTACTATACATAGCTGATGATATTTTACATCACATATAAAAAGTGCATTAGGTAATTTTTTCTTAAATTGGAGATATTAATTCCCAAACTCGGGCCCGCTCTCCGCCGATGATTATATTTAATGAGCGAGGCGGCCGCTCAAACTTCGGTCTGGCAAGCATCGAGAATCCCACTTTAGGAAGTTCAAAATTTTACTATACATAGCTGATGATATTTTACATCACATATAAAAAGTTCATTAGGTAATTTTTTCTTAAATTGGAGATATTAATTCCCGAACTCGGGCCCGCGCCGCGTCGATGACTATATGTAATGGTGGTGGCAGCCGCTCAAACTTCGGTCTGGCTGGCATCGAGAATCCCACTTTAATAAGTTCAAAATTTTACTATACATAGCTGATGATATTTTACATTACATATAAAAAGTGCGTGAGGTCAATTTTTCTTAAAATCTGCGCCCCCCAATCCGCCGACTAACTAGTCTAGGTTTAAAGCTGGTTTATTAATACCATTGCTTTAATACCCGAATTAAGAGATAATACGCGGACTTAGTATTCCGAGGATAGTCTGCGGGGAAATCTAATTAATAACACTGATAGCGTCAATATAGAACGTACGTTTCTTCCAGCTTCTAAGTATGTTCTTCCCGAACAATTTACAAGAGATGTTTGGGTGTTGACAATTTATTTTGAATAATTAGAAAGGGACAAAATGCTCCGTTGGTTTCACTGCTCTTTTGATTATAACCTAGTTGAAATGCACATTTCCGAATACCATAAAACAATTTTTAAAAAAATTTAAAATCGTCATTCGAAACGTGTTCATTTGTTTTTTGAATAGAATACGAAAATATTTTGGTAAATATGTGTGTAAAGTGTTTTTGCTAAACGTTGTTTATTGTTTTGCTAAGTGTTTATTGTATTGCGTCAAAAGAAATTACTCGAGGATGCTCGTGAATACGAGCATCCTCGAGTATTTCCTTTTGAAGCAATATGTCGACCGTGAAATTGAACAAAGGAATGGTCGTGGTTTTGCCGAGGCAGACACGGACTTCGAAACTCAGGACTTTCCACCACCGCGTCCAAGCCCACGACAAACATTGGCGTTCCGATGTTTGCAATTGGGGTCCTTGCTGTCGAACAAGGACCTAATTGCAAACATTGGAACGCCGCGATGTTCGTTACAAATGGGTACCCCGCGAAGTCAAACAATTCCCAGGCAGAGGTCTGCTATACCCGTATCTACTTCGGTAAGATTCTCGCATTATTATTCTTTTTAAAATGCTCGTGATCGTCAGGATAGCTGGACGAAGTCATAATTTGGGTTTCTATTTCTCCAAGAGTATTTAATAGGTAACTGTGATGTATCGCCTTATACACTGTGTATAAGGGGATCTGAATAATAATTACACGTTGTCGAGGGAGAGCACCACAGGAGAGCACATTTCACGCACATTTTATTCACCAGTTCCGGTTCTGACATGACACCTTGTACATTCTTACCTTATTTTCTGGCCCAGTCTAAACTGTCCCACATTTCGGTCCCAGTGTAATCTGTCCAAAACACCACAATCCTCCCCTCAAAGATTATAACTACAATTACAATTTGTATAATACCTATTACATTGTTTCAATTAACCTTTCATAAAGCGTTTACACTACGCAAAACCATGTTGTAAACAAACGGAACAGAGGCAAAGCTTCTAGCAAGTATGTAGGTAAACATTTTGTACGCTCGTTAGAAGCGTTGCCTCTGTTCCATTTGTTTACTGATATGGTTTTGCGTCTCCCCTCTTGCATGCGGCAAGTTTGCCGCATGCAAAACTGCCGCCCCCCACCCGCCCCCCTCGAGGAGGGTCAGCACATTTTATTAGGTCTCTGAAGCTGGCGTCAGAAAACAGTATATATAAACATATGTACTTATAGCAAACCAATATCAGTCCACCAATGACAACGCGCGAATTATGCTACAACTGAAAATAAATATTAAAGCTCCCGCGGGAAATACAAACTATGCCTGTCATATTTAGCAGAGTAGGCAACAGACCGAATCGGATACTCAAATTTTAGTCTGCTAATGATTGAGAATCATAATTAAGGAGGTTCAAAATTTTACTATCCATATTAATGTCAAAACTCGGGTCCGCTCTCCGCCGATGATTGTATTAATGGGCGAGGCGGCCGCTCAAACTTCAGTCTGGCAGGCATCGAGAATCCCACTTTAGGAAGTTTAAAATTTTACTATACATAGCTGATGATATTTTACATCACATATAAAAAGTGCGTGAGGTCATTTTTTCTTAAAATGGAGATATTAATTCCCGAACTCGGGCCCGCGCCGCGCCGATTACTGTATGTAATGGTGGTGGCAGCCACTCAAACTTCGGTCTGGCAGGCATCGAGAATCCCACTTTAGGAAGTTCAAAATTTTACTATACATAGCTGATGATATTTTACATCAGATAAAAAAGTGCGTGAGGTCATTTTTTCTTAAATTGGAGATATTAATTCTCAAACTCGGGCCCGCTCTCCGCCGATGATTATATTTAATGAGCGAGGCGGCCGCTCAAACTTCGGTCTGGCAGGCATCGAGAATCCCACTTTAGGAAGTTCAATATTTTACTATGCATAGCTGATGATATTATACATCACATATAAAAAGTGCGTGGGGTAATTTTTTCTTAAATTGGAGATATTAATTCCCGAACTCGGGCCCGCGCCGCGCCGATGACTATATGTAATGGTGGTGGCAGCCGCTCAAACTTTGGTCTGGCTGGCATCGAGAATCCCACTTTAGGAAGTTCAAAATTTTACTATACATAGCTGATGATATTTTACATTACATATGAAAAGTACGTGAGGTCGTTTTTTCTTAAATTGGAGATATTAATTCTCAAACTCGGGCCCGCGCTCCGCCGATTATTGCATGTAATTGCCCGGGATAGAAAGGACAAACGTGGCCTATGTGATGGGTCTTTGCTTTTTTTACTCTCCTATTGTATTAAAAGTATTTTCAAACAATGCAAAGACCCTCACCACCACTTTTAACAGTTAGGTCAACTTCCTATTCCGTGAAACGGTGAAACTGACGGCACACAAAATATGAAATATCATTCTTTCTAAATGAAACATGCTAAATTTATTTTTTTATATATGCTATATGTCCGAATTTTTTTTTTAAAAATTGAAATATTTTCCACTATTAAACATTAATCATATTTTTCAAATACAATACAGAAATGCATTTAGATACAACAAATAGACATAATGATTTAAAATCATGATTTCTACAAATGTATAATCTAGTACTTTGGTTACCTACTTACTTTCAAATTCAAAAGTTAAACTGCGTCTTTCGAAACAGCATTTTTTTCTACCACTAAAGCGTTCAAATCTAATTTTGACTCATTTGACCTTATCAAATGCAATTTATCTTTTTAGAAATATTTTCTGTTAACAACGCTATATTATTATTATTTTTAATTTATGTAGAGTGTATCCAGCAAATCCTAGACACAGATAATAAAGTAGGTACTATTAAATAAGTTAAGTTATTTAAATTTTAAATAGTTCACCCAATAGCACCGGGAATGTAATAGATATTAAGTTCTAAGTTAAGCTGTATACATGTCTATTGGTTCGTCGGTAGAAACCTTTGAGGATGTTGTAGAAGGGATTATTTGCTAATTATACAGCCATACTCTATGCAAAAATCAATAGTTTCGGAGTAACTAATTTTTTGGTGTTTTTTTTACCAAAATCATACTTTATGACCTATTTTAGTAAATATAAAAAAATATATTTAAAAGTTTTTCTATAGTCGTTGTGGATTTCATGAAATTGGCGTACTTTAATGGAAGACATTAGTTGGGCGATTGTCAAAATTAGGAAAAAAAATAAGAAACATAAGAAAATAGAAACAAATTGCGATTGCGACGCATCCAAATCGTGCTTCCTGGTTTCGATGCTAATGCAGGGGTTGCGGTTGCGGCTGCCAAGGCGACGGTCGCGACGGTCGTTTACATACATTTCCGAGTTGATCTTCTGACGTTCTTGTCTAATGGTGAACCTTAGTTACATTATAAATGAAAAAAAGCCTTTTCCACGTCAACCCAAGAGGTTAGGCTATTATGACGTCGCTTTGTTTTAACGAGGTATCCCCATAATTATAACAACGAAAATAATGGCATTGCGTTGGTTCTAGTACCGAGGCAATGTTTTCTTCCCGATTTTATAATTGCAGGCCTAATCCTCGACATAAGTACTATACATAATAAAATAATAAAGAAATATATATCTCAATACATATGTACATAAAAATGGCAAATAATTATAATAATATTAAACCTATAATTGAATAATAATATTATGTACCAAATTTAACACTATTAGGTTAAGTAATATAATAATATATTTGTAATACCTAAAAGCCACGGAAGTTGGAATAAAAAATAAATAAAACATTAATCGTTGACATTATGTTATCATAATAAATAATCAGTTGTCATTTTAACATATTTTCGCGTAAGTCACATCTAAAAGTTATTTCGTCTAATTTACTAAAACTTGACAGTGGATTAAAGCATCCTTTTTTAATGTGTACCCATATATGGCAAAGCTGACATTCTACCCATTTAGTGCCACCTTGTGTATTGTTGTCATCCCTGCCGCATAAAATACATCTATCAGTCATATCACATGAATTCTTTAGAATTGTTGTTTTTAAATATACTCTATATTTTTCTTCATCAAATTCAAGAGACTTATCTGAATTTTTAATTAATCGTTCTGCGAAATTTAAAATGAATACCCCACAATTATACGAATCTTTCTGTAATGGTCCATCTTGAATTTCTATAGACCATTGCAGAGATGCAGAAGAAAAGCCATTATTTTTAAAAAATGATATAAATTTTCCCAATAAAAACTTAATTTCTTTTTTATGAGGCTTTGCTAATGGGTCATAAAAAATAAATCTTTTGCTAGTGAAATTTGCGACTGCCATCACCCAATGATTTTGATGTAAATTAATCGGCATTATTAACATTCCCGAGCCTTTGATCTTTTCATTTTCCAGACCCTTGAAGTTGTACAGAAAACTCGTTTTGGTGGTGTTTAAAAACTGATATTCTTTTCCTGACTTTAAAAATATGGATAAAACGGAATCTATGATTATTCCACTAAGCCAATTATGACCCGATAACGAATCAAAATCTTCGAACCATAATTGATTAAGAGATTCTAAATATGCCACCACATATTGACTGCCTATGTTACTATAATATTGGGCCTCGTACAAACCATTGGAAAATCTGTCTAATACAAGGGGTGGTCTAAGTTTGAAGAATTTGAATCTTTACGGTAAAGAGTTTTGTTAGGCAATGGCAATTTTTTTTTTTAATATAATGCGCATCGAAATGAGTTACCTGTTTTTTATCTCTTTTCTTATTCCAGCTTTCTGTGGCATTTTCTGAATCGTCGAAATCTAAGCTATGGTTTTGTTGTAGTAAATTTGTTTCTTTTCTTATATTACATCTAGATTTAGGGATCTGTAATAAAATTTCTTTTGCTAAAGCTATATTATTTTTATATGTGATATCAACAAATCTACCACATTTTAAAGATCTTTTATATTGTTTTTCTGTCAAAAAATTATTTTTAACCAAACCGAAATAATTTTCCACCGCCGAATTGCTGACACGACTGTCGTTAAGTGTTAATCCTGACCAGAGAGGAATGTATGGAATATATTTCTTTAATGCCAATTCTATAAAAGGGATATTAAAATACGGATTATCGATGACTTTAACATTTGTATGTATATTTATTTGTTTATACAAATTAAGAAAAGAAACATAAAAACTACTTTTGGTATAAAGTGCTGGAAATCTGTTATCTACGTCTTCAAAAACTATTTGTTGTTCTATATCAGGAAATTCTAAATAATGCCCTGTCGTCACCAGGTTTCTCAAATAAAGCAAGGAATTTTCTAATTCAGATGACCATCCAGGCGTACAGATCAATGTCACGAAATGCTTGAACCACAGTGTTGAAGATTTAAAATTTAAAGGTGTTAACGAATAAGCAAATATTTCTTTAATTTCTGTTTTTACCGATTTTAAGGCTCTAATAAAATGTGTATCGATGTCTTTAGTAACAATTTTCATAAAATGTGCACAACATAAATTGATTGCAATTATTTTTGGATTTATATCGGTTTGACCTGTACCTACAGATATCGAATACATAGTTAATATATTTGTCAAGAGGCATTTCATTCCACGAACTGCAAACCGCATGTATAATTGCAAACGAAAAATCTGTTACAACTCTTTCGCAAATAGGCCATTTATTGTGATGTTTGGATACAAAAAGTTTATAGCTGTAAAGCCAATATTTTTATATCCCAAATTTTAAAGATATTTTTATTTTGCTGTCTCTTGGTCCCTAAAATGCCAAGGTTTTCCCTTAAAAGTACGAGTGTGTGCTATTTTATTTGCTTGGTTTCCTATGTGTTTTCTCAGGATCGCCATGAATATTACTCCATCTACCCAGTTAAACATTTACAATTATTTGGCATAAAGCAATTGAATTACTTTTATCATTGTCATATAAAATACATTATGATCATTTTATCATTTGACTTTTACCATTATTTCCCGATTATCTTTTTATTTGACTATTATATAATTTTTAATTTGACTATCACGATCATTTTATTAACTCTGCAATTACTTTTATTTGATTATCGACTATTTTTATTTTTTCCTAAAATTTTGTCTTTTCAACGATTATTATTTAAGTATTTTATGAAATCGATTATCAAACGGTCATTGCTAACATTACCAAGACCACTTTCAAGTTTCCACACTGCTATAATTAATCTAAACGTCCTAAATGCCGCATATTTTATAATCAAAAAGAGGAAAAATTATGGACTTAAAGGATATTGAAGAAATTAACGACAATTACAGTCCCGATTCTGAATATATTGACAATCCATCCTGTTGCAAAGCCTTCCTGGATCAAATGCAAATTAAGGTATTCTGTATAAATATTAGGAGCATCCGTAAAAATTTAGATCAACTATTATTGCTACTAGAAGATTTACGTGTTTCTTTTGATGTTATATGTTTAACGGAAGCCTGGTTAAGTGACGATTATTCACCTGCACAACTTTCTGGCTTTAATATGTACCATACAAAACTTAATAAACGACAAAACGATGGTGTGGTATTATACGTTAATAATATATTAAAACATAAAACTGTTGAAATTAAATTGGAAAGTAGTAACTGTATAAGTGTAATAATCAATGATGATATTAACATAATTTCAATTTACAGAACGCCGTCTGCTACGGATATCACGCCTTTTATAGATTCTCTGTCACATACCCTCCACGAACATAAAAAATATAAGAATATTTTTATAGTAGGAGATATGAACATTGATATAAGAAAAAGCGACAACCAAAAAGTAAACGATTATCTCACAATGTTGGCAGAATCTAATATAAAAGTGATTAATAGTCAACCAACACGAATCACAATGTCTTGTAGTAGTTGTTTGGACCATCTGCTAGTGAAAAGTAAATTGCAACATATCTCCGCTGTATACAACACGGCAATTAGTGACCACTATGCCATCATTTTTGGAATTAACTACTCTATCCACAAAAGGAAAAAAAACATGTTATTAGGAGAAAACAAATTGACTTTGAAAAACTAACACATTTTATCTGCAATGAATCATGGGACCTGGTATTAAAGGAAGACGACGTGGATAAGGCAACCGAAAACTTAATATCAATATTTAAAGGGTATATCGAAAAGTGTACCACAGTGACCCAAAAACCCATCCCACATAAAAAGCAACGTCTCAAGGAATGGATTACCGATGGATTGGTTCGATGTATTCGTAATAGGGATAAAATTCACAAAGCTGTACTAAAAAATTCCGAGGATGATGAATTAAAAGAGTATTATATTAAATATAAAAACCTATGTCAATTGATAATAAAAAATACGAAAACAAACTTTTATAGAAAAAAAATAGAAGATGTCAAACACGATTCAAAAAAAATATGGAACACAGTCAAAGACATTGCTTTCAATAATACAAAATATAAAACAATCTCAGAGTTAAATATAATGGGAAAGATAACCACAGTTGAGCAAGACCCTGAAAAAGTCGTGAATCATATTAATGAATATTTTAATAGCATAGGCTATGTCTTAGCAAATAAAAATCTCCAAAAAAATAACATTCGGGAAGAGGAACTAGCGGATAGGATCGATGCCAATGGCAGTATGTCCTCGTCATTCTACTTGAGACCAACAACACAGACGGAAATTATCAAAATAATATCGACACTAAAAAATAACAACTCAAGCGGTCCTGATGATATCAAAGCAGATATTATAAAAACCTATAGAAATAACCTTGCCATTCCACTTGAATACATAATAAACCAAAGCTTTAAGACGGGGATCTTTCCAAATCATTTTAAGCATGCCAATATAGTACCAATATATAAACAAGATGATGACACAGATATTGCAAACTATAGGCCTATCTCACTGCTTAACAATCTAAGCAAAATAATTGAAAAAGTGGTAAAGGAAAGACTAACAAGCCACTTAGATAAAATGGATCTTCTATCTAAAAATCAATTCGGCTTTCGGAACGGTGTCGGTACGGGCGAGGCTATCCTTGAGGTTACTAAAAGCATAACGAATGCATTGGATTCGAAAAAGAAATGCATTGCGGTATTTTTAGATCTAGCGAAGGCTTTTGATACTATATCCCATAAAATACTTTGTAAAAGATTAAAGGGTTATGGAATCAATGGCCTCGCATTGAATTGGTTTTCGGATTATTTAAAAAACAGAACACATACTGTTAACCTTAACGGTGTTCGAAGTGTATCCCTGCCACTAACATTTGGCGTTCCTCAAGGTAGCGTGCTCGGACCAATACTGTTCACTATGTACATAAATCCGCTTTGCGAGCTTGGTTTTGGTAGAACAATAGCGTATGCTGATGACACGGTGTTAGTAATTTCCGGTTCTAATTGGGAAAAGGTATATAATCGTACTAACATCGCGATGGCTTCAATCAAAACCTGGCTAGACCTAAACCTACTTACATTAAATGTTGGCAAAACAAAATACATCCCATTTAGCATCGATGTAAGAGGCCAGCCGGATGATCACCATCATCTTATCATTCACGACTGCAAGAGAGATGCCACGTGTCGTTGTCAGCCAATCGGACCAGTCAGAGAGATAAAATATCTCGGAATAATTATAGATAGACACCTACGGTGGGAATTACATACCGAGTGTCTAGTGAAAAGACTAAGGAAACTGATTTATATATTTATTCAATTGCGAGATATTCTCGGCCTGCCCTATTTAAAAATTATATATTACGCTATATGCCAATCAATAATGACATACGGTATACTTGGATGGGGAGCTTGCGGAAAAACCCTCCTCCAGAAAGTGAACGTTGTCCAAAAGGCAATAATTAGAATCATGTTAAGGAAGCCTAGGCGTTATCCTTCTGACGACCTGTATGTTGAGGCACAATTGCTTGATTTGAGGCAGTTGTATTGCCTCAAAGCAATAATTCATCTTAAAAACAACAATGAAGACGAATATTGTGTTTCTCCGGAAAACAGGGAGAGATCAGGTCGTTATAAGGGAAACTTTGAAGTGCCGAAACGTCTAACGTCTTTTGGACAACGTCATTACAGCTTTCTTGCTCCAAGAATGGTTAATATCATGAGTAAAGAGAACATATTGGAAATTAGCAGCAAACAACAAAAATATCACCTTACATCATGGTTAATAAACCTTGGTAGGAGAGAGACCGAGAAAACATTCATCACAATTTTAAAATAAATAAATATATTTATTTTCTATTTATTTTATACAGGTATTTTTATTAATTCTTATATATTATTAGTTATTATTATAAATGATTATTTATTATTGCTATTATATATTATTATTATTATTATTTAGTATTACTTGTCTATAGTTCTAATATTATTTTGGTGTAGTGAGAATTTCATTTTAACTTGATTTGATTAAAAAAAAAATATTTTTAGTTTGGAATTTAACTTGATTTGATTCATTTTTTTTATTTTTAGTATGTATTTTTTAATCATTTGTATTGGTGTTCTCCTAAGAACAGGCTCTGCCTAGTTAGGAGCAACACAATCAATGTTAAGTGCTAACGTTGTAATTTTTTTTGTGGAGCAATAAATAAATAAATAAATAAATAAATAAAATATTGAATACTTTCAACTGTATGCTGCGATGTAACCATTTCGAAAAGCGGAGATATTCTTTTTTCATGTGCCAAGTGAATAACCGCTGCGTAATATAATATTCTATTGATTTTCTGTCTAGGTTTCCTTATAACTGATCCTGTGGCGTCTAAATGTATTACAGGTAATGAATTTTTGAATGTTATTAAAACTTTCAGCTGTTCTAAGCAATACATATGAATACAAAATGGATACGTACTTACAAACTGAATGTAGCCTTTATTTTGGTATGCTTTCTCTGTTATATCTAACATATCGTCACTATGGAAGTCTCGTTGAGATAAAACCTCCGACCTAGCTTTTTGAATAACAAAGTCTGATTTAACATTCTGCAGATGGCCATTTTCAAATAATTGTGAATTTCCTTCTAAAATTTTGTCCAATCTGTACAAAAGGGGTATTTTGTAATCCAAAATATTTTTAGCTTCTTTACGAGCTGCTTTATTTAATGGCCTGGTGACTTTTCCTTCGTGTTTTATACGTAAATGACTAGAATAAAAAACAAAATATGCTTTGTTATTTTCTTGCTGTGGTACTCTAACAAAAATTTTATATAACAAGCACTCTTTATGCATACAATACTATCTGCATACATACAATACTATTAAGCATACAATACTATCTGGTTCTTTAATGTATTATTTTATTTTTTCTTATAACATAATACGCAAGGAAAGCGCAATTCTACTAACTTTTTTTCGATATAGTGTGCATAGTCATTATCCTTGAAAACATTATTTTAAAGGCAGTAAATATATGATGTCAAATCTTGGTAATTAATAAAGAAGGATAACTTTGAGAATGCCAAATTAAGCCAGCTATTCTTTTTTTTAACTACTTGTAGGATTGAGTTATTTTTAACAAAGTCGTGTTTTTCTGTTTTTGTATCTACTTCCTTACAAAGATGAGAATCTAAAGTTGAATTTAAGTACACTGTTTTACTAGGTATGACTAAGCAGGAATTAACATCGCCTATTTTATTCATTTCATAATCTTTAGAAACTCTTTTCTCAGACATTTCTTCATCAAAATCTTCATGGTTATTGGTTTTTCTTGTCAACGCTAATTCTTTTGCTATATTAATTTTATTCGTGTAGAAAAACAAACACAAAGCAGTTCTATTTTTGTTACAGTTTTTAATTTTCATATGGATACATAACGACCCAAACAGTGAATTATAACCTTTCTTTTCAATTGTGTAAGGTTTTCTATAGAAAAGTTTAATTGATTCAAAGCTGAAACAATATTGTGTGTATTAAATGGGGCCATTGTTTAATTTTATATTTTAAGTAAGATTCTCTAATTTAGTGACCAAGTAATATTTTGTTAAACATATAATATTGTATATTATTATTATATGTTATAACTACTTGAAAAAAAAATGAAATTTTATAAGATACAAACTGGTTTTGGTTAAATATACAAAACGATAATACAAAATTAAATATACAAACTCGACATGAATATAATAAAATAAAGACTTACCAAATAATATTTCCAAATCACAACAATCACATTAAATGCAAATAAAATAAAGAATTCGCTATAAATGGTATATCAAAAAAAACTGATTGACTGACTAACCGGTGTAAATCAGAATAATAGAATTGGTAATATCGTAAAAATAGGTGTTATGAATGATACTACTTCTGTTTAATTTTATATTTTATTGTTTAATTTTAATTTAATATTTATTTAAATTGTTTCATTGTCTATTGTTTAATTTTATATTTTATTGTTTAATTTTAATTTTATATTTATTTAAAATGTTTAATTTTATATTGTTTAATTTTATATTTTAAGTTAGATTCTCTAATTTAGTTACCGAGGAATAGTTTGGTAATTATATAATATTACATATTATTATGTCCTAACTACTCGTTTTTTTTTAATTTTATGAGATACAAACTGGTTTTGGTTAAATATACAAAACGATATTAGGTCCACTCATCAATATATTAAAATAAAAACTTACCAAAGAATATTTTCCAATCACAAAAATCACATTAAATGCAAATAAAAAAAATAATTCGGTATAAATGGTATATATAAAAAAAACTGACTGAATGATTGACCGATGAAAATTAGAATAATAGAATTGGAAATATCGTAAAGATAGTTGTTATGAATGATACTATTTCTATTCTCAAGTTGTGTAGCACTACACGAAGCGGAAAGCAAAGTGAATAATTCGATTTTGCGAAAATAATTTTTACTTCGCAAAATTTCTAACGGAACCTTTTTTTGTTATATTTTTATTACGTTCTATTACGTTTGTACGCAACGATAGCCGCCTGCAATACCAAAAAATCACTACATGAAAATATTTTAGTTGTTTACAATGGGGTATTTTTTTGATAAAACCCGCATAGCTAGCGTACACAACATGCCACATTTGTGTAACACATTGTCATGATTTTCCTCAGGACCTCAGCACTTTTTGGATGACTGAACAAAATGAGACGTCCGTGAAGCTGGCGGCATATTTGAGCAAAAATCTTCGTTTGATTGTTCTTAAGATTTTTCATCAGCTATGTATAGTAAAATTTTGAACTTCCTAAAGTGGGATTCTCGATGCCAGCCAGACCGAAGTTTGAGTGGCTGTCACCACCATTACATACAGTAATCGGCGCGGCGCGGGCCCGAGTTCAGGAATTAATATCTCCAATTTAAGAAAAAATGACCTCACGCACTTTTTATATGTAATGTAAAATATCATCAGCTATGTATAGTAAAA
The DNA here is from genome assembly GCA_944548615.1 of Micropterix aruncella. Lineage (NCBI taxonomy): Eukaryota > Metazoa > Arthropoda > Insecta > Lepidoptera > Micropterigidae > Micropterix > Micropterix aruncella. The sequence continues at coordinate 25,149,865 of OX155959.1, read as the reverse complement.
TCTTGAACTTCCTAAAATGGGATTCTCGATGCCAGCCAGACCGAAGTTTGAGCGGCCGCCTCGCTCATTAAATATAACCATCGGCGGAGAGCGGGCCCGAGTTTGGGAATTAATATCTCCAATTTAAGAAAAAACGACCTCACGCACTTTTTATATGTGATGTATAATATCATCAGCTATGTATAGTAAAATTTTGAACTTCCTAAAGTGGGATTCTCGATGCCAGCCAGACCGAAGTTTGAGCGGCTGCCACCACCATTACATATAGTCATCGACGCAGCGCGGGCCCGAGTTCGGGAATTAATATCTCCAATTTAAGAAAAAATGACCTCACGCACTTTTTATATGTGATGTAAAATATCATCAGCTATGTATAGTAAAATTTTGAACTTCCTAAAATGGGATTCTCGATGCCAGCCAGACCGAAGTTTGAGCGACCGCCTCGCTCATTAAATATAACCATCGGCGGAGAGCGGGCCCGAGTTTGGGAATTAATATCTCCAATTTAAGAAAAAATGACCTCACGCACTTTTTATATGTGATGTATAATATCATCAGCTATGTATAGTAAAATTTTGAACTTCCTAAAGTGGGATTCTCGATGCCAGCCAGACCGAAGTTTGAGCGGCTGCCACCACCATTACATATAGTCATCGACGCAGCGCGGGCCCGAGTTCGGGAATTAATATCTCCAATTTAAGAAAAAATGACCTCACGCACTTTTTATATGTGATGTAAAATATCATCAGCTATGTATAGTAAAATTTTGAACTTCCTAAAATGGGATTCTCGATGCCAGCCAGACCGAAGTTTGAGCGACCGCCTCGCTCATTAAATATAACCATCGGCGGAGAGCGGGCCCGAGTTTGGGAATTAATATCTCCAATTTAAGAAAAAATGACCTCACGCACTTTATATATGTGATGTATAATATCATCAGCTATGTATAGTAAAATTTTGAACTTCCTAAAGTGGGATTCTCGATGCCTGCCAGACCGAAGTTTGAGTGGCTGCCACCACCATTACGTATAGTCATCGGCGCGGCGCGGGCCCGAGTTCGGGAATTAATATCTCCATTTTAAGAAAAAATGACCTCACGCACTTTTTATATGTGATGTAAAATATCATCAGCTATGTATAGTAAAATTTTAAACTTCCTAAAGTGGGATTCTCGATGCCTGCCAGACTGAAGTTTGAGCGGCCGCCTCGCCCATTAATACAATCATCGGCGGAGAGCGGACCCGAGTTTTGACATTAATATGGATAGTAAAATTTTGAACCTCCTTAATTATGATTCTCAATCATTAGCAGACTAAAATTTGAGTATCCGATTCGGTCTGTTGCCTACTCTGCTAAATATGACAGGCATAGTTTGTATTTCCCGCGGGAGCTTTAATATTTATTTTCAGTTGTAGCATAATTCGCGCGTTGTCATTGGTGGACTGATATTGGTTTGCTATAAGTACATATGTTTATATATACTGTTTTCTGACGCCAGCTTCAGAGACCTAATAAAATGTGCTGACCCTCCTCGAGGGGGGCGGGTGGGGGGCGGCAGTTTTGCATGCGGCAAACTTGCCGCATGCAAAAGGGGAGACGCAAAACCATATCAGTAAACAAATGGAACAGAGGCAACGCTTCTAACGAGCGTACAAAATGTTTACCTACATACTTGCTAGAAGCTTTGCCTCTGTTCCGTTTGTTTACAACATGGTTTTGCGTAGTGTAAACGCTTTATGAAAGGTTAATTGAAACAATGTAATAGGTATTATACAAATTGTAATTGTAGTTATAATCTTTGAGGGGAGGATTGTGGTGTTTTGGACAGATTACACTGGGACCGAAATGTGGGACAGTTTAGACTGGGCCAGAAAATAAGGTAAGAATGTACAAGGTGTCATGTCAGAACCGGAACTGGTGAATAAAATGTGCGTGAAATGTGCTCTCCTGTGGTGCTCTCCCTCGACAACGTGTAATTATTATTCAGATCCCCTTATACACAGTGTATAAGGCGATACATCACAGTTACCTATTAAATACTCTTGGAGAAATAGAAACCCAAATTATGACTTCGTCCAGCTATCCTGACGATCACGAGCATTTTAAAAAGAATAATAATGCGAGAATCTTACCGAAGTAGATACGGGTATAGCAGACCTCTGCCTGGGAATTGTTTGACTTCGCGGGGTACCCATTTGTAACGAACATCGCGGCGTTCCAATGTTTGCAATTAGGTCCTTGTTCGACAGCAAGGACCCCAATTGCAAACATCGGAACGCCAATGTTTGTCGTGGGCTTGGACGCGGTGGTGGAAAGTCCTGAGTTTCGAAGTCCGTGTCTGCCTCGGCAAAACCACGACCATTCCTTTGTTCAATTTCACGGTCGACATATTGCTTCAAAAGGAAATACTCGAGGATGCTCGTATTCACGAGCATCCTCGAGTAATTTCTTTTGACGCAATACAATAAACACTTAGCAAAACAATAAACAACGTTTAGCAAAAACACTTTACACACATATTTACCAAAATATTTTCGTATTGTATTCAAAAAACAAATGAACACGTTTCGAATGACGATTTTAAATTTTTTTAAAAATTGTTTTATGGTATTCGGAAATGTGCATTTCAACTAGGTTATAATCAAAAGAGCAGTGAAACCAACGGAGCATTTTGTCCCTTTCTAATTATTCAAAATAAATTGTCAACACCCAAACATCTCTTGTAAATTGTTCGGGAAGAACATACTTAGAAGCTGGAAGAAACGTACGTTCTATATTGACGCTATCAGTGTTATTAATTAGATTTCCCCGCAGACTATCCTCGGAATACTAAGTCCGCGTATTATCTCTTAATTCGGGTATTAAAGCAATGGTATTAATAAACCAGCTTTAAACCTAGACTAGTTAGTCGGCGGATTGGGGGGCGCCAGTTTTGCATGCGGCAAACTTGCACAAATGTCACTTTTGACAGCTCCAAATTTGTTGAGGGCAGATTTGCAGGAGGCAACCTTGCAGGCGGCAACCTTGCAGGCGGCAACCTTCAGTACAGTTTTTAAGTTTTTCTGTTAGGTTAGGTTAGGTTAGGTTTTTCTTTCCCTAAAATCGAAGTGACATTAATTACCGGCATCCCTTGTAGTGGATGACTTTTATACATCAAACTAAACATTAAAAAAAATGTTTTAAGTTTTTCTGTTAGGTTAGGTTAGGTCAGTTTGACATTTGCAAAACTGCCTTCTGCAAGATTGTCTTCTGCAAAACTGCCGCCTGCAAGAATGCCGTCTGCAAGATTGCCGTCTGCAAATTTGCCTTCTGCAAGTTTGATGGGACCCGGCGGATTAGAGTGAAAACATTTTTTCCATATAGTAACACTGTCATATTCGGTTTGTTATGTTGTCAACTTGGCTCAGAGGTCTCAGCGGGGGGCGCCAGTTTTGCATGCGGCAGTCTTGCACAAATGTCACTTTTGACAGTTCCAAATCTGTTGAGGGCAGATATTCATAAATAAATATTCTTACATTTAATATAATACATACATAGATACGATAATCGCATAAACTTTACGTGAATTTATATAAAAAGTATTTATAAATAAATATTATTATAAATAAGTACATACATATAATATGATAATTAAAAAATAAAAAATATATTATTATGATAATACGAGTATATATTTACATAAGCAAAAGTGCTTTGATAACTGTTTATCAAAGAAAATGTCAATTTGCAATGCCCTTTTATTATATAATATAGAAGTTAATTAAGAATGTAGGTACCACAATACAATACAATATAGCCGTAAATTTGCATAATATATATAAATAGAAATATGTTCATTCAAGAGATTTTAATAACGCCTCGCAGTCTTTCCTAGATTTATTTAGCAGCCAATTTCGTTCAATATTTTGAATTATTTTTAAAATGCACCGCGGCAGTCACTTAAAATTGATTGCAAAATGTCAATTACTTTCCCGACAGGGGGAAAGTATTGTGAACGCACTTCTCTGTGTCTGTGTGTGCGTGTGTGCTTTCCTCCACGATAGCGCCCAAACGTTTCATCCGATTGAGCTGAAATTTGGCATGCAGGCATCATTTGGTCTTGGCAAGAGTTAAAAAGATTGTGGCTGAAATCGGTCCACTAGTCATACTTCAATCTCTGAAAGTATTGTGAATGCGCATTTTTTTTTTTTCGATGTGAAGACTTTTTGCAGACTGAAATCTGTCTGGGAGTCTGTGTATCTGTGTGTGTTGTTTGTATGCCTCGACGATAGCGCCCAAACGCTTCATCCGATTGAGCTGAGATTTGGCTTGCAGGCATCATTCGGACATGGCAAGAGTTGAAAAGATTGTAGTTGAAATCGGTCAACCAAGGGACGCGCTTGTCATATTTCAATCTCTAAATACTGCAGTTAGACTTGAAATTCGGTACACAGATGCGTCGTAGGACCGAAATCACATTGTGAAATTTTGTTTGGAATATGTCGTATACAAGCGACGGTTTTTTTTAAATACCGCCGTATGGAAATACTACATCATTTTAGGAAAAATACCTTTTTTATACCACATAAATACTACAAAATACTAAAAAATACCACTTTTGCTATCATAGTCACTTGACACAATCACTATTGGGTGGGGAGGGGGTGATCAGTGGGGGAATGTTTGATTGCCGGGAAAGTCTTCGAGTGACACAACCGATGTTTTAGTTACTCCACTGCCTGAAGTGGCATATTTAAATTCAGTTCAACTAGACCTTACTGTTTACTGCTTCCGGGAGCTAATGGGCCCATTCTGGGTTGGCCACGAAGACCCATGTGTTCAGGGTCGGTCACACTCACGGGTCAACACCCATCCGACGGCCTCCACGCACGGGGCGCGAACCTGGGTAGGACTCTGGCCTTGGTCAGTTTCCCCTGGGAATCAAACCTCTGGCGTTCCTGGACGGTCTGCGCACCGTGCTGCGCAAGCCAATCGATTGTGCACTCTGACTAACATCTTGCGGTGTCGACTACAACGGGCGAGCCCGTCACCACAGGACTTTTTAACGATTAGTCGTTCTATCGCCCTGCAGTGAGCGTAGAAGACTTTGGACAATTACAATCCAACGTCTAGCTACATCACAACCCGTGAGAGTCCAACGCCTTACCGCGAGTTAGCCAGGAATAAACCCGGCGGGCTCGAGATACTCGCGCCCTCACTTCCAATTGTGACCAGATTTCTCCGGTCTCTCGATTGGTTCCGAGTTCGAGGTCGCTTGCGCGGTCCTCTCCCTTATGAAGCGGTGAAACAGAGTAAACCGAATCTATCGCGGACCAAGGCGTCCTTTGCCCGGCTGTTCACCCAGGATCGGATGGCCAATGGTCAATTCAAGAGCAGATTCGGTATACACCGTTTCACCGCTTCGCAAGAGAGAGGACCGCGCAAGCGACCTCGAACTCGTAACCAATCGAGAGACCGGAGTAATCTGGTCACAATTGGAAGTAAGGGCGTGAGTGTAAGCCCCCCGGGTAACATTTCTGGTTATCTCGCGGTTAAGGTGTTGGCCTCTTACGGGTTTGTGGCGGAGCTAGACGGTGGACTGCTTTGTCCAAGTCTTCTGCGCTCGCTCCAGGGAGATAGAACGACTATTCGTTAAAACTTCCTGAGATGACGGGCTCGCCCGCTGTAGTCGACAACCCTAGTTGTTTACTGCGAGAAAATTTTATTTGTCTGTCCGTACATTTCCTATGACGCTAAAGATTTTTTATCCATATAAGCATTAGATATAGGATACTACACACATACTTCATGATTTTTAACAAATTTGCTGCTACTTTTTTGTTAAAACAAGTGACATCACATATTAAAAATCCTATTTCTTACTTATCGGTTTTCGGCTTAAGCGCAAGCGCCAGATATTACACGAATTTTATTGTCCGGTTTATCAAGATTTTTTTGATCCGACAGCCGTAAAGAGAACCGGACTCTTCGGTCGAAAATCGTGATCGACCCAGGAACAAATCCCGCCGCGACACAGCAGCGGTCGGTCAGATCGTATTTTTAGCTCCCCGGACCCAGTCATAGTCGCGCCTCCTCCGTGTGGACGGTTAGCCGGCGATGGGTGTGCTTCGCATGTTTTCTACGCCTAAAAATAATCATTATTTCACTATGGCTTAAGTAGTTTCGAAGTGCTAATGTGAAGTGTGGAACAATGCGCGCTCTGGATGGGACTATAGTGATAGCTTTGGTCTTGGTGGCGGCACCTACAGCTGAGCCCTCCGTGGAAGGGGAAATGTAAGGAAAAAATGTGCTATACCCTTCAGATTCGCAATCCCATAATCATATTATCTAAGCATAAAGTATTCCCTAAGGAGTTCACAATCTCCCACTCCTATCAAACAAGAATAATATTACTTGAAATCCGAACCCTAACTAATCTGAATGATTTATAATCCGAACCCTAACTAATCTGAATGATTTATAATCCGAAGCCTAACTTCCGAGAAATTAGGAAACTAAGCATTTTATATGTCGCTGAATTCCTACCGACGAAATATAATTTCAGTTTTTTTTATAAAGTTTAATATCAGTGTAATAGTTACATGCGTTCCTAAAATATAATATAAAATTGATTTAATATAAAATATATATAATATAAAATTGGATTACAGTGGATCTTTTCCCAACTTTTTTTTCAAAAGCTATATCTTGTAAATTTATGTATTATTCGCCAACATATGCCTTTTTATTTGAAGTTTTAATACTCCTCTTACAATATAAATTGAGGGAACGTTGATTTAACGACGAACTTTGGAATCGCGTGAGTTAGAAAAAAAAGGTCCACTGTTACCCACTTTCCCTACTAAGGTCCACTGTTAACCTATTTTATGGTAGATTTTTATAATTATTTGTCTAAGTTTTTTGCAAATGTTATTAACCCCTAGAGCCCCGATTGGCCGATATCGGCCAAAAAACGATTCAGCGTGACTGCCCCGTTTTAATTTTATTTTAATTTGTTTTATTTTATTATGTTTTATTATGTTAATATGTTTTATTTTAATTATGGGTACAGTGGTTTGGCAGTAATTAATGTTCTAGCGTGACAGTGTCATAATTCAATTTTTTTACAAAAATTTTTTGGGACATCAACTTGTCAATCGGCTGAGGGGCTGAGGCCTGAAGGGTTAACCCAGATACCCCTGAATTTTTTTTTTTCAACATATTTTAATAAAAATTTGGATATAGGGTAATTTTGAGTTAGGAATTCAGGAAAAATTACTGAAAAAATTCTAGGTTCAACAGTTTTCCTGAAATTCAGCGTTCTTTTAAAAGGTCCTTAGGAAAATACGATATCAAATTTGCACAAAAATCAACTTTATTTAGTTTTCTTTACAAAAACAAGAATTGTAATTAAATTTAGACTCTGAGAAGGTAAATATTTACTTAGTGTAATATTTTATGAAGCAGTCTTTAGGGTGTAAGGTTTTCTCACACTTTACACAGTAGAATTAAGCCTTTTTATGGCAAGCAGCACATTTAGTTTGGTTTTCTTTGTAAGAAATTAAATGGCCTTCATTGTCGTACCTGATATTTTCTAACAAAGAATCATTTTTCCTGACTGGAGGTCGACTTCCAGCTTTCTTATGCTTGTTCAAAAGTGCAATAGTTACACTACATCTGAATGCCAGTTGATCCATAGAACCACCATCTCCTTTATATAATTGCCAAGCATTTTGACATGTAAATAGTGGAAAATACCACTTCTTGCCTCTTATCCGAGTTCTGTATAGACTGATGTTTTGATCTGAGCGATCTACACCCCCCATGTTCTCATTATACAGTTTTATACTTTTAGGTTGCTGAACTTGAATATACTTTTTTTCTTTCCGTGAAAAACGCCTCACACTTCGAGTGGGGTATACAGATTCAGAGTTAGAGGCAACAGTGACGACGCTGTTGTCATTCCACTTGCCCGGAATTATTTCAGCATTTCTGGAGGTTCTGAAATCAAATGACCCACGCTCTGTTTTTTTATAAACGTTGTTTTTAGGAAGAGGACACTGTGAGAGTCTGGTTTCTCTGATCGTTCCTGTTGCCTTTATATTTCTCATTTTCAGTTCATACAAAAGCGGCACTGTCGTGAAAAAGTTATCAGAAAAGAATTGACAATTTTTTATAGTTGACTTACTCTCTAGTTGACTTACTAAGTCTTGTTCTTCATTAATAAAAGGAGACTCGACATAAAATCTTGGCTAAAAGTAGATGTAAGCCGATTTTTTACTATTTTAAGTTCGGAAAACGCCGTTTTACTGGTGGACTTGGGTACAAAGTATAGTTAGTGAAAAATTATAAGCTACGTACAGTTTGGTGAACAGTCCAGATTGTGAGGGTTCAAAAACAACGAAAAAGGAGCATGACAATACTGAAAACATTGTTTGTGGCCAGAGCAGTAACAATAAATAATTTTACCCTTTTTCTGATTTAGATTCTAAATCGTCCACTTCACAGTTTTCTTCATTTTCATTCAGATTGGTTTTTTTTTGTTTTCTTCCATTTCATTTTCAATTTTTTCATCCATTATAAAACTATCGTACTGATTTGCAAACTGTGTCAGCTCTATCAATTTTGCACCGAACCGGCTTCTTTTAATTTTGCAAAGCTTAGAATGCTACAAAGGACGTCTTTAGAAAAACTACCAAGCTTTACGGCTCCAGTAAATTTCTTCCGGTCTAACCAGGAACAATTGTTTGTTTGTTTGGTCTAAATCTCTCCTCAATACTCGTCTTAGCACAATCTAAAATTATAGTTTTAGACATTTGAAATTCCAGGAGCCCGTCTTTTGAGTTTTCACCAGGCATTGCCCTTTTCTTATTTACTTGAAATCTACTTCTACTTCTATGTCAAACTTGTTATCTTCTAAAGTGCTATTAACTGCACTTGAATAATATTTTGCTTTGAAGACAGAACCTGAAAGTATTTACCACTCCTTTTATCGCTTACTTGTTGAAGCAGCGTCTGTACCAAGTTCCAGGCGATAGAATAGTTATTGGTTTTACTTTCCAAATAATTTGGAACAGGAGATTTAAGCAGAAATAAATCTAGTAAAACGATAGATATAAAAAGGTTTTCAAATTTGGATCATTTAATGATCAAATTTCTCGTAGCTAAGAAATACCTGAGTAATTAAAAATATAAACCACTTTTATTTGGGGCCTCTTTGCGGCCCCCTTTAGTCGGGGGCACTCGGCGCGGGCGATCGCCGACTAGCCGACCTGGCCAGTCCGGGCCTGTAGGTACGATGCTGTTTTCACAGTATTTTAAAATGTCGTTAAGCGCTTATAAATGTCGTTATTCGCACAATATTTTAAGTAGATGGAATCGTTCCTGTAAGAAAGGCAATTTCTATCTTTCATCGGTAGGTTGCTATTTTTTTTTTAAACAATTCATAAACACCTATATCATGGTAGGTTAAATCTGTTTTTTTAAACTTTATAAAAACTAACTAAAAGAAATATTTCCACACGTGGTATGTTTTTATTCTCGAAATATTGTGTGTATGTGGTTATTTTCTATAGGATTTAGCATTACAATGATCACATCTAGTAGGCAGTGTTTTTTTTTTTGATAAAATAAAAATAAAATACAAAAGGAGCTGCCATGGAATTCACCGACCGGAGTCAGGCCCATCATAATACTATTATTTCACTTCTGGGGAATGAGCAGTGGACTCCGGACTGACGACCAGCTGTGGTAGGTCTTGCCACATGTGAGCGTTTGCCTTATTCCCCTTTCGAAGCCATAGAATTTGAGATGCGGAAATCACGGTTTTAGATATTTTTTCTAGGAAGGAGTTGAATATTTTCCTGGAAAGACCAATATTTTTAAAGAGGTGGAAAAGAGATTTGGCTGGCCGGCGACGAGCGCTAACTTTCACTGCGTGAAGATGAAAAGTGAAGCCGTTCCAGGTGACGGTATTTGCGAGATAATGGTATTTATTTAGCTTGTGCTGGTGGTCTTTTAAGATATTTGATTACTATGGAAAAGTTAATTATGTTAATTCTACAATAAGGGCCTCCTTCCGAGATAGAGAGTAAAGAGTATATCTGGACAGAGGGCTATGCATCCGAGACTTTCAAGGAATTTATACTGCTTAATGACCGAATCGAATACGCGAATAACAGCAAGGACTTTGTCGTGGCGGTAAGTACCGTCCTTGATATAAGGCCACCTTGCAGTCGGCTGGAACATGTCTAGCTGTGCAAGGGAGGACATGAACCATCCTAAGCTACGAGCGAGGTTACTGGGTCTGGAAGTGTATGCTGAAAGGTATTTAAATTAAATTTAAGCATATCTGGCGTCCAGTCATAGAGCATTACCTTCCAGTGAATTGGAGGAGGAATGCAATAGTCTCCAATTGATGTCCAATCATTGTCAATCATACTTTTGCTGTCGTAATCTCCTCGCAAGAAACTTCTTTAAGTCCACATCACTCACGGTTGTTTGCCATACCCCAGATCGTGCCAGTCTGGCTGATTCCAGCCAGTAACTTTTTGTGGATGTTTACGCTGGCTTGTAGATGATGTCGCTCATTACGGCCATGAAAAAGGTTCCAATAATACGTAAATTCACAAAAATAACAATAATAATTTAGTTGAACATTGAAAACACCAATTTACTTTGAGATTTCAATTTTATTTTCACAATATTCTATCCTACAAGAGTCGTCGCTCCACGGAGCTGTAAATACCCTGCGGAAATATCCATGGGCAAACTCCTTATTGTCGCCGCTTCGTCCACGTTGGCGTAATAGAGCTTCGTATGGCGATCCACGTAAGGTGCGATGAGGCCAGATATATCCGAATACTTCTTCACTGGCTTGAACGTCGGCGGAGCGTTGATCGAATAGTAAAGAACGACATCATCCGGCCACGGAAGCGCTCGCTCTGTAGTTAATATCTGCTTCAGCGATTTCCAAGCGCGCTTCTTGTTATATTGTTTCGTTGTGTGCTTAAATTCGGCTATTTTGAATATTGGCCTTTTATCCGACATTCTTTGAGAAATTTGAAAATTAACCTAACACAGGTAGGTTGACAGCAGATTGCATGCAGATTGTTTGTTGTTAAAATTGTGATGTACACAAAGCCTTTATGCGATTTCATGGTACGATTGCGGTTTTCATATTTATTGAGCTGGGGGGGGGGGGGGGTAGAAATTTTACCACGCCAAATTTGTCTATAGTCCATTCGATTGTAATACTGTAATACTGTAATACTGATCATTGTAATACTAAATGTGATAGAATAAATCCTCGGATGTTAAATATTTCGAGCCAAAAAAATATTTATTTATTTATTTAGAGTAGGTATTACAAAATTTAACTAGTACATTTTACCATGTCACACTGTATGTAAATGAGGCAATAGCAGAAAACTGATTCTTATTGTGACTTAGACATGGTTATGACCGAAAGTCGCCTAACTAGGCCTGAGCCTGTTTTAAGGCAGACTTGAGCAATTTTCTTTGTGCATTATGATTACTATTTATTAACAATGCATATATTTCTAGACACAATCAAATAAAATTAATTATTAAAATAGTCTACAAAAAATTAAATTAAAAATAGAAAATTCAAATCTTTTTAAAATAAAAATAAAATAAAATAAAACTAAATCTAATCCAAATAATAAATAAAACAAAATTAACATTAGAATAATCAGAATTAATAAAAATGCAAATTGATTGTCACTTTTTTTTAAATATCAATTGCTTAATAGAAATGAAAAATTTTAGAATGATATAATTTCGTATTTTTGTCAATTTATAAAAATGATTTATAGTTTTTAAAATTATTTTAAAAAAACTAACAACCTACCCCCATATGGGTGTTTATGTATTATTTTTTAAAAAACTAACCTAACCAACCAAAATGTATCGGCTTGACGCTTCTTTGATGCTTCTTCTTTTTGATCTCGCTTATTTATTGAGGCCGAATAAATATTATTACAGAATCGGAATCAGCGGGGTGAATATAGTCAGGTGACATTAAAAAATCTACAATGTATAACAGGTTCCTATAATGCAGTATTACCATTTGATTTACATGTAGCTAGCCTCATTTTAAAGAATAGACTCCTAGGCGATGAAAAATAATTGTTGTAAAAAATAGGGTACCTACTGTACATATTTGTTATTATATTACTACGCTATTATTTTTATTCAATTTTATGGTACCTACTTCATAGTTATTGAGCTGAGTGGTGATTAGGTAGTGAAAATGTTCACATGCTAAATTTGCGTATGGTCCATTTGATTTACACAAATATAGCACTCGATTTTTTTCAAGAATAGGCCCTCTAACCCCTGATAGGAAATTCACCAAGCGCTATGTACAAAAAATACTATGTACACACTATGTACAGCGCTTGTATATAAAAAGTTAGGACAAAAAATGTGATCAGCATATTTTAACAACTCTAGTTTATTAAAAATGTGCGACATGCAAAGATTGCGTTTATAATAAATAAAGCAATTAAAATGGCAAATGTGGTATGACGTAGGATTTTCAGCCAAAGTCCGATGGATTTTTCAACAGTTAGATATGGTATTTAGCGGTCATGAAAAATACCGCAAATTAGTAGATATTATATGACATTTATAACCATGAACATTGGCTGAAATACCAATAGACATTCGCATTTTTTTTTGTTATAAAACGCATTCATTGCTAGTTGAATCTTTTTAGTAAAACCCCTTTTAACGCCTCTGAGGAACATTCATTAATGTTGTGGTAATCTAGGCTACCAATCAATTTTCATAATTGACGCGAAATTGTTCCATACCCAAACCAAATGAACAACTGGAATAAAATAAAACGAAGTTCAATTTGGTGTCGCTTTTTTGTTCAGTTTTAAGAGAAATTGTTCCTTTTATTAACGATGGTGACTAAGTACAGATGACTATAATTATCATGAAGTAAATACTTCCCATGTTGTAAATCACTGACAAATTGCCAAATATCGACAAATTCAAATGTTAAAAAAAAGGCTAAGAAAATGTAGTTCAACCTAAGTGTTAGAAAAACCAATCACGTTTTGCAGATATATTTCAATATATACCAAAGAATTTTCAAGCCATAAATGCTATAAAATATAGCGTTTGCTTCCATATAGCACCTACGCGAAATAGCTTGTCTCTTTAAGTGGGTAGCAAAGCAAGTACCTAGTGACATAAAATCAATGCTAGTGATTAAGTGCGAATTGTACGATATGATGCGTTTGTCTGGGGCAGAACTTCAATTCGAAGCTGTCAAAACATGGACAGTTTTGCCTGCCTAACCTGAATTCACCGTGGCCCATGGATGTCAAAAAACTGTCAAACAAAACGTCAGTTTCCTATTTTACTATTTTAATTTTACTTTAATTAATATCATTCATTCCACTAATGAAAGACGGCAATATGAAAAAAGATGGTAAATATTGTTCCATGGCGCAGAAAAGTCTCAATTCGTTCGTTTTTTCAATCAATATTTCATTACAGAAGTTCAAGAGTATTTCCTCAAAATTCTAAGGGAGGAAAAGGATGTTTCCGCGGCTATTGCCGCCATAAGAACGTTGCTACAAGTGCTCGATAAATATAAAGGTAAATCTAGGGGTTTTAAAAAGGTTTTTAAAGGGATCCCATATTTGACTATGAAAAAAAAAGACCCTGGGGGGGACCATTAAAAAAATTAGCATGGTAAATGTGTCTATGTTCCATTTGACTCACGTGGGCCATAGACAAATTTAGCATGCAACATTTTTTAAAATATGGGCTAGGAATATTAGATGCCGCATCCAAAGGCTTGCCAAGCCTTGGCAAATTCAAACATGTGGATCTGGCGTTTTGCTTGGCTTGTGAAAGCTTGCAAGCGCTTACCGCCGATCCGATCGAATGTCGGTTTTGTGCGCAAACCAAAGGAAGCTTGTGGCAAATGCTTGCGAGCTATCCACATGCTTGTGAGCCATTCAAGCGTTTGTACAAGTGGTATGTGACAAGTGGGTGGATGCGGCATAACACATCTAGCACTTTCCGTTCTGCTGTCGGCACCTCTTTGTCAAACTTCATATTAGAAATACTGTTTCAACAGCTGGTTTGTTTGTGTAAATGCAAAAGTAGAAGGTTCCTAGTATTAAAAGTATTAGAAAGATGAATAAGTTTCCTAAAAGATTAAATAAAAAATGCACGCTGGGTCCATCAAAATAAATACTGTGTCTAAAATGGTGTTTTAACTTCCTCCTGAAATACATGATGGACCAACAGTCCTCCAACATTTCAAAGGGTTATAAATAAAACAAAAGCTGCACGAACGACCTGTTTATTGATGAATAAAGTATGCAAGATAGGGTTTTATTTTTTTAGTTTTACATCATGTAAAATTTGATCTTTGTTGTGTGCGATTTAATAACAAACTGCTATCTCTAGGTCACTATTCTTTCATTCTTGCACTGTTTGAATTTTATAAGGATGTAAATATAAATCCTGGTCACAGAATCGTCGTTGCGATAGTACTCACGCACACAAAACGCTTGTTGTGCTCTATGGAATGACGCCATGGCAATAAATTCGTAATAGCTGCTGTCTCACGGTTAGTACCTTGATTAGTAACCCCCTCCCCTCACCCCCAATTGCAACCTGTTCATGCAACCCTAAAAATAATGCTTCCATAAGTTATTTTCTTCTTAATCTAGTGGCTACTGTCCAAGAGCTGGATTCGAACCTGCAGCAAGCGGTTGACGTTATGAGAAACAGCGATCAGCCAGTCACTGCTATATCATCAGGATGCGAGCTTTTCATGAGGTTTATAACGCTCGCAAAATTGGATTCAGGGGTAATCTTCTTATTCTTCTTTCTTAATATAATTAAAACTAACGTATTAAAGTTATTAATGTAAGTTATTAAAGTTGAAACATTTTATTTTTGCAGTCCTTTGATGAGTGCAAGCAAGTGATGTTGCTTCGGGGGCAGATATTCTTGGACAATCTTTTAGAAGCGAGAGGGAAAGTTGCGAAGCAAGCTTTGCATTTCATAAGAGATGGTTGCGTATGTATCATAATAATTTTATTGCATTTCATTCTCTAAATAATACATCAGAAAAAATCTTCTTTTACAGGATGATCATTTTTATTCACAAAAAAGGGTTCCTAAGAATTACATTTAAATTAAACAAATAATTGTAAGTTCATAAAGTCTTAAATCTAAACGCATATTGATAAATATAAATGCAAACCTTCTTTAACCACGGGGGCGCCAAAACGGCCGTTCGGCCTTTGCGGTGGTTGACAGATCCGCACGTAGCCGATTTATAACTAATATACATTACTATCAAGATTAATTATCGGGTAACAAGAGAGAATTCATAAAAAAAACTATATTGTTAGTATTTATATACATTAGTAGTAGTAGTAAACGGAGTGGAGGCTTGTTTCCAGCCCTCGATGTCACCTGGATCTATAATATCTTTTGTAACTATTCACTTTGTGGTTAGGTCAGTGGCCTGCTAGTAGCCCGGTATTTATATACAAAATCAACAATTATATACATCAGTTGTATCGTTTTGACCAAATCTTCATAATAATTGGTTCCTCGAATTGTATAGAAACCAAATGACCAGTATCCTGGTAGGGTCTCTTTATTATCATCTCCTAATATGTCTGAGTATTAAAATCTTTGCTAATGTCATAAAAAAATCTTATTAGACAGAATCAACGATTATCTATGGTTGATACATCTCATTGAAAACTCACCTCTTTGCAGCTACTAAAAAAGGTTTTGGTATCATTTTCTAGAAATTTATCACTGATGTCTCTGGCTCCGAGAGAAGTACATGAAACCATTAAAAACTCATGAAAATAAATCTTATGTATCATTTTAAGAAAACAGTCCTGAATTAATGTTTGTAATAATAAAATAAATAATAGTTTACTTTCTAATTTCAGAAAATCCTGACACACTCACGGTCCCGAGTCGTTTTGCAAGCTATGGTAAACGCGGCAAAGGCCAACAAGCGATTCGAAGTCTTTGTGACAATGTCGGCGCCTGATAACTCTGGGTAATTACAATTACAAATGCTTATTCATCTAATCAGCATTTTTCAATATTTCTAAACTTTCAAACCCCAAAATAAATTTTACGTACGAACATACTAAGATCATTCCTTTCGTTTACCACTCTACTGCCAAAGAAACGTTTCTTAGGATTTGAATGGAATGATTCATGCTGGAGTTTCAGATGATGCCCATGCATGTGTGTTTGGTGTTCATGGTGTTGATAGTCTGCAACACAGGAACGCCATACAATGCAGTCAGGATCTTATATGCCCCAATTAAGTCATTACCAATTAACATTATGCTCTGCATTGCTTCAGATTGGTCAAACCAAGAGCCGCCAATCTTTCCTCGTATGTTAGATGCTTTAAGTTAAAAGGCATTTTAGTCGCTCTTCGCAGGACCTTTTCTAGAAGATCGATATCATTTAGTTTAGTTAGTCGAGGCTCAAAGCCTTTGTTGTTTAAACTATTCGTCAAATAATGTCTTTGTAAATTTGTGCCGGTCCTGCGAGCTCTTTCAGCATGATATATATTAATGCGGTTTATGCATGGAGCCAAGCTCGGAACCTGCATTTTATTATTAATGAATGTTCAGTGACGACGTAAACAAGGTCGTTTGCACATTTTATGTATGATTATTTCATCGCTGGGTGTGTGTTACCTAAAGTTACTAAAATCAAACATCTGTGACTTTTCTCAGAAAATTTTTAGGGAGCGTATTTTTACGCTGACTACCCGTCCCTTCATTTAAACTCCTCGGGTTTATGACACAATCCAAGGAATTCATTAACATTTGGGTTATGCATAAATCCATTTTTTTAACTGGTCGGGCGCCAGCAATGCCTATAGGCATTTTGCGTCTTATGACAGATTCACGCGTAGCCCTTTCAGCTAGCATCCATATTTATTATATAAATATGTAATATCTATGAATAACAAGATTAATTATTAGGTAACAAAAAGGAATTCATGAAAAAACTATATTGTTAGTATTTATCTACCAAATCAACCAAAAAGTTGCAGCGCAGTTTTTTGCGCGAAGGCTGGCTTCCGACCGGATAAATAATAGTACATGTTTTATGACGGATTCTATGAGCTCTACTGAAAAGCACCATCAAAGAAAACTAAATGGCCACTTTTTTAGTACTATTATTGTGAAAATATAATTCATTTTTTCAAGTCCGTCGGAACACAGAAACAGAAGGAATAGAGTACGAAAGAAAGCAGAAAAATAACCTTACACGATTTTCCTTCAGGGCGCAAATGCATCAACAATTGCTGGATGCCGGTGTAAGCAGCACTTTGATCTTGGACTCTTCCATGGGCTATGTGATGGAGAAGGTGGACCTTGTGATGTTTGGAGCTGAAGGAGTCGCAGAAAGCGGCGGAATCATTAACAAGGTCTGTACAATGAATGTATTGGTTTGGGATTATTTTCATTCTTTTTTGTTTTATTGCAATGTTCCATGTTCTTGCTTCATAAAGTTGTCTTGATCTCTGCGTATTACAATTCCCTTAGTGTTTGATGTTCATTATCCTTCATAAGGGCATTGTTTTCTACTTTAGTAACAAATTTCGAAACTTGTCCAAACATTTTTTCTCAGGTAAATTTCTTAGTTTTGTTTGATTTTGTCCACTCTGATTTTATTGCAATTGATAAGATGGTTTTCCATTTCAAAGTAATTTTCATTGCTACTTTGTGTAGTGAGAAACAATAATTGAACTTGCTTCTCCAAATGTTTCTAAGGTACTCGCTGCCCCTGGTTTCGTAGTTCTTGCATCTGGTTGCCCAGGAACCGCCATTGCACTCACAGTACTTGCAGATACAGGAACAAGCAACACATCTGCTAAAAAAAAAAAAACACCCCAAAACTTTACCGGCAAGTAGCCAAGGATTTATAGAAGGATTCCAGCGTGATGTCAATTTTTAACAGCTTAAACTCACACCACATCGAATATCGAGTCAAAGATGTGAATCGTTCATCGGCGTAGAGCGCGGATAGTGAGAATGCAACGCATTAAACATGGTAGATTCAATCGTTTATGCAAATATACTGATTGGCGAAAATTTTATGTGATTTCGGCCCAACAAGGCATCTGTGTACCAAATTTCAGGTCTATAAGCCCTATATATCAAGATTGAAATATGACTAGTGCGCTATCTGGTGGACCGATTTCAAACACAACCTTTTTAAATCTTGCCATGACCAAATGATGCCTGCATGCGAAATTTCAGCTCAATCGGATTAATCATTTATCTGCTATCGTGGAGGAATACAAATAGGCAGACTTCCATTTAGAATTGGTCTTAATCGTCTAAGGGGAGGGGGGGTTCGAACAGATATTTCCATGTTTCATCTCGAGAAAAAAAATGCACATTCACAATATTTTTGCTCCTTGTTGGTTAATGGGCCAGAAAAATAAAATGGAAACGTCTCCGGCACCCTAAAGAAATTAATACAATTAATTATTAATAAATAATAAATTAAATTCTCTTCTCTGTAAATCCATCAAAAAAATCTTGCAAGTAGAAAAAATAAAGGAACACCGGAACTACCAGGACACTGACAGTGCGACCGCTGCCCTAGTCCAGCCAGAACAACCGTAAAACTATTAGGGGTTACGAAATCTTTTGTGGTCTACCTTACAAAACCTTTCCTTCTTTCAGGTGGGAACATACACAATGGCGATTTGCGCCAAAGAGCTCAAGAAGCCGGTCTACGTGCTGACGGAAAGCTTCAAATTCGCTCGGATCTACCCGTTAAACCAGAGGGATTTACCCAATGAGTTTAAATACTTGGCAAGCACTCTCAAGAAGGACCTATCGAAAGAAGATCCATTGGTCGATTACACCCCTCCGTCATATATAACTCTTCTATTCACCGATCTAGGAATCCTAACACCATCTGCCGTGAGCGACGAACTGCTAAAATTGTACTTATGAAATAAAAAATAAAATGAGATAATTTTGTCATTTAATAAAAACAAAATCAGATATTTATAATGTCATGGTCTGTAATCTTTTTTGCAAAATTCAAAGATGTGGCTATTCTTAACCACAAACACGTCTTAATAATTTCTAAATAATATATAGTGTAGTAAGAATAGCCATAGATATTGTGTATTAAGCTTGATAGATTTCGTTGTTTATTACCAGGGCTGTGAAGTCAAATCAAAAGATCAATAAATCTATAATGATAAGATGTTTTACGTGACAAGTCGATAGTGTCTCTCCACAACCCTGCTTCGTCCGATTTAATCAATGATTCTACTAAAATTTCAAATGACCACAAAAACATCCGCAATAGCAAATTACTAAAATAGGTACAAAAAATGGCATACGCAATTTCGTAAAAATAAACGAATAAGAATACACGTCGCAACCGCCCGCGTAAAAAGATAATTTGGCACTAGACAGTCGCGTAAATAATAAAAATAATCGTTACGCTTATCGCTATCACAATATTAAAAATTCTTAAGACGCTATGTACAATTAGATTGTGTCAATATTGGACGGGTACACTTTTCAATACTGTCTTTGACGATTTTATATATTGGTATTATCGAATGGTGGAGTAAAAATTGTCGACGACGTTGAAGATCTGTTCGAAGTGTGGTCGGTTTTCTGGCTCGTACTCCCAGCAGCGGATCATCAGCCTGTAGATCTCATCGGGGCAGCCTTCCGAAGCTGGCATTCTATAACCTGAAAGTTGTTTAATTGATCAGAAAATAAGTCATAGTTATTGGCTAAATTGCACTGATGTCATTTGTGAACACTTCAGCAAACGTAATTGATTACTGTCCCGTCTGGAAGCGCAGGGGACAGCTAGTTTAAAATCCTGGTTGTAGCTATTTAAACCGTCGTACCCCTCCACCCTCTTCAGGTCGAAACGCAACATTAAGCTAGCTCTAAAACTGCCCTCTCTGCTCTATGCCATTTCCAGAATAATCAAAACCTTGTTTCTGTTGAATTACTTATGGATCTGCCAATATCGAAGCACGCAGTAAGTGGTTGTAGACTTCCATAAAAACTTTCTAGCTGGAACCAAACAAAATGCACTGTTCTGAGCGCTGATCTGGGCACCCGTGGACCTGAAGAAGTCACTCATCTGAGGAGATAATGATAGCAACGGTATGGCGCATGCTGGTCTTCAGTATCAGAATGACTGTACAACAATTAGGGACTTTAGCAATCCTCTTCAATTGTACTGGAAGACAATGTCTGTCATATATATGACTGGACGTGAGATGCTTAAATTTTATTGAAATGCCTTTCAGCATACACTTCCAGACACCAGTAACCTCGCTCGCAGGAGCTGTTCAGAGCCGTTCATGTCGCCTCTGTAGCGATACCCCTTGCACAGTTATTCATATTTTATCTGGCTGCAAGTCGGCCTTAGATCACGGCCAGTACACTTACTGCCATGACAAAATTTTCGCTGCTATTCGTGAGGTTATTAGCCTCTCAGTAGCTCGTGCCAACGAGGGTTTAAAAGTAACCTCCAAACCAACAATACAGTTTGTGCAGGATGTCTCAAAGGGCAAAAGACATGCCACAGAAAAAATATCTTTAAATCTTACCTGCGTCAATCTTTTCTCTTGCTTTAGAATTGCTGAGACCGCTGTAAGGCGTATCCCCTCTAGAGAATATTTCCCACATCAATATTCCATAGCTCCATACATCACACAAAGATGTGTATTTACCTGAAAGTTTATAGCAATTATAGTTCATTCATGGATACAGGCATGACCCCTCCCATTATGGGCAGTCGGTACAGATTTACCTGGTCAAGTTGGCTACTACACAAATCCAAATTTTATATACAAATTTCCCTTTTTACATGCAGAAAAATAATAACATTTTAAAAGCTGCTATGAACGATTATGCGAAGGCTTAGTTTTTAATATTAATATGTCACAAAATGCAAAAGAGTTTTAATGAGAAATTCCATTGTTGAAGGTCTAATAAATGTAAGTAAGCAATCTTGCTTTTTTGTTCAGCCCGGTAGCATAATGCTTATGTTGCCTGATTTTACATCGTATCAAATGAAAAATTCAACAGACCTATGGAATAAATCTACCAAGATCCGATATTTCGGGACAATAAAACTGAAGAATATTTACCGAAATTAAGAGCTTCCGGTGCTGTCCATTTAATAGGTATCTGCTTCATTCCGCCGGATACAATGTATTCTTCTTCTTCCCTCGACATGCCAAAATCTGATATTTTCACAATGTTATCTTGGCCTAAAATTAAACATTTATTTCTTTACTAGGCGAACTAGTCATAAAATACTAATAAATTATGCAATGGAAATAATAGTATGAAAAACACGAGTCGGTTTTTAGATCTCAGAAAAATAGCACCCGAGTACGTAATCAGGAAAAGGTTAAATAAGATAACTGGATAGGAAGATAATAAGCTAACCTGGAAGATAAGAGGATGATCACTTTCCAAGCAGGAAAATAATTAAATGATCTTATGAAAATAGTTCAAGAGCAACAGTGGTCAAGTAACGAGCTTTCATTTTAAAAACGAGAGATGCCAAAGGGGGACTAGCGAGTTTAATTAACACATTCATTACAAGTAACATAAACACAAGTAATAATAGGAGTTTTCAGTATGAGACCATGGACTCATTATTTATGGGGTTGCATGATAAAAAGTAATTTGATGGCAGACTATCAAACGGCCTGGGTCACATGCTTAGGCACGACATGTACGAACTCCTGCAACTCATTATGATGGAAACAGTTGCAGGGAAGAGGAGACCAGGCCTTAGACAGAAATCTTGGTTGCGGAACATTCGAGAATGGACCGGGATTACGAGTGTCGCCGAATTGTTTTGCCTGGCGAAGGACAAAAAGAAGTATGCAGAGCTGACTGTCAACCTTCTTTAGTTGGAGAGGCCTAAGAAAAAGAATAATAAAATGTATATCGCCTTGGTAACTTGATTACCAATACCATACCATATAGGATATTAGATTGCTCAACTCCGTAGTACATTTTGGCAACCCTTCTGTGCCACCGAAATGCAGGCGCTGATAGAATGCCACCGAAATGCAGGCGCCGAAACTAATTGCCATTTATCTGGCCATTGATAATGAATGTTTTTTATAAAGGACTGATTGATTCTAAAAAAAACAATAATTTAACCAATGATAACAATAATAACATGAAATTATTAGTTCTATCTATCGCATTTCTTTATGGGCTGATTACACCACATCAATAATACAGAGCGATAGAATGCTATCTATTAGTCTATGACTAAAAAATTGAGAGAAAAATAAAGAGAGCTATGATTTAAAAATTCGATTGTTATTGCATATATTATTATTTTATTTTGTGATAAGACACTGTTATTACATATATTATTACTTTATTTTGAGATAGAGATACTATTGTAACACGAACTCCGCCATATTGAACATAGAGAATATTAATCAATTTTTGGAACTATGACTGCCATCTACTTGTTGCGTTTTGTAGTAAAATCCTAGCTGTCAAATCTTAGTACGGGATTGAGCAATCTGATAGGCTATAATCAATGCCAATACATTAAATTTACTCAACAAAGTGTTTTGGCCACCCCACATAGTCTAAAAATTTGTGTTTCGATGGCCTGTTAAAAAAATCGCTGCGATCCAGTGTTTCGCTCCAAGGGTAGGAAAAACTCTATGGTTTGGTAAACTTACCAACTAAGCAATTCCTTGCTGCGAGATCTCTATGTATACAATTCTTGCTTTCTAAGTAAGTCATTCCAGCGGCCGCGTCTCGACACATTCCTAGGAGTTGTTTTTGTGTTAGAGCGGGAGCTCTCGCCCTTAGGAAAGCGAGCAATGAACCACCTGGAAACACAAAATATTTATAAATTGCTTTTGTAGTATGCAATTTTACAAGGCTAAATAATATGGGCAAACCGCATCTCGCTGTACTAAAAAAAAAAAAAAAAATTGACACAAAGCTGCTATGGAATTCACGACGGAAGAAATAATATTCATTTATTTATTATATTTTACTCCTATGGAAATGTTAATTCTACAATTAGGGATATCCTCCGAGAAAGAGAGTAAAGAGTTATATCTGGACGGAGAGCTGTGCGTCCTAGACTTTCAGGAAAATGTATTGCTTATAGGCCAAATCGACCTACATAATCTAAGCGGAGCTTTCTCAATTTTGGCGAATGGTTTCGGAGTAGAATCTTTTTTGCCTGTTCAAACTGTATTGGGATTTTTTTGGAGGTTACTGTAAAATCAAACCCTTGTTGGCATGAGTCACTGAGAGGCTAATTACCCTGCGAATAAAGGCATGAGTAAGCTACAGTTTTGTTTGCAAAAACGTAAATAGTTTTAAAACAAATAATATCATTCATTGCAACCAAACAAGATACAGCAATTCTTCAACATGGTACAATAAGTATATGAAATGTCGTAATTGTATCTTATATACTACTTAGCAATAAAACACACCTTAGGGAAAAAAAATCTTACCGGATACTAATTCCATAACTATCATAATCGGCTGCTTCTGTACACAAATCCCGATTAGTCGAACGATATTTGGATGATCGTATTGTTTCAGTATTCTTCCCTCTTGCAGAAAAGTCTTTTTCTGCTCCTCGGGTAAGGTAATTCTGCACGTTTTTACTGCCACTTCTTGGTTAGTGCTCTTCAACCTTGCTTTGTACACATCACCAAAATTACCCTGAAATTTAGAGATAAATTAGATTTTTTTAAATTATCAGTATATATAACTAGGTTTAAAAACGAATTAACCGGGTGAAGTTTGTAGCACCCAACGTTTTGGCGATGTTGCAACCGCTGTTGTCCAGGGAAGACCAGTCATCCAGGTAGACAAACCAACGGCGGTTGCAACAAAGTAAATTCGTTTTTAACCCGGTAGCTCCGTAACATCCCTTGCGGGACCAACGGCGGACTCCCCCAATTTCCAGGTTATAATTTTTTATATGTCAAATTTCAATGCGATCATTTTGCAGTATTTTTTTTTATGATCCGTATAGTGGTTTTCAAGTTATGGTCGTTTGTATCAAGGTCGGTCGACTCGCGCCGATTTTACGCGCGAAAATGTCGCGCGCAAAAGTGATAGCTGAATTTTTACTTCGCGAGAGGAGGGGATAAACCTATTTATAACGCCAAACAACCGCGATAGTCTTCGATTTCATAGTATATATAACACCTACACATACAGTAAATAAAATACAAACGGAGCTGCCATGGAATTCAGTGACTGGAGTCAGACCCATCATAATACTATTATTACACTTCTGGGGGGTGAGCGGTGGATTCCGGACTAACCACCGGCTTTTGTAGGTTAGGACACCTGTTTTGCCACATGTGAGCATTCACCTTACCACCCATTCATTCCCCCCTTCGAAGCTATAGAATTTGAGATGTGAAAATCGTGATTTTGGATATTTTTTCTAGGAAGGTGTTGATTATTTTCCTGGAGAGACCAAGATCTTTAAAGAGGTGAAACAGAGATTTGGCTGGCAGGCCACAAGCGCCAACTTCCACCGCGTGAAGGTGAACAGTGAGTCTCGTGGTCTTTTGGGATATTTGATTCCCATGGAACTGTTAATTCTACAATGAGGGTCATTTTCCAAGATAGGCAGCAAAGAGTTATATATGAACGGAGGGCTGTGCATCCGAGACTTTCAGGGAATTTATTGAATTGAGAGAGCTTAGAGATTGAATCGACCTCTAGAATCCAATCTGAAGCTTTCTTGATTATTGATAAAAGTTTTGTAGCGGAATGTTTTTTGCCTTTAAAACCGTCCCGCACAAACTGTATTGGGAGTTTGGAGGGTACTGTGAGACCCTCCAAACCGTTAGCACGAGCCACTAAGAGGCTAATTACCTCGCGAATAACAGCAAGGACTTTGTCGTGGCGGTAAATGTACCGTCCTTGATCTAAGGCCACCTTGCAGCCAGCTAGAATATGTCTAGCTGTGCAAGGGGTATTGCTACAAAGGGGACATGAACTATCCTCAGAATAGCTCCAACGAGCGAGGTTACTAGGGTCTAGGAGTGTATGCTGAAAAGCATTTAAGCATCTCTGGCGACATATGACATATTTGACTGCGTACCTATTAAAATATTATATATTACTGTTGAGCGGGCTGAGATTGAGCAATTTGAATATTCAAACCGGAATAAAATCTCAACTATCCATTTTTTTTTAATTCTGAAAATGCCAAATATTATATCTATAAATAAGGCATATAATGGAATTAAAAAACAACAAAAATGTTTTTAAAAAAAAAACATCATGTTCAATCTAGAATACTCTAAAGAAGACTGAAGTTTTAGTTTATATTGACAATTATTTCACCATTTACTGAATGTTATTTTTCTAGCACACTACAGCTACATTTACATCACACTACACTACACTACAGTTACATCACACTACACTCAAATTACAATGTTTATTATTATTAGTTAATTTTTAGTATTATTTGATACCTACCATATTTTTTAAATTAAGTATTCTAAAGTATGCACAAACCACTGTACTTGGTAAGCTTGCCTTAGTACGGGCCTAGGCCTAGTTAGGCGGCGTTGATTTAAAAAAAATTGGTCTGCGGTGCTTTCTATTTTGCTATTATTTACATTTAAGCCTATAATGTTAAACTTACAATGTACTGCTATAAAAATGTGCTTTAAAAAAAAAAAAAAAAAAAAAAATGAAAATGACAGCTAAATAGAAATACTTAGATGACAAATAGTTAATGTGATGTTTGCAATAAAAAATAAAATTATTTTTGTTTTGTACTTCATTTTTCTTTCATTTAATTTACTTGGTCAATTTATTCTGTTATTTTAAGGTAATGGACTCTACTTTTATTTTACTTTTAAATAGAGCTTTTTCTACTATGGTACTCAAATAATATGATGGTTTAAAGTTTTGTTGTTATTATTACTCAATGAACGAGCAGCTTAAGCTGATGTGCCCATATCGAATTATACATATGAATAATGTCAATCACTGGATTTAAGAAACTTGTCCTATCGGTTTTTGAACTGATTTACAGTCATTGATTCAAAGATTCCCTGCGATAGGCAGTTTCAATCGCCCACGAACCGTTTCGAGATAAAATGCTTCCGAGGATTGGTGTGAACCGCTGTCTTGGCCAGCTTCCAAGAGTGTCCACGAAGATTGGTATTAGCACTAAGGTGGAGGTTGAAGGAAGATGTTAGGAGGAGAGAGATGTTAGGAAGGAGATGTTAGGAAGGTCACTGCAGTTATAATTTCCTTGTAGCACCATTTTAGCGACATTTAAGAAAAAATAAATGAACCTTGAATCCTTACCTAACTTATCAGATGAAAAATGTCAGTTTAACTACAATAATATCACGATGTTGTTACAATTACAATGTTGTTACAATTGTAACATTTTGACTTATCACATTTTCCAGCATAGCCATGATATGTACTATGTGAATCGGTGGCTTTTAAATAGTTGTGGTTTAACAAGCCGTCTCTAACGAGCGTTTTTGCTCTACTGCTTAGATTAAAAACCTATTCCCATTCCAACTTAGTTATGTAGTCTTCTATATCTACTACGCTCTCCTGTGTCTCGTAGAGATACCATTTCTCTCCGTGCAACTTTTTGCATAGTCAATCTATCCACCACCTGGGCAGTTTTAACGACTATGGTCGTCTTTTCTGCCCGAGTTTAATAATGTCCCCCAGAGTCATTTACTAATCAATTTTATGCATTCAAAATATTTTTACATTTCTATATATATACATTTTTACAATTTCTCGTATTATACAGTGGCAGGCGGTAGTACATTGACTCTTCGTTCAACTCTTATTTTGTTCACGATTAAGTTACAATCGGAAGAACTATCGTTACGGATCTCGGATTTAGAGCGCTCGCTTCGGTTCGCCGAAGGCGGATTATATTCTTCGTCCGATTTCGAGATCTCGGCGAAGATAATTATTTCACTCACCCTCCCTATTTTGTCCTTGAGGATGACGTCGTCGTTGTTCAGCTCCCAGCGTTCCCGCGGAACCGCCCTTCGGAGGAGGGCTCCGGACCTGGCGGTCACGGCCGCGCCGCCGGCTCTCTGCCAAGCGACCAGAGCGCCGACCGAAGGAAAAGCGGGACCTTCGAAGCGGAAATGACCCTGTAACGATATCGGAAATTAGATAATCGCACGACGAAAAGAGGAAGCGAACGCTCCGGCGGAGTGCGGTCTTCGAATCCCTTCAATCCGGATAACGAACGAAGTAAGCTAAATATTTTAGGGGCGACAGTTTGGGAGATGGAATACGCGGAGGAGCTCACCTCGGGCGTGGTCTGCACGATGAAGTGCTTGTGGCCGCCCCAGCAGACGCTGAGCACGGTCTGGCGCTCGTCGTTGCGCGTCGTCTCGCGCACCAGGAAGTCGCCGTCCGCCCGCAGCAGCCGCACCACCTCCTCGCGCGGCAGCACGCCGTGGAACCACTCCTCCTCCACCAGCGCTCGCTCCTGCGGCTGCGTCTGGATCTGTAGCCGAGATGTCGCTATTTAGCTCCACCGTCTTTATATGTTCATTTTAAAAACAGAAATGACATGCGCTCGACGTATTTTTCAGTTCTATTTCCAAATACAATTTGAAACATGCTGTAGTAGGTCATTCGTTTATAATTTTGTAATTATTAGATGTCAATTAGGTATTTTGATTTTAAAAAAAAAATTTATTTATTTATTTATCCTATTTTTTATACTTACATAAAAATGATTGCGTTCATTTTTTTAACACATTTTAAAAGAATACATATGATGAAAATCGCGAAAGGGCATTAACCTGTCAGGATTACATCACCTCACTAGGTATACGCCCGTGTTGGGGTTTTGATTTAATTATTTTGATTTCGTTTGTTTTATTTATTTGATTTTAATCTCGTTAAATAGTGGTGTCGCATACCGATAATAGGTGTGTCGTGAAAACCAGGTCGAGGGTTGTGTCTGTATCTGTATGAAATATATGACTATTTAACTCCAGGAGTACTTCCAAATAAAATATTAATATGTTCATTTTAAAAACAGGAATTGATTTTGACATATATTTCTGTTGTTCTATTTTGACAGATAATTCCAAATGTGCTGTAGTAGGTTATTCATTTGTTTATAAATATTTATCGTGATTATTTCATGTTGATTATTTTGATATTTATTTTGATTTCGACCTACTTTATTTTGATTATTATTTGATTTATTTTAATTTCATTAAATAGTGGTGTCCTGTACTAATAATAAGTGTGTCCTGAAAACCGAGTTAAAAGATATCCTGAGAATATTGAGTATTTCCAACGTTTCAACGGCGTTTTTTTTTGTCTATTATTAATATTATTAGATGCAATTAAATAATTTATTGATATAATAATATTGAAGAAGTGTCATTTTCAAAATTACAGCACATTCTGAGTTGAATATCATTTGAAGTAAATAATTTTTTTCCATATTTTTTTTTTTTTTTTTACAAAAAAAAATATTTATTTGTGGAGAATGTCATAATTTACGATTTTACCATTTTTTTGGTTTAGAGGTTTATTTTTATATCTCATGCTTTTTTTTTTTTTTTGTACAATGAGGTGGGTAGGAAAATACTGAAATTTGAATTAGCTTTTAAAGAATACACAATCATAATTATATTACACACACAGTCTTCTTGATACAATCTCATTTTCTTCTTTTTCCTCGGAATCAGAAGTGGCGGCGGCAGGATATCAGCCTGGTACTGGCCGTATAATTTATCAAACTCGAACTCCATTTAATTTGGTAGGCAAAAAACACGCGGGAAAAATCTCGTCAAAATGGCGGCGGCGACGCTACCGCCAAGCACCGCAACGTCTCGCGCGAATGAATCGGTGATTTTTTTAAAAACAAAACGACAGCTCACACTTTCCCGAAATCGCAGAGAGATCCTATCACATTTTTTCTGGCAAGGGCGAGCGAAAAGCGTCACAATCGCCCGCGCCCGTCCAAAATGGAAACATCCGCCCGCGGAAACGAAAATAGACCGTGTGCGGCCCGGAATTAGGGACGCATTTCCACCGGCCGAACGGCAGTGAAAATAGATCGCTTTTAAGACTTCAAGAGCACTCTTCAAATGTCAGCGACGATCGTGGGAGTGACTGACGGCGTGCGAAATACGAAAATACGACAAAAAACCACCAAATGTAAAAACAGAAGCTTTGTTAAGTGGGCGGCAGATATACACATCAAGACCGCAAAGAAAAAAGAGACCTAACCTGGTAATTAAGGAAGAAAGTCAACTGTCAATTTGACAGAGGGCAGTTTTGCAACTGTGTTTTAAAAATAATAAAGTTTGATTTGCATCTCAAGTTTTCATTATTTTCAATGACATTTCCCATTCTTTACCTGTTATACATACATATTATTATGTTATACATACATACTTCGTTTGAAAAATATTTTTTTCACTAATTTCCATTTTCTCGTTTGGTTTCACAATTGCGCATGTACCTATACGTACTGTAGGTACTTACGATACTTGTATAAGATTCTTTTTATTAAAAAGCTAAACTAAAAAACCACCAAATGTAATAACAGAAGCTTTGTTAAGTGGGCAGCAGATATCTATATCGAGACCGCAAAGAAAAAAAAAAGGAATGTTATTTTTGAGTACCTTGAATTTATAATGTGATAATTATTACAGACAGCCAAAACACAGACAGAAATGTCAGTTTCAACCTGGTAAATAAGGAAGAAAAGTCAGCTGTCATTTTGATGTTGAGGGCAGTTTTGCGATTGGGTTTCTACTTCTCTGTGTTTTAATAAATTAGAAGTATTTTTTTAAAAAAACAACTTCTATTAGGAAGTTCCAGTGACAATCTTTCTCGTCATTAATGGAACGCTCGTCATTAATGGAAAGTACTCAAGACAACAAAGCAAACTCGACTATCCTAGAACTTTCCATCAGGGAGTTTCAGTGGCAATCTCCCGGATCCATATACAGACCCTCGTCGAAAATACCCAGAAAATACTCATGACAACAATACAAAACTCGACTATTTTAGAACTTTCCATCACGGAGTTTCAGTGGCAGATCTCCCAGATCCATCTTCAGACTCTCGTCATCATCAAGCCCAAACTCGACTATTTTAGCACTTTCCATCACGGAGTTCCAGTAGCAATCTGTCGGCTCAATCTTCAGACCCTTGTCATCATGTGTAATGGAAAATACTCATGACAACAAAACAAACGAGCCCAAACTCAACTATCCTAGCACATTCCATCAGTGAGTTCCTGTGGCATCCTTTCGTCTACATATTCAGATCCTCGTCATCATGCGTAATGGAAACTACTCATGATAACAAAACCTACTAGCCCAAATTAGACCGTCCTACCATTTGCCATCAGGGAGTTCCAGTCCCTATATCCCTGCTCTATTATCAAATCAGCTCGATGGTGCATAATATTGCATCGTCACCGAACTTACATAAGTATGCTGAATTTCAGCTCATTCGAATACCAGGAAGTGGTTGAAAAATGGTTTAAAAGTTTTGAAACGGACAACTTTGCAAGTTAAAATAAAGCTTATAAAAATAATAAAGTTCGATTTGCATCTCATTGCATTGTTTTCAATGACATTTACCATTCTTTAGAGAACTAAATACAGGTTGAGCTTTTAATGTGACATCCCTAAAGTGGGTAAATCAGTATGACCAAATAAGCAACTTTTAATTTAAAAAATGGAAAAAAACACACAAAAAAAACATAATTTAAAAAATTTCTTGTTTTAAAAAATAGTATAAAGAGTTAAGCGCGTTGCGCCATCTAGCGGTGAGTAAAATATCACAAATATTGTTTACTAGCTGCGCCCAGCGATTTCACCCGCGTGGTGAGGGAAAATTGTGATAATGATGATAGAAAACCATATATCTTTATAAATTATAGCCTATGTGTTATTCTGATGTGTAAGCTATATTATTGTAAAGTTTCATCAAAATCCATTCATTAGTTTTTGCGTGAAAGAGTAACAAACATCCATACATACATACAAACTTTCGCATTTATAATATTGGTAGGATAGTAGGATAGAATTTAAATTTCGAATGTCAATTTCTTAGATTTTTTTCCTACTTACTTGACAGTTATCGTTATATTTTAGATAATTCACGCTATATCTTTATAAATTATAGCCTATGTGTTATTCTGATGTGTAAGCTATATTATTGTAAAGTTTCATCAAAATCCATTCAGTAGTTTTTGCGTGAAAGAGTAGCAAACATCCATACATACATACAAACTTTCGCGTTTATAATATTAGTAGGATTCACGATATTTTACCTATCACTAGATGGCACAGCGGGCTCAACCCTTGTTTAATCAGTCAAGTTTTTCCAATTTACAAAAAAAAAAAGATTTTTTTTTAATCAAAAGAGCTTTTTTGCTCATGCTGATTCACCCACTTCAAGGATGTCACTAATTAAAAACTCATCTGTATATAATAGACTTCCTTTGAATAACATTTTTTGACTAATTTCCATTTCCTCTTTTAGTTTCACAATTGCACACGTACATACGTACTGTACATGTACATTCTGTGCATTGCATACGTACTGTACATTCTATAACGTATAACATTAATTTTATTAAAAAGCTAAACTATTTTTTTTCTGCTAGTAGCTATGTGAATAGTAGACTTTGCATGTATTATTACTATTATATTATACACTAGCAGTGTAAGTCTAATACGAGTATATCACATATTTTTGTTTTTAAACTTGTAACTATTTTACACTGAGAAAATGTCTGCTGTTGTATGTATCACTCCCCCTGGCAATATATTCCAAGCAAGCACTACACGATTTGTTATAAGGTGTTTCCTGAGGTTCGATGCTTGTTCAATTTCTATCAATATCATCCAAATAATTCAAGCTGTTTATGAGAAAAAAAATGCAGTTTGGGTTTTTTCTCGTGTAACTCTCACATTTAATAGGTTTAATAAACGATCCCACTAGAGATAGTAGTATAGATACAAACGGAGCTGTCATGGAATTCACGGACCAGAATCGGGCCCATCATAATATTATTATTATACTTCTGGGGAGTGAGCGTTGGACTTCGGACTAATGACGGGCTGTGGTAGGTTTAGGACAGCTGTCTTGCCACATGTGAGCGTTCCCTTACCACCCATTCATTCATCTATTGTTGAATGTGTCGTAC
This sequence comes from Micropterix aruncella, assembly GCA_944548615.1. Taxonomy (NCBI): domain Eukaryota; kingdom Metazoa; phylum Arthropoda; class Insecta; order Lepidoptera; family Micropterigidae; genus Micropterix; species Micropterix aruncella. Next base: position 25,117,591 of record OX155959.1, on the reverse strand, counting down.
CACCGTACAAATATTTTTGTAGACAGGCCAGTGGGAAGGGTTATAGCTCTTCTTAATTCCTTACCCACAGAAATAGATATCTTTTGTATATCCCTTTGGCAGCTAAAAAGGCAACTCCCTGCTATCTCATATTTATCATAATCTGTCTTTTATTTAGTTTTATAGTTTTATGTTTTTTTCTTGTTCAATGTTAGCATTAATTTAGTTATGTAGTAATTTATTTTTAGACTTACACTCTAGCTTTAATATTCAAGGGCGAATTGGATTTATCTGTAATGCCCTAGAATACTATTTGAAACTAGTAAATAAATAAATAAATTCACTCCCCCTTTGAAGCCATAGGATTTGAGATGCGGAAATTGAAGTTTTAGATATTTCTTCTAGGAAGTAGTTAATTATTTTCCTGGAGAGACCAAGATGTTTAAAAAGATCTGACTGTGTGAGATCTGACAGTGAAGCCGTTCTGAGTGATAGCATTTGCGCGATCATGGTATTTATTTAATTTGTACTCGTGGTCCATTGCTCATAGGATATTTGATTCCCATGGAACAGTTAATTCTACAATAAAGGCCATCTTCCGAGATAAGAAGTAAAGAGTTATATCTGGACGGAGGGCTGTGCATTAAAGACTTTCAAGGAACTGATACTGCGTGGAAACCGAATCGACCTCCAGAATCCAATCTGAAGCTTTGTCAATTATTGAGAAAGGTTTTGTAGTGGAGTGTTTTTGCCTTTAGATCCATCCTGCACAAACTGTATTGGGGGTATACCTATTTGCCGTATTTCAGGGAAATCAGACCAGTAACTTAGGCTCCAGTCATGGATGCAATCATATTTAGGGAGCAACAAAATAAAAAAATAAAAACTCCCAATTCAAATCTGTTAATGTTCAGAAATAACAGGATTAAATTAGATATTTCTTTTTTACCTATATTTTCTATCTAAAGTCATCTTACGGGGGAAAAAAGTATTCTATTTCGCTACCTTAAATGCCTATCAGTTAAAATAATTTTGGGTTCCATTTCTATCCTTTTGAACATTTATTTATTTGTTTATTTGTAGCAGTTATAAAAACAGAAACCTTAAAATGGAAATAGTACATGTTAGTTTATTTTTAAAAAGTCTACAAAGAGAGACTAAAAAACCTGCAAATCAGGATATCCTCAGGTGATCTAAGGTTGGTTTTTAAGACATACCGGTAATGAGTGGTTTCTTGAAGCGAAAATACTTGATATTATGCAAATGTATTGTTTAAAAACTGCTTTAACACTTCAGGCCTCGGCCCCTCAGCCGATTGACAAGTTGATGTCAAAAAAAATTTTTGTAAAAATTAGTAAAAAAAAAAGAATTATGACACTGTCTCACCAAAACATTAATTACTGCCAAACCACTGTACCCATAATTAAAATAAAACATATTAACATAATAAAACAAAACAAATTAAATTAAAACGGGGCCGTCACGCTGAATCGTGTTGTGGCCGATATCGGCCAATTGGGGCTCTAGGGGTTAAAGGATGATGGGCAAAAATGTATGGAACCTGGTATCAGTTTCAATAACAATGTGATATACATCAATGGAAAGGTCTAGTTGTATACAACAATGATCATTAGGGTGCTTGTCATGAAAAGTTGTCAGATCAGAGTTATAATGCTCTGAAGTTAGATTTTCAGTATGAAACGATTGTTGGTAGATTATTTAACATATTTATTGTATAGTTCTTTTATGCACTTGTATACACTTGTGCTCAAGCATAGAGCACCTAACACACATATATATCCCTTTCAGGCCCAAAACATTTTTTTTCTAAAACCATTTTTTTTACACAGCAAAGGAAGGGGCGCTTAAAAGCTTAAAAGGGGTGCAGGTTTCGAAGATTATGTTTTATTGCTTCGCGCAATTCATGCCCGATCGCTTGGCACGGGTCTCGCGTCACGAAATTGATTCGACGAGATGTGAGGATTTTTTAAATGAATGTGCACACATGATCAATGATGTGCACTATCGTGTTGGACGGGCCTTAAAGGGCTATAGATACCTATATAGATATCTATGCAAAACCTAGCGCACACGCCAGGTCAGTATCAGTACTGTGTCTTCTCCTGTTTCTATTGGGTTCTGGTGTTTTTATTTTGGAATTATAATCCTGAAAATCATATTAATAAATACCAGCCTAAAGGGTTGTCCTATCAAAAGGTCAGAAAAAGAAACACATTTTTAATAAATAATGATTTATATAATCATCTACAAGTATTACATCATTAAGAATGGGTCAGGGGCGGCGAATTCGACACGCCTGGCATAGCCTAGGTACCATAAATATAAATCATTAAGTATAAATCAGAATCCCTTGTTCGAGCCAAAACTCACAGTATTTACAAGTAACATAAGTCCATTTAAAAGGCGGGGTCAATGATAATAGGTACAGGTAACAGCGAAAGATAAAAGGAAGAACGTAGTCTCATTTCGTTCAGAGCTGACAGAGCTATGAGATAGTTCGAAATGCCTCATTCAGTGGTTGATTAGTAGAGGAAAAACGGAAACTGAATGTATCCTCGTGACATTTTATAAATAGCAACACAAACACATAATTTTGACATGTATACACACATAATTTACACACACATAATTTTTACACATACCCGCATATCTCTGACTATAAATACCCCATATGTATACTAGACTGATAAATAAAATACAAACGGAGCTGCCATAGAACTCACCAACCGGAGTCGTCAAAAAAAAAAAATTTTTTTTTGATTCTGTTATTTCAAGGATATTATCTGACTGTCTGTATATGAATAAAACTGACTATTGTACGGCCAATATCAATGTGCACCTGAAGTCATAAAGCATTAGGCCGGACGACGCGCGTAAGGATGTCCAACAAGTCGACGTTGCTTATCGATAATTTACTCAAATCAAATAAAATAATTTATTCTCTTAAAAACTTATGTGTAGTTGAGTAGACATTGTATCATTGCTTACATTTATACTTCTTACATTATTTAATTCCCTATAATGTTGCCGAACAAAATGAAAATTATTTATTATTTAGAATGTCGTACAAAAATACATCGGGATTTTTTTATAGAAATCGTTTTTTTAACCATTTTTTTTAATGTGGAGTTTCTTGATTTGGTATTTTAAATGGCATTAAAATTGAAATTCTTCGTGTCGCTTTCATCACTATCATTATAATGAGTTTTCAGGGAATAAAGGGAATTCAAGAGAAATCAATAATGACTAAGCCAATACATTAGGTACAGTGTTGCGAAATACATAACTGATGAATTGAAATATTCTGATAGATAAAAGTAGCGATTGCAAAATATTTAACGACCAAATTCAAGCATTTGTGTCATTGTCACCTAATTAAATGTAGCTCTGTAATCAATTGTAGTTTGCCGGCAGTCAGTTAGAGTTTGTCTGTCGAGCAGTGCGGTGCAGTATAATTTCTAACAGTGCAACTAAGGAGGATTTACAACCATCAATGGAGACATTATTTTGTAACGTGGAATTACTAAAGTTGAAGGGCGATATTAACATACAAACTCGGTGTCTTATCCATAACGTTTTGACATTTTTTGACGAACTTAAAAGAGACCCAGCAAAAATTTCTGCCATCAATCTTAATAAACCTCAAGAGCTGACGGCGTCAATTTGTGGAGTATCTTTGCGGACTGTCAAAAAAATAAAACAAGAAGTTTTACAATCAGGGCTTCCTACTACACCAAGAGAGACGTTTAAGAAGCCGGCAACTGTAACCAATTTAGATAACTTCGACATCGATGTGCTGAGACGTATCATCACATCATATTATGATAACGGAGAATATCCTACCGTGGACAATATACTCAACAAATTTAAGGATGCCATACCTGGATTTAAATGCGGGAAAAGTTCCATGAAAACCATTTTGCAGAGTATAGGTTACAAATATCGAAATGGCGACGACGGATGGAAATATTTAATGGAAAGGAGTGACATTAAGTGTGCCAGAATGGACTTTTTAAGAAAAATGCACAACTTAATTACCACCAATGATTCTCGATCCCGATTTTACCTCGATGAGCCCTGGGTTAACCAGAATCATTCAAGAAGACGTATGTGGCACGACGAAAACGACGAAGGTGGATTTAAGAACCAGAAAACCGGAAAGGGATCTAGACTTATTCTTTGTCATGCTGGGTCTGCAAGGACTGGTTTCGTTCCAGAGGCTAAATTGTTGTTTAGAGCGGTGAAATCTAAGAACTTAGACTATCATACAGAAATGAATGGTGACACATATATGGAGTGGTTCGAACGTTTTTTAAAAGTACTCGAAGAGCCATCCATTATTATCGTCGATAACGCAAGTTACCATTCACTTCAGCTCGAAAAGATACCTAATTCAAAAACGAAGAAAGCAGAAATACAAGAATGGTTGAGAAAAAAAAACATTGCTTTTGAAAGTACCGAGATTGTAGAGGACTTAATACGTAAGGTGAAAGCAAGTAATCCTTCGAAAGTGTATGCTTTGGATCAATTGGCAAACGAATTAGGACACGAATTGATACGCTTACCACCATACCACTGTCAATATAATCCTATTGAGCTCATCTGGGCTCAGGTTAAAGGAGAAGTCGCTTCGAAGAACAATACGTTTAATTTAGCAGATGTCGAGAAATTGTTTCACGAAGCCGTCGAAAATGTTACACAGGAAAATTGCGCCAAGTGTGTTAAACACGCGGAAGATCTGCAAAGAGCTGATTTTGAAAAATATATTTACAGAGACCAGCACCGTTTGGTTATAAATCTACAAGATAGCAGCGACAGCAGTTCAGATGACGAGTAAAATATAGCTTTTTTAATATATTTTTTTAGCCTGACCAACCTATAATTGTATTTTTTGTTAAAATGTAATTTGTAATATTTAGTACTTAGTTTCATGTTACATTTTAAGATAATATTTAGGTTAATGTAGATATTTTTTTAATATTCTTTAAACTTTTATTTCACTTTATTGTTGCATGTATACGTTAGTTTGTATTTATGAAAATTTTTCTTAATAAATGAGTTTAAAACTAACTAAACCAATTATTACAAATAACCCATCGAAAATTTTCATCATAATCTATAATATCCATCGATATCTCTTGTCATCTTTATCGATCCAACCATCGATCCATCATAATACATCGATATTCCATCGATACATCGATACTGCTATTATTATTTTTAAAACACGCATCCCCATAGTGCGAGCGAAAGACAGCGAGTGTGAGCGAGAGGTCCGGCCTAATGATTTATGACTCCAAGTGCACGTTGATAATGGCCGTACTATAGAGACTCCATTTATAATAAATAAAGTTTGCTTTTCTACATTGTACAACAAAAAATAAATATATTAGGTTTTGGCAACTGTTTGAAGCGAAACGGCTTTTAATACGTAAGAGGGTGTGTGAACGGGGGGGGGGGGGGGGGGGGCGGGGGGGGGGGGAGTGGCAGACAGTTTTGCAGTGTGCTTAGCGCTTTATAGAGGAAGGATGTATGTTGTTGAGGCTTGTGAGGCCTATGAAGCCTATTTAAACATACTCATTTTTGAAGTCAAGAATAAGTACGTTAAAACATACTTTTATTATTTAACTATTATTTTGGTTTTTAATTATTATTTTGTTTGTTTTTTTTTTTATTATTTTACTACAATTTGTTTTTTTATTGTTTTTGTAACCATTTTGGTCTTTGATTATGAACCCAACAGGTCATAAAACATGTTTTCATAAAATTACATATTAAATTTATATTAATTAAAAATGGTGTTTTCCTAGGAACAGGCGCTGCCTAGTTAGGAGTGACACGGAATCATTGTGTTTTAAATAATTCTTATTTATTTTCTTGAAAAAAATAATTATTAAAAAAAAAGTGGTACCTACCTATGTGTAGTTTATTATAAGGCAACGAAAAGAAAATAAAAATGCTAGAAATATATACCTGTTATTACATTTCTTCACCGGTCATCTTTTAGCATCTAATGCTTTCCGAAATTCAGTTTTGAATATAGTCAACGACTTTGACCACATTGAACCCAACCGAACATCTCAACTTGTTTAGTAGATTTTTCACATACAAGCAATTTTTGAGAATCAAACTCTCGCTATCAGTGCAATATTATGTATTTCGATCAATTCCTATCAATCACAAAAGCGATAATTCAACGTGAAGCAAAGCAATGCAGCATTCGACTTGCGGGGTGTACGAGTTAATCGCATGCTTTTTTAGTCAGGAGACTCACCACACTATAATTAGGATCATATTCATCGGAGCTAATCGACGTGCAGCTAATTCTGTCACAATCATCCGGCCTCACAACAAAAACACCGTCGGCACTGCATTCGCCGCTCAGCATGAAAGCACGTTTCATCTTGCGGCGTTTCAGCTTTCTCGCTTTGGCCTTTACCGTGATGGTTTTGACGAGGCCGGGCGGACCCTCGCTTCCGCCCCTGTGGCTGCGATCCTTGACGGAGGCGGCCGGGCTGGACGGCGCCGATTTGCGGCGGAAAGGCAGACCGAAGAACTTGAACCTCGGCCGAGAAAGGGTGAGGTGGAAATGTCTTCTTGCGCTGGCGGTCGGAGTCGATTGGACCGAACTTCGATCCTGATCATTGCACCATAAATTAAACTTAAAATAATAATAATAAGTGAGATAAAATTACATGATACAGAGATATCATTATTTTGTATGATGATAGCATGCAGCAGTTCCTAATGTTTTTATTGCATACCCTTTCTTTCTTAGAAGATGTATTTCTAGTACCCACTCATTATGACCTTCGGGAGGGCGGTAATAGCCCTAGCCTCTTTTTACACCATTCAATTATATAGTGACTTGCATTCATCGCATATTCATATTCATTTATAGTAGAATTTTGATTAACCATCAGGCGTCGAAACCGGAGGTGACGGATACGGGAAATAAACGGATAATAGAAAACAGAGATTACACAGTAATACAAAAAGTCAAAAGGCAGCCAATAAGCTGCAATTGATCGATGCCCTCAAAGTCAACATAACCTAGGTCATCGCTCAAATTCAGCCGGATCTATACAAAATTGGACCTCTCGGATCCGTGCCGCCATGCGAAGCAGGGGCGGACATTTGAACGATATCAAATTCCATACATAATGGCATACATGGAACTTTCAAATAAAAAAGAATTTCGTGAATAACCTCACACTGTCAACATCGACTTGACCTTATTGGAAAATCCTATATATCCACGTGTGCCTACTTGTTACCACAATTTTTCGAAATGAAACTATTTATTAAAGTTAACATATAGTTAAAGTTAACGATATGAATTTCAGAAACAAAACATTTGTAAGTTATCAGGTGACAGTCTATTTCTTAAATCAGTCTAAATATTATCAACATGTTTTCGTAGCCTGTTTCTTCTGTTACCTGATCATTAAATAATCATGGCAACAATTGACAATTCCTATTAATAATTAATAAGGAAAACACCAATAATCATCGATCAACAGGTCGAATGCCAACCATGCCTATAGGCATTTTGGTCGGTTGACACTTTCGCACGTAGCTTTTTCGGCCAGTCCCTATATATATTGTATCATAATAATATGCAGTGAGATCGCTGCACATATATTTGTACGTACAATGTTATTTAATGAAGAGAAATGTAAGTTACCTGTTGTTCGACGGAACTGTTGTCGAGGCTGTCGGGTCCGGCCTGTTCTGAACTGATGTCAGGGCAGACTGAAGGGGCCTCTTCGCAGCCCAACTCGGCCAAAGCGGCTTTGATCAGTTCAGCCTGACGCGCCCACTTCCTCTCCGACATCTTCAGCTCGGCCATCTTGAACGGTTCCGAGGTAACGCATAAGGGAGGCGGCGGAGAATGTCTGCGGGAAAATATAAAGTAAATTAAATTACATTGCAAACATGAATTCATCGATCAGACACTACAAGATGTTTCGCAGGAGGTCAATAGCCGATATTGTCTCGATGAAAAGCATGACTGCCTTAATTCCCTCATTCCCAGCATTATGAAAGCATGCTCCGTTAAAAAAAAATATTTGCGTTACGTAAACCACCCTACATTCTTTCACATTAAGCCTACCTTAGTACAGGCGAGGCCTAGTTAAGATGGCTTTGCAACCAACATATTTGAAACTTTATGGATTTAATAAAGAATTTTAAATTTGAATTTGAATTTGAAAGCAATACTAATAAAACATTCACAAAACCCATGGATCATCATTGTATTTCAGTCGACGGGCCCTGTTTGAGGCCCGTCACGTCTTCTACTAGCTATATTAGCTTTGTGCGGGTAATCTCATAAGCCTAAGCCTCCTAAGCCTAAATCTCCTAAGCCTAAATCTCTTAAACCTAAACCTTCTAAGCCTTAATCTCCTAAGCCTAAATCTCCTAAGTCTAAATCTCCTAAGCCTAAATCTCCTGAGAAATAAATCTCCTAAGCCTAAATCTCCTGAGCCTAAATCTCCTAAGCCTAAATCTCCCAAGCCTAAATCTCCCAAGTCTAAATCTTCTAAACTTAAATTTCCTAAGCCGAAAACTAGCGGGGAAATTCATACGCCTGAATCTCAAGTCTAAGTCCTAAGCCTTAGGCCTTAATTTCAAATTTCATAAGCCAAAATTTCATGTGGCAGGTTCCTCTTCTCCCTGCATGGCTTGTTGAGTGTACTCGAAATTGCAGCTCCAGCCGCAACTACCTCGTACTCCAAGTCGGCGGGGAATAATGGCTGGGCCAGGGCTAGCGCAGCTGGCCGCTTTGTGGCGCAGGTTTTGGGGCTTTCCTTGACTTGTCCGTCTAAGTACCTCCTTGGACGGACGGTACTAGCGCGGTTCCCTCTCCGATGCAAGCTTTGGGGTGTAACAGAAATTCCTTTTTTTTGCGCTTGTGTCCCGAATTATCATTAAAGGTTACTTCTCAGGGTTTTCTATAACCTTTTTCTGTTCCGAAAATGTTGTTTATTGTTGCTTTTTGAAATCATCCAAAAATTTTCCTTAACAGCTGTCAGATGACATTAATGTTGCTATTATGGAGATATATTTATTAAAAGATAAATAAATAAATAAATGAATGACAACTAAAAATTATAATATTAATTAAAAAGAAAACCTACATAAAATTTAACTTTGATTAAAAAAAAAAATTGGAAGTAAATCTACACTCTTTGCCATAGAGTAGAGACATTCGTGTTTCTGGCAATAATGAGTTGTCAAACGTGTTCGGTTAGACTCATTTCCTGTTTTAACAATGGCGGGGCAGGTGCTGTTGCTCCGCCGAGGGAGGCAGAAAGTAGATTAAACAAGAAAGCCGTAAATTAACCGCCTGGCGGTAAAATTTGTGATGTGAAGTGTGTGTGATTTATCTGGTAAGCATTTTAATTTCATTTTGGGTAGCTTTTCCCGTAGGATCCTCGAGATTTTAACGGATTTTTCTATTGATCGCAGCTGTCGGCACCTCTGGTTTTTTTGAATAATTACTGCTGCTATATAAGTGACGAAATCGTCGCTAAATGTGACGGGAATTGCCTCCACGTCAAGGAATTTACATTCATTTCTGGAATTCTGTTATTTTTATTTGGATGAGCACATGTGACACGCCAATAAGCGGAATTTGAAGAAGGGTGCCTGCGGGCGAATAAACACGGATACTTTACATACTCTCGTGTTTCTTTTTGTGCTGTAGTCTTTTGTGTGTCTGAGGAAAAGGGTTTTCTGAGGGCCAAATCCAATGCTCATTAATATTTGGCCCACTCTCTGAGATAGTTTTTTGAGGTTAATTTTTTTCTTTTTCAAAATTTCTTTCGGGTATCTTTTTTTTTAAATATAATTAGTTTCCTTCTTTTTCTTTAAAAGGAGGTGGCGTCCTTTTACTTTGATTCTTTTGGGTTTTGGTAGTTTCTACCGTGTTTCTTCCAAACACGGAAATTAGTATTTTGCGGTTATAAAATTGGCGCCCAACGTGGGGCTTATAAATTGGATTTTGGCTTTTAGGGTATTCTTTTCCTCAGCCATTGAAGCACGATTTTTTAAGCACTTTGTTCAAAAATTGTATAAAAAAAATTAGAAGCATTTTTTTTTGTTTTTATATAATTTTTATTCATAGCGATTACCGTGAAAGAGGCTTGTAAGCACCGTCTTGTTGTTTTTGTATTTAGAAGCAACTTTTGTCATTGAATTAAGCGGTATTGTGTACTTGCAGTTTTGTCGGCATTAACAGCATTTTTTGTAATTTAAAGCGGTTACCGTGAAGAAGTATTTTGTACTTGCCGTTTTTTTATGGTTACTATATTTTTTTGTCAGAATCTTAGATTTAAAAGCAATATATTAATTATTGTTTGAATACTTGGCGTTGCTTAGCAGCAGTTTGTTTATTTTAAGGCGGTTTCCGCGAAAAAGTTTTACGCTTGCCGTTTAAGTATTTTATTTTATCATACTAATTATTTTTTTGTTAATTTCCAGATGTGAAGGCAATTATCCTGGTGAGGTAAGCAGCCAAATAAAACAGAGGTGCCGCAAGCAGTAAAAAAGTCAGTTTATTCCATTTTATTTTTTTTTTTTTTTATTTATTTTGGTTTTTATTTTTTTTGGTGGGATTTAAAATATATATATACATGATGGCGTCTCCAGCGATAGTGTATTATGCTGCGTCACATTTAGTAAAGGCAGAACTCGATTATGAGTTCACGATTCGGGAGGTCACTCCAACCAATGTTGAAGCGATGAGAAAACAATTTAATTCACTCTTAAGGGAGTTTCCAGCTGAATCAATTTCCTCAACGGATTTAGATCCAGATTCCGAGTTTCAGGAATGTGCGATTAGACTTTCGTGTCTTCAAGAACTTATCGAAGAATTTATAAATAACAAACAGAAACTTTTATATAAACGAATTAGCACTAAAACTGCACATATCTTTCATAGAGTTTCACGTATAAATCCTGCTAATTCAGACTCCAAAAAATTATTAGACAATTTAAAGGAGGAAGTTTTAGAAATTGTCGTTTTGTTAGAAAAATATTTAGATATTGTTCGTTCGCCTAGCCCGTTACCAAATCCTGTTGTTCCGATACCTTCTACTTCATTGCACGAGGGTGAGAAGCTTAGTCCTGAGGTGGTTCCTTTGGGCAGGAATTCTGAAGTGACGTCAGCTCCGTATATACAGCATGTTGATACGAAACCAGTTCCTTTGGACAATAACTTTGTCATTTCTGACGAACGCATTCTTAAACCTTTAAATCTTGGTTTTACATTTGACGGCGATTCCTGTGTGGTCGAGTTCTTAGAACGATTGGATGAGATTAGGTTTTCGCGGAATATCTCGGATGCCAGGATGCTGAAATCGGCTTGTGAACTATTCCAGAAACAAGCGCTTAGTTGGTACCGTGCTAGAGCTTCGAGCATTTCCAGTTGGAAGCAGTTAGTTGCTGCACTCCGCTCCGATTTTGGCAGTTTAAATTACGATGCTGAAGTTTTGTCATTTGTACGGGGACGTAAACAAAAGTCGGATGAGAGGATGCATATTTTTGTTTCGGTCATGTTGGGCTATTTCAACAGGTTGTCAAGGCCATTGTCTGGCGAGGAACAGTTAGGAATTATCCTTTCAAATATCTCAATTTCTTACCAACGACATTTCATGCTAGTTGATATAAATTCAATCGACGAACTTCTGCGTTTAGGAAAAAAAGTTGAAAATGCACAACAGCGTATCAACGCATCTAATGCAGCCACTCCTGCCCAAGCTAAGGTCAAGCCTTCTGGCTCGAAAGCAGTTTATGCGGTCGACGAGTCTCCTACCAAATGTGCGACGGAGGAAGTGAAAGTTGAACAGAAGTTCAAAGAGTGTAACGTTTCCTCTGCTGGTCCATCCCATCGTGGTGGTTTTAATCGTGGTGGTTTTCATCGTGGCGGTTTTAATCGTGGAAATTTTTCCCGTAATAATTGTTCTAATGGTAATTCGTCTTCTGGTAATTACAACCAAGGAGCCAATAATAGTTCGCGTGGTTCACGCGGTGGCACGCATCATGGCTATTCTAAATATTGCTATCGTTGTGGTAGGTTTAACTACACGGTAGCCACTTGTCCGGAATGTTCTAAGAATAACCGGCCTGGTAATTCCCCGGTTTCAGAGCCAAAAAACTCGAAAGGCGGGGCAGAATAGAGGATTTTCTACATTCTGCCTCGATATTGTTTGCAAATGAGAAGGATAACCGTCGCCCTTTCTTAGAAGTTTCACTGGGTGATATAACGGTTTGTGGATTACTCGACACTGGATCGAGTGTTACGATTTTGGGTGCCGATTCACATAAATATTTAGTTGATATCGGTTTTACTCTTAATAAGTCTCCGTTGGTGACTTTATCCACTGCTAATGCAAGTTCGGTTAAGACGATTGGGTCTATGTTTCTTCCTTTTAAATTCAATAATCGTTGCCAGGTTATTCGAGCCGTTGTAGCTCCTGATATAGGTACTTCCCTTATGTTGGGAATAGATTTTGTCCGAGAATTTGAGTTGGCTCCGGAAATATTAAAATTTGTCAAGTTTGAGTCCTGCGATGCAATTGTTTGGCATCGAGTCAATGAAGTGAGGGCCTTGCGGCCTTTTGCTTCATTGACTGGAGACCAGCGATCGCTAGCAGACAGAATGATCAATAATTTTTAAAAAATTTCTTCCGAAGTCAAAGGTCTCGGTCGTACTAATTTGTTGTCCCAGGTCATTGATACTGGAGATCATCCTCCAGTGAAACAGCGTTACTATCCTTTGTCTCCAGCTAGATTGGCGCTGTTGAATGAAGAAGTTGATAAGATGTTAGAGTTAGGTGTTGTCGAACCTAGTTCGGGGGGTTGGAATAATCCAACAATTTTTGTTCCAAAGTCAGATGGTACTCTTCGTTTCTGTCTCGATAGCAGGAAGCTGAATTCTATTACGAAACCGGATGCGTATCCCCTGCCGAGAATTACAACTATCTTGGACAGTTTGAGAGATGCAAATTATTTATCTTCTATCGACTTATCCTCTGCCTTTTGGCAAATCCCTTTGGATCCTTCTTCACGAGAGAAGTGTAGCTTCACTGTTCCTGGTCGAGGATTCTTCTGCTTCAGATCTTGCGCCTTCGGCCTGAGAAACTCGCCGGCGTGCATGCAAAGGCTGGCTGACAAATTGTTCGATCCCTCCTTCGAAAACAAAGTTTTTTGTTACCTAGATGACATAATTATTGTATCTGCTACTTTTGAAGAACATATAACTTTGTTAAACAAAGTATTAGATCGCTTGTTGTATGCCAACCTTTCTATAAATTTCAAGAAGTGTCAGTTTTTCCGTCAGGAATTGAAGTATTTAGGGTATGTAGTTGATTCTCACGGTCTACATACCGATCCCGAGAAGGTAAAATGTATTCTCGATTTTCCTACTCCAAATTCTCCAAAAATGGTAAAGAGTTTTCTTGGTATGGCCGGTTGGTATCGTCGGTTCATTAAAAATTTTTCTAGTATTGCTGCTCCCTTATCTCGGTTGACAAGTACCCGCAAAGGTGCTCCCCCTTATGAGTGGACGCCCGAGGCGGAAGAGGCATTTCAAAAACTAAAATCGGCCTTAGTTTCTAGTCCGATTTTGGCTTGTCCGGATTATTCAAAACCGTTCGCTCTTCATTGCGATGCATCGTTGTACGGTTTAGGCGGAGTTTTAACCCAGGAAGTGGATGGCGTCGATCATCCTATCGCTTTCACGAGTAGAACACTTTTACCCGCTGAGACGCGATATTCGGCAACCGAACGCGAAGCCCTAAGTGTTATTCATGCTGTCGAGCATTTTCGTGGTTACTTGGAGGGCGGTCCCAAATTCACTATCTTTACAGATCATGCCAGCTTACGTTGGTTTTTGCGCTTAAAAAATCCTACCGGCCGTCTGGCTCGATGGGGTATTCGTCTATCTGCTTTTGATTTTGAGATTGTCCACAAGAAAGGTGTCGATAATGTGGTTCCTGACACGTTATCTCGGTTGCTTCCCGTTTCCTCTCTGTCTGTTGTTTCCGACTCATGGTACAACGATTTGTTTAAGGCAGTGTCTGAAAATCCCGCTGGATATCCAAATTTCCAGATTAAGGACCATGAATTGTTTAGGTACTCTAAAAGCAAGTATCAACTCACCAGTTGTTACGATTGGAAGTTAGTTGTTCCGTTGCAGCTTAGAGAAAAGCTTATCCGAGAAAATCATGAGTCTGATTTGGCTATGCATTTTGGAATTTTTAAGACACACCGTCGTCTTTGTCTTCGTTACTTTTGGCCTAATTTACACGGAGACGTAGTTAACTTTGTTTCTAAATGTGAAACATGTCAGCAATACAAACATTCGAATATTTCCCCTTTGGGTCAGCTAGGAAATCCTAAGTCCTGTGCCTTCCCGTTCCAAATGGTCTCGGTCGATCTGTTGGGTCCTTATCCGATGACGAGGAACAGAAATATGCATGTTCTCGTGGTGACAGATTGTTTTAGCAAATACTGTTTACTTTTTCCGTTAAAACGTGCTACCAGTAAACTTGTAAGTTATGTCGTTGAACATAATGTATTCCTTCGCTATGGTGTTCCGCAGTATTTAATTTCAGACAATGGAAAACAGTTTATCGGAAGGGAGTTCACTGAACTGATTGCGAAATATAAAATTCCAAAAGTATATTTAAACCCGAAATATTGCCCTCAAGTTAATCCAACTGAGCGTCAGAATCGTAGTGTGGTCACTGCGTTATCGTTGTGTGTAAAAGACGATCATCGCAGCTGGGATCTTTATCTTTCTGAGGTTCAGATGGCCATTAACGCGGCAGTCTCGGAATCAACAGGGTTCAGTCCATTTTTCCTAGTCCATGGTCGTGAACCGATTATGAATGGTTCTTTTTATGCTCAGGCGCCGGAATCTCAAGCAGAGGTTATTTTTGGTAGTAGGTTGTCTTACGCTCAAAATTTGAGTGAATTATCTAACATTTTTCATGTAGTGCGGCAAAAATTGTTAAAATTACATGCACATAATAAAGTTTACTATGATCGAAAACACCGTCCTGCGGAATTTCAAGTAGGCGATACGATCTATAAAAAGACTTATTATCTAAGTAATGCTGGGAATTATTACATTTCCAAATTTGCCCCAAAATATGAAAAATGTAAGATAATAAAAAAACTCTCTGCGTTGGTGTACGAGTTAGAAAATGCAAAAGGGAAGAATATAGGTTCCTGGCATATTAAAGATTTTAAGCTAAATCCGAATAGTTCAGAATAGTAGTATCGGAGTTCTTCGCGTTAACATTCTATTACAAAAATTGTCTATCTTGGGTGAAACTAAAATGAGCCCTTTAAATTGTCTTTACAAAGGCATTGTACCAAGTGGTATCAATAGCTGAAATCATTTTGTTTTGTCAGTCATGCTAGCATTTCTATCTAGCATTATTGTTGTAAGAATGTCTCATGTCCGGGATGAATGAATGGGGATTGGTATGAAAGGTAGTAAATGACAACTACTATAGTCTCTTAGTAAGTAAACGTTTAGTCGAGGTTTAACGTCAGAGTTATTGTTGTTTTCGGTAGGAGTCGGGTATCCGCAATGAGTTGATCCTTCCTTAGTTGTTGGAAGTTGTCGGAGTTCCATAAGTTTTTTTTTGGTTATGTTGGTGTTGGGTTTAATTTCTTGATTTTCTTTTCTTACTCTGGTGATAAGAGTAATGGGTGTAAGTTTTAGTTGGTAAAAGTTTGCCTCTGCTATTGTTACTGAACGGATTAATTGATTATAGTTAACGGGAAGAAGGTTTGTTAAGTTAGGAGTTGTTGTTGTTCTAGTGGCGTAAAGCTCGTAGTAGCTGGTGAATCGGGACGATTCAATCAAAATCGTTGGTTTTTCTCCCCCGATTTTTCTCTTGGGTTGGGGCTGTAACAGAAATTCCTTTTTTTTGCGCTTGTGTCCCGAATTATCATTAAAGGTTACTTCTCAGGGTTTTCTATAACCTTTTTCTGTTCCGAAAATGTTGTTTATTGTTGCTTTTTGAAATCATCCAAAAATTTTCCTTAACAGCTGTCAGATGACATTAATGTTGCTATTATGGAGATATATTTATTAAAAGATAAATAAATAAATAAATGAATGACAACTAAAAATTATAATATTAATTAAAAAGAAAACCTACATAAAATTTAACTTTGATTAAAAAAAAAAAATTGGAAGTAAATCTACACTCTTTGCCATAGAGTAGAGACATTCGTGTTTCTGGCAATAATGAGTTGTCAAACGTGTTCGGTTAGACTCATTTCCTGTTTTAACAATGGCGGGGCAGGTGCTGTTGCTCCGCCGAGGGAGGCAGAAAGTAGATTAAACAAGAAAGCCGTAAATTAACCGCCTGGCGGTAAAATTTGTGATGTGAAGTGTGTGTGATTTATCTGGTAAGCATTTTAATTTCATTTTGGGTAGCTTTTCCCGTAGGATCCTCGAGATTTTAACGGATTTTTCTATTGATCGCAGCTGTCGGCACCTCTGGTTTTTTTGAATAATTACTGCTGCTATATAAGTGACGAAATCGTCGCTAAATGTGACGGGAATTGCCTCCACGTCAAGGAATTTACATTCATTTCTGGAATTCTGTTATTTTTATTTGGATGAGCACATGTGACACGCCAATAAGCGGAATTTGAAGAAGGGTGCCTGCGGGCGAATAAACACGGATACTTTACATACTCTCGTGTTTCTTTTTGTGCTGTAGTCTTTTGTGTGTCTGAGGAAAAGGGTTTTCTGAGGGCCAAATCCAATGCTCATTAATATTTGGCCCACTCTCTGAGATAGTTTTTTGAGGTTAATTTTTTTCTTTTTCAAAATTTCTTTCGGGTATCTTTTTTTTTAAATATAATTAGTTTCCTTCTTTTTCTTTAAAAGGAGGTGGCGTCCTTTTACTTTGATTCTTTTGGGTTTTGGTAGTTTCTACCGTGTTTCTTCCAAACACGGAAATTAGTATTTTGCGGTTATAGGGGCTTTAGGGGCATTTGCAGTTCTACAGCACTTATTGAAGCAATAAAGAATGACTGAAGTACAAAAAAGCTTACTGTCAGTATCTGATTTAAAATGTGCCTATCATCAGGATTGCATCAGTAATTAAAAATAAAGGAGGTACTACGAAATACTAGGCTTACTTCAATATTCTTGAAAGTCCATTTTGTTCTTTCTAAAATGCCATTATTGTGGAATTACATTAAATATATATTTTTTTTGATGGGTGGTCTTAAGCTTTTGCACACAACTGTATTTCAAAGTCTCTGTTACTCGAATGGTCTACAATACCCACTCTGAGAATTCCGCGGTAAACCAAAGCTTCAACTCCATTCCATAGAAAGAAAATTGTACCTGTCATGACCGTTGACACCGTTGAGTGTAACAACGCCATTGTTGTTCTTGCTCAAACCGTTTCCGATAATTTCGGCCCCTTGAATACTGGCTTGTTTCTCTTTGACCTCTTGAAGGTTGGTCTCCAGCTCTTGGAGTTTCTCCTTCAGCCAGTCGACGGTCAGGTTGTCCACCGTCAGCTGGTTGGCCAGCAGCTTGCCCGACGTGTCCTCCACCAGAGAGGCTTCGAACGTGAATGAAACTGGACTAGACGGTGGAGTTCTGAAATTTAAAAAAAAAAAAAATGTTTTGAAACAGTCCTACTTTTACCGCCACCCTAATAGTCGGAGAGCTAGTGAATTATTTCAATTCTGATTATCAAAGTCACCAAACATCGATCGATCGGCTTATCCATTGAGTAATTCTAAATAGCGGACATGTATTTTGTAGGGGGGTTTTCCGGTGGGTTAGGCTGAAAAATGCTTTTTAAAATACAAATGTGCTATACTTTTTTTTAGCACTAATGAAAATAGTTTTACTGTCAATTTGCATGCAACATTGATTTAAACAAAATCAACTAAATAAGGCAACTAAAACACCAAACAAAATGACGCCTTTTATTTTGCACAGCTGAAAATTGGTCAGATGACTACTTAACGTTATAACGATAGCTTAGTTTATGTATATCATCTGGTCGTGATGTGCGATTGCCAAAGCCTTATGCCAGACTCGTTTAATGCACATCAGAGCGCGCAATGCCACAAAATTAGGAGAGTCTGGTGAGGCATTTCTTTTTACAAAAGTAAGTTTTGAAAATATTCACTAGGTACCTCCCCGACTATAAAATGATATGAGTTACCCCTATACTGCTTACATATTTATTTTTTCTGAAAACGTCTTCTTGATCAAATTTTGTGTAAAGATAGTTATTATGTATTCTTATACCGTAATTGAATTACGGTTTTTCTAATAGCCGTGTTGGGTTGCAGAGCGATATAAAACCACTTATTACCTGAATTTCTCTGCGAAATCTTTATATTCTTCTTGCGGCCTAATATCTTGTATCGTTGACTCTATTTTCATTTGTATTTCTTTGAATTTTTCTGAAGTGAGGTCCGAACATGATGCAACGTCCAAAAGTACACTCCGCCTGAAACAAAACAAATGGAGCTGATTTTCAATGATTTCTTATGCCTGATTACATCATTGATTATATATATATATGTAGAGGATACGGAATTTTCGCAAAAAAAACAGAAATTTCGCACAAAGAAATTATAAATATCGAAATTTCACTAAAATTCGCATATACTGCATATAAAACAACTTTTTAATAGACATGAAATTTACATTTAAAATTAATTAAAAGCTAACATTGTTGTACTTTTAATATTTGACCATTTAGAATCGTTCTGTCCGTAATAACGGCAACATTATATTTAATAAAGAAGCGTTCTGCTTCTATGCTGTTCAATTAACAGCGTTGAAGTAACTAACTCTGTAACGCTGCTTCAGTAAAGGTTGAAAAGCAGCATTTAGTACCGCAGAATATGTTATTAACATTGGCATATTCTATCCTATTTATTGATTGAAGCATTAGGCGATAAAACTGATTATACCCAATAACCAGCTTATTTTGAGAAAGTTCTCTGAAAAAGGATTTTTTGAGAAGGTTTCGAGTAATGTGTTTGGTTTTAAGGTGGTGACTTACAGCCACAGTCGGGCTAACTTACCAATTTGAAAGTAGGCTTCATTTGTTGTATTTAATCTTATCTGCAGAGAAATTTTTGTGAAACTTTTTTCAGGTGCGTATTTTTGCATTTTTTCAAATTTCAAGAACTTTTGCATAAATTTGCGTCTATTTCGTAAAAACGAAAATTCCGTACCTCTATATATATAGGGTATTAGATTGCTCAATGCCGTAGTAAGTTTTGGCAACCCTTCAGCACCAGTCTTGCAGGTGGCGCTGAGTGCTATCCGGCGAAATTAATAGCAATTTATTTGGCTATCTATAATAACAATGATTAAATTTTGATTTGTTTATAAAGGAACAATTGACTATAAAAGCCCATTATTTACCCAATGATAAAAAAAATAACATTGAATTATTATTGCCATCTATCGCATTTTTATATAGGCCTCTTATATAACAGAAATAATGCGGAGATATTAAAATGCCATCTATTAGACGATTTGAACTTTTAAGCCCGTATTTATTACGTATTGAAGTCTACGAAATGAAGTCTAGTATACGTCTTACGTATTGAAGTCTAGTATACGAAATTAAAAATTTACATCTTTATGCAAATAATATTAACATAATAAGAGCTATGATTTAGTGGTACTATGAAAAAGTTCTATAGAATATAATTGCTCTATAATCGTTGTTTTGAGTACTAATTTACAGCTGTGTTTAATGTGTTATATGTTTATGTAACAATTTCGTTGTTCTTATACAAGTATAAAGGTTAAGAATCACATATATACGACCAGTGGCCACAAGAGTTACTTCTAATGGTTTTTAAATCACTCCTTTTGGTTTAAAAAAAAAATTATCATAATGTTTCTATCTGGGAGTGTTGTTAGTGCAAGTCGCTCATGCGGTCAACTTACCAGGCGGTGGCAAATGCTTCTCCCTGCCGTCTTTGATGGTCTGCCAGCGTCGGTATTGCTGAAGTCCTCAGAGATCTTTCGCACTCCCCAGCCTCAGCCAATAGGAGGACATATTCGTTATGGGCTCGGTGAAGTCGCCTGCATGCTTTGCTGTACTTGTCACGAGTCTCGTCCAGCTTCCGGCCACCTCTCGTCGTCGGACCTGGAACAATAAAAATTGGAATTGATGTAGACAAGTGGAAGCTCTGAGTATAATTATGGGCACAGGCGAGATTTATTCTTATTTTATTTATTTATTTCTTTATCAGTAAATGTACAATATTACACTAACTAGGCGGAAAAACAGATATCAATTTTATAAGACTGAATACCGAATATTATATTTACATGACATAAAGAACAAACTTACTCATACAGCGATAAGTAAAAGCAAGGATGTGTGCGCAAAACCTTTTGTAGGTGGCGCTAGCGCTGATTGGTCCAAGAAGGTGTGAAGTGAGCAATGCACTGTGCGAGCAACTGATATTATGCCACACTCAGCAGTGCGTCGCTCAATTCACACCTCGTTGGACCTATCGCCGCTGCATCCTCTAGCGGCAGAAAACGGTAGTATAAAATCCCCAATTAAAAAAACATGTATGAATAAAGTGTGTGTACTGTAGAAGTACATGTGAGATGGTACGTGAGTGTGTGTTTGAAGGTTAATTAATTGATTACATAGGATATTCGATTGCTCAATGCAATAGGACGTTTTGAATGCGTTTAAAAATGTACTTTATAAATTCAAAGTAATTACAAAATCTCAAATTCTTTGTGATTTTACAGATCCTAATCTTCAGACAGCAGTGACTGTAAAGAAAAGAATATTTAAGGATGCATTTAAAATTGCACATTTATTGTGCAGGTTTAGATCAAAAAAAATTGTGATGTGGTGACCAAAGTTGATTACATAATCAGGATGGGCATCTCCCCCCCACCCCACCGTAACAAGCGTAAGCCTCAGCTCCAACTTCCCCCTCCTCTTGTGTGATTATGTAATATGTGGACGGCTCCTTATTACAAATAAACTTTGTTAGTGTAGTTTTACATTAATCGCTTGATTAAATAATTTAAAAAATTCAAAAATTTACAGGTGGCAGTACAATTACTACCTTTCGGAAATAAATCTGGGAATAGGTTGAATTGCTGACACTCACATTTAAGGTAGTTTTCTTCGAATTTGCTCCTCATCTGCTTGTAGACTTCGAGGCACTTCTGATATTCAGTCTGTTTTCTCACGACGTCGTCCGACAACTGAAAAGAAGAGAAAAATATGTATTACATTATGAACGGAAACTGGAATAGACATTATTTCTATCTTATATCCTTTTCTCTTGCTTGAAGTAGAGGAACTGATTAAAAAGGATCCTGAAATACCAAACCAAGCGGTGCAAGATAAGAATTTCAGTTTGTTACATTCCCGGCCCATCAACCGAAAAGAAGGGAAAGTATTGTGAATTCGCATCTGTATATCCGTCAGTCTGTGTGTATGCCTCCACGATAGCGACCAAACGCTTAATCCGATTGAGCTGAAATTTGGCATGCAGGCGTAGTAAGAGTTGTGGTTGAGATTGGTCCACCAGGGGGCGAATTAGTCATACATCATTCTCGAAACATTGGACTTAGAGACTTGAAATTCTGTACACAGATGCCTTGTTGGGCCAAAACCACATTGTGAGATTTCGGTTGGAGTATCTTATATTCAAGCTGCACTAATAGTATTTAAATTCCGGCATATATTTTAATCAAATATTAACGCTGAACCGCTCGAGGCTAGGCGAGAAACGTACCGCGCGGCCTGAGGTGTCGCAATGGTAACCTACCGGGTTCGACCGCCGGCCGAGATAGAACGCTCATCGATTTCATTTATGAAATTAATATTCAGATGAAATCAGTCATTGGCTTCTTGCCGGGAAAGCGTTAAAATTACACAACCGATTTTTCTTTAAATTGGATTAGACCGCGCGTAATATTATTAGTTTTTGAAAAAACAAAAGCGCAATGCATCACCATCAAAATGCGGGTAAAATTATCGTTAGTAAAGTTTAGCAATTTCGCACGGAAAGCGGCGACAGGTGTAATAATTCGTTGATGTGGGACATTTTTATTGTACAAAAAGATGTAAAGTTTGTAAAAATAGCGTAGAGTGTGCGCTATAGCTTGCGAAATCAGATAGTGATACGCAAATTGAAACATACGAGTGCACCGGGCACCGGGTTTTCAAGAAGCGGGCACCGGGTCGGGTGCGTTTGCATGGCAACTACTGGTGGAATCTTCCCACTGATAACCAAAACAAATTTCCGAAAGAAATGTTGAAATCAGTTAATCACTAACAGTATATTTTCCGGGATGGGAGGGGGGAGGGGGGGGGGGGACTTCTCATCGACGAATAAAACAGACTGCCGATTTTTGAATCGGTCAATGCGTTGTAGAGTTATGACCTTTTAACGCATGGAGGGACAAATTCTATAATGATTGAGATGTTCGTGCAATTTATAGAAATAAAATAATCGAACAAGCAAATATATTAAAAGGAATAAAAAACCCGACTGCCGTTATATATAAAAACATATATATTTTTTGGAATGTACTCAATCAGACCTTTCATTTGACACTAAACACGATATATTTATGATAATTTATTGACATTTAGAGATTTGGACATTTAGACAACTATTTACCTGATAGTTGGACAGTTAGGGTACCATATGACACTCGGGATGACATAACGATTCTAACAATACCATATACTTCTAAATCGGTTCGAGCGTTTAGAAGTTATGGTGTAATAAAGACACAGAAAACATACATAGATGATCCCTGAACACATTACACTCATTTTTTGTTGGGCAGTCGTGTAAAAACAAGGGTGTACACCTCTCAATAATTTCATATTCTTTGACTACAATCAATTATTTTTGTTGAAACTTCTATAATCATACTCATAATCATGATCATAATCATAACCATATTTTTTTTTCAAAAAATACTAGATATCTACAACAAGCGTAGGTAGATACCTAATCTGATGAAATCGTAAAAAAAATACATATAAGATAAATTACATATTAGTTAAATTTCAAAATGGAAAACCATAGTAGAAAAAGAAATAGTGGCAATAGTGTCAAATTAAAAGACATAACAATATAAAATAAAAATAATCGCAATAAAAAAAACTTAACAAAACAAAAAAATATAAAAAGAAATGTTAAATGATCCACTAAATTAAATTCCAACATAATTTGGAAATAATACCGTTTTAATAGTCAACTTAACAACTAAAACGCCTGAAGCGTATAATAAAAAAAATCCTATCAATATTGTAAAATAGCATTTCATGCCCTAAACTGTTTAAATCTAATATACAAATAATATTTAGACTACAAACGATTCAGCACAGCTGTAGAACTCGTCCAACGTATAGAATATATTTTGGCGAAATATCTGAACTACTGAAATATTACGACTTGTATACCGGATAGATCGCTGGGACAAACATAACCTACTTAATCTCAAAGACAATAAATAAGTCGAAGAACATTTTAAATTATCATAATAATTGAAACCCTTTCTGAGTGGATTCTTTGTTAAAATCATGAAGAAATCGTTATTTTATTTTTTCCATTGTTTTACAAATTTTAGTTAGTGAATTTTACTGAAAAACTAAATAAGTCTGATAATTTGTAAACTCTTTTAGAGGGGTCATTAACCTACTGGCTTTAGAAATTGACACTGGTATGTTATTTTAAAAATCGGAATAAAAAATCATTATAGTAATTTTGGCTCATTATAGTTAGTAACTATTGGTATCACATACATGTACTTGAAAACGCTGTAAATATACTTTTGATTTTGATTATATGAATATGCTATTTTGGCGCTTCTGCAGGCCTTAAAAGTCCTTTAAAAGTGGACTTTGCGACGGATTGGTAAGCGTCAAAACTCTAAAATATGTTCAAAGAAGCATTTAGGTACCCGTTAAAAAATATTTTAAATATTGTTTTCAATAACCCGATGAAAACTGTCACTTTTCCACTTATAACGGCCAAATTTTTATTTATTGCATATATTTTATTCGAGTATACAATATTATAACTTAGGTACCATGTACAAAAATATTTTTAACATTGATTCAATGCCAGAAAATGAAATAACCCAACTAGGGCGGGACCTGTTCTAAGGTAAACATTTCATTTTGTGTGTGCTTGCTCAATGCTGTATTTGAAGACTGGAAATTTTAAACGTTCTAAGTGCCCTTTTTTTCAAAATCTTTTTTTCTTTTTGAATTTTCTATATGACATCGCCAGTTGCCTTGTGCGCTTTCCAAGTGATGAACAGTTATTCAAAGTAGTTTAAAACCCTGCTAAAACTTGACGCCGGTCTATGTGCGCTGGTTTCGCATCAAATGTTCCATATGCCAATAAAATATCGCTGGCACTTAGAACGTTCGGAATTTCCACTCTTCATTTATAGAAATGGCATATATCCTTTCGACAACGAATTTACTATTTTTATTTTCAAAATGTAAATTTGTAACCTGTTTAATCTTCTTCTGATTTTCAAAATATTCTTTATATTTTCTATTTCTTTAATTGAAATATTTTAAAGGAGCAAACGACTACTAACCATCTCACAAACCATAATAATTATTCGTCACAAAAAAAGCAACGTGAACCGCATCATATAAGAAGTCTCAGGCCATTATCGTTACTATTTAAACGATCACAAAAAACGTGGTCAATGCTGCCGATGTTATGTGGGGCATTTCCGGAGGAACTCCAAATACGTCTTGAAGGTCACGCTCTGTCTAAACAAGTGTCGACATGCCTGTGTTTATCGCGAAAACCTCACCTTATTTAATACAGGGTGGGCCCGAAAGACCTACGATTTTAAAAACACTATTGCGTTAGAACGGTATGCGGGACCGGTGCGCTGAGGTGAGTGAGTATCTCGATTCACGGAAATTTTGTAATATTGTTTGTTCACACTGGCCACTTTGAACTTGGATAACTTGGGTTTGAGTTTAAGCTTCAAAATTCAAATAAATTTTAATTGTAGACCATCTTATTATTTTTTAAGAATCAGCTGTTTATTTGTCTTTCCGTCATTTGTTTTTGCTCAAATATTTTCGTTTGTGCAAACCATGGTAAAGTTTAAAATTTGCATTATTTTCAAATATGATCTCCTGTGCCGGTGTTTTCTATTACAGCTTCTTGCAGTCTGGCTATATAGTTACCGTAAGCGTGTACTGTTAATAACTGCAAACAATGATAGAAAAGCTCGTGATTAAATAACCGAGCCTTGTCAATCGCTCATCGCCACTGTTTCTGCATGACAATGTATAACCACAGATTTCACTGCAAACAGTCGCAAAGTTGCAGGAGTTGCGGCTGGAGACTCTTGGTCACCCACCGTACTTGCCAAACCTTACTCCAATACAGTTTTTCTTTTTCAGAATTAAGATAACTTTTTAAAAGAGAAAAAAAACAACTTTGAAGAGTCAGTGAAAAACGCTTTTAAACCATTCATTGGTTCCTGTCCACTAGAGTTTTACAGTAGGGGAATTAAGCAACTCCAATTAAAATGACAAATCTGCATAGATAATAGGGGTCAATACTTATATTAATTAAATATATATTTTTCATACAAAGTTTTTGACATTAAACTTCCTTTATAGAACAGCAACTTCGTAGGTAAGGACCCAATAATAATAATAATAAAATGCTTTATTTGATGTAACAAACCAGTGAGCTTACAGCTAACCTTAACCCAATGGGAAAACTTATTTGGCAGTTAAAATAAGATAAAACTAATATTAAAATCACTTATAAAGGCAGCTTGTATCAAATGTGCAGCAGCATTAATATTCAACAGAAAATTAAAAAAAAATTTTTTAGAAGTAAAATTATAAAAAAAGTAGTAAACCTATGATGACGCAGGGAAGGGGGAGGCGAGGGGACGAGTGAAATTTATGAGCGCGTGTTAGTGTTGTGTGTAAGTGTAAGTGTGTACGTGTAAGCGCGCGTAGTGTAGTGTTATTTGATGTTAAAGTTTTTGATGCACGTGTCAAAGTTGAAATTTATGCGCGAACAGCCGCCATGGAACGATCAGTGTCCAGTGAAAGTGTGATTAGGCTGCGAGACGCTCAAGGTCAACCAGAACAGAAGAAGCAATTGACCGTACAACGCGATCTCGGATTATTAACTCGCAAGCGATCAGCTGAGCTCGCTCCAAGAGCATCTTTGCGTCGCATTGCGTCGAATGATCTAAAATTGCACTCCTATAAATTCAACTAGTGCAAATCCGAAACCAATAACCACAATTTACGTGTTACGTGTTTTTATAGAATCTACGTTGTTTTTGTAGAATCTACGTTGGAGCGCTTTCCGATGTTCGAACAATATTCTCTTTTATGACGAAGTTCATTTTCATTTGAATGGACACATAAACAAAATTGCCGTTACTAGGCCGCAGCCAAGCCAAAATCAAGACAAAAGCCCCTGCATTCGCCAAAAGTAACAAATAGTTACTTTCGTGAAGTGCCTCGCGCGCGCTATGTATCGTAGTGCCGACACCTCGCCACGCGAGCACGCCAATCAGCTCGCTTCGCTGCACACCAGGCCGCCATAAGTCAGGAAGGCGTACCCTCGCAGTCTGCACAGCAAGTCATCTCCACAGAAGATGCCATGTGCGCCTCCACATAATGCGCCTTCACTATCGGGCGCCCCGCGAGAAACCTGCCGAAGGCGCGCCGATCTGCGATGCTACACCATAAAGCCGGTTCAATAGGCCCGACTCGCGAGGAGTCCAGCTAAAAGGCAATTGCCCAGCAAAAGACGTCAAAGGCCTTACAAGTTTCGTCGACTGAAACCACAGAAAAAGTAACAGTTTGGGCGGTAATTTCAGCAAAGGGATCATCGGTCCCTATTTCTCCGATAATCATCAAGCGCAATCTGTGACCGTAAATTCCGGCCGGTACACAACCGCGTTTCGACAATTGCTTCCCACAACTGCGAGAATTTGAAGCCTATAACCGTGCAACATGGATTCAACAAGACGGCGCGATATGTCATGAGTCTAATGACTCATTGGCAGTCGTAAACGAGATGTTCGCTACCGTACCATATCGTACCGACAGGGTACTCTATGGCCCCCGGGAGTCCAGATCTGACTTCACCAGATTTATTTTTGTGGGGATACGTGAAAAAAGTTTACTGCAATAATTCAATCGCGATTATTGAGTCCAGCTGAAGAAATTGAAATCGACATCCGAGAAGAAATAGCCGCTATTACACGCGTAATGTCAGCGAGTTTTTACCGATTTGAGGAGCAGATTTAAGATTGTTTGCAGCGAGATATTTCACATCTGAAAATCACATCACATTAAAAAAAACTGATTTTTAGGTTGATTTAATTATGTATGTGTGTGTAACATTTTTTTGTTTTATTACGTTTTTTTCAAATTCACAAATTTTTCGGACCCACCCTGTACTATGCAGATAAGATAGGGAAACTCTCAAAAAAATGGGTCAGTGTATTCGAGGATAAATATATTTTTTTTATTTAAACAACCAGAATAAACGTGGAATAAAAGAATGGGTAGGTACATTTAAAAAATCAAGCAAAAATCCCATTTACATAATAATAATAATAATAATATATTATTTATTCGCAGCTGTTAATACAAAAAATAGACGAAAAACACAAAATTAACAACTGAAACTGAAAATAGACAAGGACTGTGTAATAAAACGCTGAAAACTACGGGTATCCTCAGGATATCTCTTAACCCTTTGCCTGCCAAGATTGTGTATTTTTATCTGTAATTACAAAAATTAAACAAACTTTTTGTTTTATTTCAATCATCACCCTACAAAAGACTGCAAGTCAATAACTGCCATAGTAATAGTCTTTCATATGAAAACTCCTTCAAGTCGCCCGAGAATACTCGTAGTTGGCAATAGCGGTACAACGCCAAGCCCGAGATAACTCGGGCTTGGCAATTAAAGGGTTAACCTGGTTTTCAGGATCCACACATTATTAGTACAGGACAATAAAAATTAAATAAATCAAAAAATAAAATTCAAGTAATCAACATCAATATAATCAATATATTAAATCTAATAAATATAAATATAATCAATCTAATAATCAATATAATAAATAATCACGATAACATTTTTAAACAATTGAAATAATAATAATAATAATCAAATAAATAAGTATTCATTCTAAAAAAAACTAAAAATCTTTGGCTTCAAAAATCTTCTTTTAATAACCTATTCTCGTGGGGATCCTTAAATATTCCAATTAATCTCGATCGCAACGCAATTCCCAACCGATTCCGTACAACTGCAGAATAATTAGAGACTGCACTGAACATTTGTGGTTTGTGGTAATGCGTCATTATCGACAATGTTGTTGAGGTTCAGTAATGTACAACGCATTAAATAAGTCACATAAAGTACAAATGACACGAAAATACTATTACAGCGTTTGCCTAGGATTTCAGTTGAAAATTTTGGGATTTTTTAAGTTAAAAAGTATTGACATCGTAATCGCTGCTCTGATTTAAGTTATTTCACTAGTCCTAAATCAAAAAAAAATACTAGCTGAAACCCGTCGAGATCGACGGTCAGTTTATCGACCGTCGAGATCGACGGTCAATAAACTAATAATTAAAATAAAAACTTATTTTTCTTCAAAAATAAATAAATCTTATTTTTGAAAGATACTTTTGTATCTTTCAAAAATAACCGCAGTAATCAGCACCAATCAAAGAGCGACGCGTACATGATATGACGTGTGACAGAAAGAAAAATAGTTTCGCGCCAATCCAGCTTACTTTAGCAACTATGATGGCGGTGAAATGATTGAAATCTTTATAAAATGTTTATAACTATATTGAGTAAAAAAAATCTTTCCCCCCTCCTCCCAACCCTCCCTCTCTCTCACTCTCTGCCCCTTCTCTCCCAACCCCTCCTCTTCCTACCCCTCCTCTCCAACTCCCCCCAACCCTCCCTCTCTCTCCCCCTTCTCTTCCCAACCCCCCTCACCCCACCCCCGCCACAAATTACCCCCCTCACCCCTAACTAACGCCCTCTCCCCCACCTGCGCGGAAATCCAGCAGATGGAACTATCATTTTTTATTTTTCTCTTTCGAAGACATCTACAGACCGAGAGCTTTTTTTTAGACACCTCAACCAAATGTTTGCACCTAGCCGTTCTCTCAATATGGCAGTTACAGGAAAAAACCACGTTTCAAATAAATATATCGATGCATAGTTACAAATCATGCATGGCTGCAACGGCTGGAATCCGAAGGAGAATAAAAATGCTCCGGGTTTTAATAACCCGAACTGGCAACGGCGGCTGTCCGCTAATTAATAAAATTAAATATAAAACGTGTAAAAATACGCTAAAACGCGCGTGGCTGAACGACGTTTATTGATGATTTACAGAGGAGTCGCGTCGGGCGTTCGCTTTAGGAATCGGGCGAGTGGGCGTGTTGCCAAATACAATTTGACATAAGAAACTTCAGCCAACTTCAGTGCACCCGAGCACAGTGCTTCACTTCACACAAAATTGACGCTAAAAATATTGGAAAAATGCAGATTATCACCTTTAACCCAAATCATCACCAATGAAAAAAATGGCCATTTTGTGTCCACCCTTCAGTCTCTAAAAAAGCTGTAAATCATATACTAATTGAATGATCTCTTTATGTAAAACATTTATTACTAGAACGACTCATCTCAATTATGAGCCGTTTCGGAGTAATTTCTTCTTAAATATGGCTAATTACCTGATGCTAGTTTTTTTGCAAACTTCCGTCTGTGCTTTACAGACGGTAGCCTCTGCCTATCCTCCCCGCCGCCACTGAGTTTCTGCGTGGATGTTTGCGCGCACGCAACGAGCCTATATCTCACGAAATAAACGCTGTGGTAAAAGATACAGCTCATTTCCAACGTAATGTCAGAGAAAATAATTAAATCAGATTAAAATAAATCAATATATATGAAAATTCAATTTAAAAATGCAATCGAAAACACTGAAAATTCGAAGTGACAAACCATATTATGTATAGCTAAATTTGACAGCGTTCCAAATGTGAACACTTGTACTCTCGCGTTTTTCTACTTCCAACGTAATGTCGCACAAAATAATTGATAATGTATGTTTTATCAATTACCGATTATTTTATCGATAAATCAAATATTCTAAAACACGCGTCCCTTCGAATGCAACGTTTTGTCAAAATTTTAAAGCAATCGGTGAAGAACTTTCCGAAATTAGCGACAATACGAACGAACAGTTTCATTTTTATTTATATAGATAGATTATATTTTATTTTACCAGCCTACCAACCGACCCCCCCCCCCCCCCTCTCCCCCCGAGACGATAGACCATTTCCAGATTAAAGTCTGTCTGTGTTCAGTGTGCTGTGTGTATGCATTCCTCCACGATAGAGCCCAAACGCTTAATCCGATTGTGCTGAAATTTGGTATGCAAACATCATTTGGTCATGGCAAAAGTTGAAAAGATTATGGTTTGAAATCGGTTCACTAGGGGCCGAACTAGTAATATATCAACCTCGAAATATTGGACAGACTTGAAGTTTGGTACGCAGATGCCTTGTTGGGCCAAAATCACATTGTGATATTTTGGTTGGAATATCTCAAATACAAGCAGCACTGATAATATTTAAATTCCGCCATATATTTTAATCAAATATTAACGGTGAGCCACTTGAGACTAAGCAAGAAGCGAACCGCGCGGCCTGAAATGCAATTGCACCCAACCGGGTTCGACCGCCGACCGAGAGAGGGCGCTCATCGATTTTATTTGACATCAATATTCAAACGAAATCAACGTTAGGGTGACACAACCGATTTGTATTTCTTATTGAAGGTATTTAATTTTTTCATCATGATAGGATCCAATAATATGCCACCTGGGAGTTATCAGTTCTTTTTGGCGTCTTGCTTGTAATAAACGAAACACTGTACGAAGCGACGTCGACGCCAGCAACTGGCTGCCGATTGAGCATAAAATATCTATCTATAGTCGCACAACGAGACAAGTTTGCTCTGAATAACCCTGCGGTTTCATTGCGGAGATGCAATTTGTTAGTCGAAGTTGCAGAGAACATTATAATCATACGGTTGTTTCAAAAATACTTTTTACCCCTCCTGTTTAAAAAGTGCCAACCTTTGGTCGGCAAAAATACAATGATACATATAAATGCATTTATTCTAACCTCCTATAAATAACACCCGTTGGCAATACATGCGCCGCTCGCAGTGGTCTCACCATGAACCATGGGAGCTAATGGGCCCATTGCAGTTGATCCATTATGACCCATGTGTTAGACGGGTGTTACACGTTCAATCTGGCATTAGTTCAGTCCGTGACCTTGTTTAAGCGGGGGGAAGCACAAAATATCATTATGAAACATCATGGGATCATCATCACGGGATCACAGATTAATACGTGTATGGGTTAGTTTCGCCACTTCTAGATACAGACAATCTGTCATATTGCGGTGTCAACTACAACGGGCGAGCCCGTCACCACAGGACGTTTTAACGATTATTCGTTCTATCGCCCTGCAGTGAGCGTAGAAGACTTTGGACAATACAATCCAACGTCTAGCTACGTCACAAACCGTGAGAGTCCAACGCCTTACCGCGAGTTAGCCAGGAATAAACCCGGCGGGCTCGAGATACTCGCGCCCTCACTTCCAATTGTGACCAGATTTCTCCGGTCTCTCGATTGGTTCCGAGTTCGAGGTCGCTTGCGCGGTCCTCTCCCTTACGAAGCGGTGAAACGGAGTATACCGAATCTATCGCGGACCAAGGCGTCCTTTGCCCGGCTGTTCACCCAGGATCGGATGGCCAATGGTCATTTCAAGAGCAGTCGCCGTAAGGTAGGCAACCACCCCCGCTCTATAGGAAACAATACAGTTCCCAGACTCCCCCGACTGTTAGTCGGAGAGCACAATCGATTGGCTTGCGCCGCTCGGTGCGCAGACCGTCCAGGAGCGCCAGAGGTTTGATTCCCAGGGGAGACTGGTTGACCCAGTGTCCTACCCAGGTTCGCACCCCGTGCGTGGAGGCCGTCGGATGGATATTGACCCGTGAGTGTGACCGACCCTGAACACATGGGTCATCGTGGCCACCTCATCATGGGCCCGTTAGCTCCCGACAGACAATCTGTCAAAGTAAAAAGACAATCTGTCAATCTTTGCTTCTTCCACTTCTTCATTATGGCGACGCCGCCTTCCTCGATTTGACAGAAGAGCTGGCCACCAAGGCGGAAAGGCTACAGAACGTCTGTATCCGCTTCATTTTTGGCCTCAGAAAATATGACCATATTACGGAATATCGTAGCAGACTGCAGTGGCTTACCACCAGGGAGACGAGACAGGTTAGAACTATCTGCCTCTTATATAGAATCCTCGCGGATGGTGTGCCGCTTTATCTTGCCGATAGGTTCACCGCGTTATCGGCGCACGGCCGTCCCCTGAGATCAGAGGGCAATAACCTGTTATCCATCCCTGGTCATAGCAGTATTTTTTTTCATACTCCTTCGTTAAAGCTGCACGACTCTGGAATGCTTTACCAAATGATGTTAGAACAGCCCCCAGCATCTCCTCGTTCAACGCCAGGCTCAAGGAGCATATAGCCCTAAAATCCATAAATTAACCAATCTACCTCTCCCCCCCTCCTCTTCGCTTCCCTTTCCTTCCTTCCTCTCCTTCCTTTCCTCTGCGTCCTTATTTAATTTTAGTCATTTGTTTTACTGTTTTATTATCTGTCTCTTTCTAGTTTCTGTTTGTTTCTTTTTATCATTTGTGTTTTTATAAATATGATAGAAAACGAATTTACCGCGTGAAATTTGTAGGACCCGACGTTTCGGTGACGTTGCAGCCGCCGTTGTCTAGGGTAAACTAAAGAGCTGTCAGTCCGTTGTTTTGCGGGTAGGCCGCAAACCGCTGCCGCCACTGCGTAGGTTATAACGGTGGTGGGGGGCCGGGCTCGGAGCGCGGGAATTTTTAAAATCCGTCTTGCACACAACACTCACTGTATCCTGTTTTACGTCTTTGCGTTCGGCGTTCGGCGGCGGGAACATTTTAAGAAGAGGGTTCCACGTAGAAGAGAGTTTGTAGCCGTCATCTCTATTGAAGTTCGGAGTTCTTCTTATTTCAATGGCTTCCCGGATCATGCGAGGAAAGTAG
The DNA here is from genome assembly GCA_944548615.1 of Micropterix aruncella. NCBI lineage: Eukaryota > Metazoa > Arthropoda > Insecta > Lepidoptera > Micropterigidae > Micropterix > Micropterix aruncella. Next base: position 25,084,328 of record OX155959.1, on the reverse strand, counting down.
AATTGTTCCTTGGATAGAACAATGGGATTTTGAAACTGCATCCAGTGGTTACTTCCGCTATCCAATATATGTTCGCAGATCGCCGATTTTTCTCGCTGAACGTTTTTAACAGCTTTGATGTGTTCTGTCAGTCGCGTGGCTATGGGCCGTTTCATATTTGTGTTTTTATTGTTCTTTTGCGTAGCCAACGTTCTAAATTTGTATAGGTTAGCTGATAGACATTGCTGCAAGGCAATAAGCTCGCCTTTTTTATTTAAAATAAAGAGTTTATTATTATTATTATTATTATTATTATACAACATCGATCTGAAATTGAATATTTTTCGATGAGCATTTTTTTCTAATTTGGGTGTCGCCTGTCTTTTAAGATTTGCGAAACCAATGGATAGATTTTGATGTGAGCTTCTTTCTATTGCTAAGCGGCTTCTCGTGCCGGGTTATGGGATATCCGCTATCACCATCGGTTCACCAGTTTTCGGAATAAAATCATAAAACGTGTAACTCGAGAACGTATTTTTTAAAAAGAAATGCCGATCGATTTTCAGGTAAAACAAATTGAAAAAATATAGGTATGTCATTGCTTTACTTCCAGATAATCAAGTTCGAAGTTTTTGTTAAATGGTTTTACAGAAATAACAATAATCGTTAAAGGATAATCCCCGAGTACCGACTACGAACTATTATCTTAAAATAACAGGATAAATTGACCAAGTAAATAGAATGAATTAAAATCTCAAATACTCGTCCAAAATAATTTTATTTTCCATTGTAAATATCATATTAACCAGTTCGCATCTAAGTAGACATTTTCATTGTCAATATAAACTTAAACCTCAGTCTTCTATTTTATGTTCAATTTCTGATACAATCCAATCTTGCTCAACGAAAAAATTAACTAAGTCCATGCAAATTATCATACAGTTCGGGAAAACATGGTCAAATCAGCACTTTATCACTTTTATCAGAAGTAGTCATAAAAGTGTATGGCCATAGAATTCTTAAATGAGAATTTTTGTTCAAGTACAGAAAAGAGTTTGGCCACAGGCATTGTTTGATATTTAATGCAAGGTTCCTTCATTTGCTATCGAGCCATCCGTGAAAGCGATATTGCCTGATGATACCATGATGGCGACATGAGACCGCAGAAAAATATCTGAAATGGGCGGAGAAGCAAAGAAATAGGCGGGGTCAATTTTGTAGAGTTTGGCTAATAAAAATCTAGCGTTAACGAAGCGTCAAGCACAGATTTTAGGTCATCTCGCGCCGGCGACCGGGCGCATACTAAACTTTCTATGGCAGCGCTAGCACACAATAACTATCCTTGCGCAGTGGTGATATAAGGGTGTTAATGGCAAAGCATATTTATCGTAACTCTCAGAGCGCTCTCACGTTTTAATTAATTGTAATAAATTTAGGACCTAAATAAAAAAATGTGGCTAAGCGCGACGCTAGAGAATTAACTAGTTAATATAATAAAATTCAAATAAAACACACTCACCGCTAATATTGTAGGAGTAATCGCGCCTGGAAGTTTTCGAAATCATTTGAAAGCGTTAATGTGCAAGGCAATGAGTATTTTTTTTTGAGTCCTAATTGTAAATTGGTTTCTTACAGAGGGATTCGCTTAGAAACTTTTTTTAATTATTGCTTATATATTTTTTTTTAAATCATAAAACTAAAATTCTTCAGATATGGTCGTTTCCAGGTATCATGTCACATTAACAAGGTCATCGGCCTCAGGACTAATTATGTCACCTTGTCTGAAAGTCTACTCAGGTGACATTTTTTCTGTATCCATTTTCAGTAGTGGGAAGTCATCCCTTGCCTGTTGTAGAACTTTCCTAATCGTTGTTGTTTTGCGTTCATATTCTCGAGTTTTTGGCTGCTGAAGTCTTATAGCTGTTCACGCCGCAAGATGTCATTAATCAACGCTAAAGTACGCCTTACGCAGACACAAAAGTCCTTTGGATATTTGAGCTATAAGCTATTTAACCAGCTACCACTCTCCACAAGAAAGATGGAAACAAAGGCGTTTAAAAGATTTGTTAAACAAAATCTGCAATCCACACATGCTTTCTTCTATAAGCTAGGTGATTTTTTTGAGCATGCCAATTCTTTCAAATGGGAATAACATTAATATGTAACTTTCAGGTACCTCATTTTAGTTTTTATTGTTTAATAATAATATTATGAATTTAATATTTAATATGTAGATTACAATGTTTAACGTAACTTACCTGACCATATACATACGTTATTTTTTTTACAATTTTGTTTTGATACTTTCTATTGCGTGATTATTTTTTGTATAGAGTGCCTAAGATGACTTAATATTCTTATAAATATTATTTATTTTATATGTATACTCATGTACATGGATTCAGCTCTATTTTTTAATTTTATTTGTCTGCCGTGTAAAGCCGACTTTAGTCAACGCTATTGTCAAATTAATTAATATTTCTGCTTTAATAGTTTTATATCTACATATATTAATATATTACTAGCAACTGACGAATTTTAATATGCAATAATTAGCTTTAACTGATAATTCATGCTTTTATTGTATATTCTGAATGAATAAATTGAATACTGAATACTGAATAATAAGAGTAGTTTACATTTTTTACGATTCTAACTTTGGGAATAAGGCTATCTAGGTATATTTCAAAGGCTTAACGCATTTAATAAATATTGTTTCACCACAAACATCATTACAAGTTCAGAAAAATAATTAAGAAAATCCAAGTCAACATCTATAGGTCTCTCGCTCTATGGCGGTCTGCTCTGCAGTGGAAATAATTCGATCTGGATTTAGCGCTCAGCAGGCGGATCCAACGTTTTAGTTTCGCCAATCTGTCTAGACTAAACAGTTCAGCGAAAGTTATTATGAACACGTTCAAAAATATTGACGCTGCCGGTAATAAGACGCATCGTGCTGTCAGAACTTTTATACGGACTGTGTACTAAATAGCTGGCCTAGCAAGGGAATACTCAGTTTAGCGTGAAAATTTATTTATTTTTATTTATTTATTTAAAGAAATGCGAATTTTTTAAAACTACAGTAAAGTACATATTATAATTAGAGGCTCCGTTGTAAATGGTAGCAAAAAAGCCCAGTCCTTCTTTAGATTAACGCTGCCTAACTAGGCCTAGGCCCGTAAAAAAGGCAAGCGTACCAAAAAAATAGTGGCTTGTGCATACTTCAAACTACATGTTAAAAGAGAAAAAAAAATAGTATCTAATAATATTAGGACTTTACTTAAGGCAATAAACAATGTATGTAGAAATTAATCATTACTCTAAAAACTAGGTCATTGATATGTCAATGCGTCTGTCATTCTACAAATTATATTTGTAAAATACCTATCATAAAACACAATAAAATTAATTTCAATAACACGAAAAAGGTAAATAATAAATAGAAATTTTAGTGAATTGTGAAATAATTTAACTGAAATAATTATGGATAGAAAAAGGAATTATAATAAATAGTCAAAAAATCAAATTGAAATGGTCAGAGGATTATCAAATTGAAATAGTCAATTATACATATAATGAGCATATTACTAGGTATAATATAATTTTGACTGTAATCGAATTAAAAATTAATATAAATAATAAAGACCCACCAACAGCGATAAAAAAATATTACAATAATAATAAATTAAATAAATCTACATAATAGGGTAAAAAATTTGGTGGCTGACATGCCGACCTTTATTCATGAGCCACCTGTGACATCGTTTTTTGAATTGGCCTTTATCGTGTACGTTCCTTATAGACTCATCCAATTTGTTGTAAGCCCTGGGGCCTATACTCATCAGGTGTCTTTGGCCAAAGGTTGTTTTCATTCGTCGGACGCCTATCATATTCGCTATGGATCGCCTTGTTCGGTGTACTTGTTGTGTGGACACTCTGTTATTTTGAATTAAATGAAATTAAATTTTCGAGGGTACATCCACTTACTGGCTGAGTGATGTGTTAAAATTTAGAAATCCGTTATGGTTATTTTTTATCTATATTATCATAAGATTAGAATATTACTGTAACTTTAGTTGCGGGAAACTTTTAGACATTATACAATATTCATAAATAGTTGAATCATTTGTACTTATTATACTTTTTATTCTGACGTTTTGACCCTTAACAATATGTAATAAAACTTGCGTGTACTCAGATTTTACTGCAATGCGAAATGACCAAGACCGCCAACAAATTAACGTAATAGTAAAGGGTGTCCGAAAAGTCTCAACATTTTTTACAGCATATGGCATATGCTGTTGGCGAGATCGGATCGTACAACTTAGACTGGATCTAGCATTTAAACATTTAAACAAGATCACGCAGCGTGATCTTATAAAAAACTTTTTATTTATAGCAATTCAACACATTTCAGGAGTTTTTAAAGTAAATTAAATGTACGTATCTAATTTTGTGCGATGTACGTTCTAGTAGGTAGATCTACAGATTTACAAATGTGGTTATTTTTATTTTTATTCCAATTTATTTATTTCAGTATCAATCTGTATTTTGAAACGTGCCAAAATGACTTCGCCCAGACGCTGCTATACTTCAAAATACCACAATATCTTACTTAGGATCAACTGAAAAAAATATACGACGGAGACAACGAAACCCAACTTCACGTTACCCACATGTATTTCCCACCGATGTAGTATCCCACCGGTCGTTCTTTTTTTCAGTCCAACCAAGCAACCACAAGTTTGGTAGTTTGTGTGTGTGGGGTTGTTGGGGTCGTGGGGGGTTGGATGTGGAGTTGGGGCCGGGGGGGGGGGGGGAGGAGATGGAGGGTTGGGGGAATAAATGGGATGGAGTTTGCAAGGGAGGGTTGGGAGCGAGTTAGGGGAGTGATGGAGTTTGGGAAGGGGGAGGGGGGGAGGGTTGTATGATTGCCGGGAAAGCCTTGGGGTGACACAAATATTTTTTTCCTTTCTTTACATATTCAATAGCTTTTCACAAATTCACAAAACGATCTCAAACAAATTTATTGAAATTTGGACAGGACAACGTCTGTCGGAACAGCTAGTTTTTAATAAACTAGAATGGAAAACCATAATGTCTTAGAATCCCGAGAATAATGTCTTGGCATTCCCGGCAAGCTGACCACCAACTTACAACTGCTAAAATAAACAAACATAAAATCATTCAGTCATGGCAAGAGTTGAAAAGATTGTAGTCGAAATCGGTTCCCCAGAAGGCGCGCTAGTCATACTTCAATTCCGAAAGATTACAGTTAGAGACTTGAAATTCGTTACGCGGATGCTTTGTTTTTAGATGATGTTACAGATGTATTATTGGCTTCATCTAAGTGGAAATAAAATCCTAATTCGTGTATATTTTTTTCTGATTCGGGGTGTTTTTTTTATTAAACCTTCCAAATGTCAAAAGACGTTTGAGACATCCTTTATAATATGTACTTCATTTATCTACCTCATAAAAGTTTCAGTATCCCTCAAGAATTTGAATGAGAAGAGCGAACGCCTGTTCTAAACTCGTAAGAATGTTGGTCTTTTTTTGTTCCGCTTGTTATACACACATCAAATACACTCGTAAAAGATTGTATGGGTGATAAATCGTCCTTAAAAGCTTATCTGTGGAAGAATAGCGTAAGGTCGAACAGAAAGATATTATAATAAAGTACATCGGCAAATTGAACTAAGAGTTCACAACGCACTGATTAGATCTTTGATGTTAAAAATGAAGGCAAAACAAGATGAAATAAGTTGCAATATGTATTTCGGTTAATAAATTCACTTTAGTGATGAAGGAGAGTTGGCTAAAAAACCTTCCATGAATATTTAAAAAAAGGAAACAGGTAGATAAACAAACATATCGTCTCTTTATCTCCCAAAGATGCGTATCTACTTTTTATCAAATGTTTAATAGAGGCAAAAATGTGTTTCTACTGTATTTGAAAATTAATTTTCTATCACTACAACTAAACACATTATTTAAATTTCTTTACATTGAGGATAGATAAACATAAATTACATCTTCCTAAGAATCAACATTTATTAAGTTTTAATTCCGTGTAAAAAAAACACATACTCTTCTTTGTGAGATACAATAACAGCGACTTTTATTCTTAATTTGAAACGTAACCCTACATAGATGGTTTTTTTTAATTACATAGGATTGCCATAAATCTTGCGAATGTCGCCGGTGCGTGCATAAGCCTTATATAGATTAAAAAGTCGTATCCAATATTTCACAAAGATCTAATACTAAAATTTATTGAAAAAGAAAAAAAACAAACCTAAAAATAGTACTGTGTGGCAGATTTTTTTTACAAAATAAAAAAAAAAACATGAAATTTTCTATGAAATAATGAAGAGTATTTTTGTGCTCCCAATTACCTAGCTCATTATTAAATACCCCTTTTAGGGATTTATTATAGTTTCTAACAATATCCCATACTTTCTTTGCTATCAATTAAAATTGTAATTTAAAAAATGATTATTTAGTCGTTCATTCAGTTGAAAACCGCTGATTCAAATGCTTGTCTGGCCAGACAAAAGAAACCGAAAGTTCGTCATTCATAACCAAAAATATTCAAGCCTTTACAAGGCAGGTACGTCACTTCAATCAGACCTTCTGAAGGCTATCAATAAATCTGGTATCAGAACGGCCGGTGCTTGACATGAATGGAGACCATTGAGGTTCATGAAAGTTGACGTTTTGATTTGGTTGGCTTTCTAACTCGATTGAGATTCCAATGTCGACGAAGTAATTTGCGTCCGATTTAGTATCGACGATTGTGTATAATGGAAAAGCCTGTACAAGAAAAGGTTTTGGAGATATTTTAACCTGCATTCTTTGTAAAAAAAAAATACAAAAAAAAAACAATTTATTTTTGTATGTATGTATGTATGTATGTATGTATGTATGTATGTATGCATGTATGTATATATGCATGCATGCATGTGTGTGTGCTCTGCGATTTTTGCGATGGAAAGAACTGTCGAGCAAATAATCTACCTTAAATTAAGCGTTTCTAACGAAATTTCTTATGCCGAAGCATTGGGAATGTTACAGAAAGCCTATGGTAAGTTATGCTTATCGAAAACGCAAAGATACGAATGGTACAAGGCATTTAAAGGGGGCCGAGAAGAAGTGCAAGATTCGGCCGATCGTCAATGGTTTTGACGGTCAGAGAGTGTTAAAGAAGTGGCTCATGAAGTGGAAATGTCGCACATGTCCGTGCATAAAATTTTTGGCACGAGACGCAAGACGTTGAAACAGAGAAAAAAAAATTAGGAATGCATTTAAAATGCACATTTAATATGCAGGTTTAGACCGAAAAAATTGCGATGCGGTGACCAAAGTTGATTACGTAATCAAGACCCCCCCCCCCCCACTTAATCAAGCGTAAGCCTCAGGTCCAACCCCTCCCCCCTCCACCCCTCAGTGATTACGTAATATGTGGACGGCCCCTTTGGAGATTTGGACATTTCGACAACTATTTACTTGATATTTGAACAGTTAACGTAACCTAAGACACTCGGAATGACATAACGATTTTAACGATAACACATATAAAAAACTTATATGTATAAAACTTTTTATACTTCTAAATCGGTTCGAGCGTTGAGAAGTTATGGTGGAATAAAGAAACGGTAAACATACATAGATGAACCCTGTACACATTACGCTCCTTTTTTGTTGGGTAGTCGTGTGAAAAATAAAATAAAGACCGTTTGCGACCAACGTTACACGACAGATATGTAGAAAGGAAAGAATATCGCCTATCTCACACCTATTCTCAGATTTTATACTATCTCAACACATATAACTGCTTATTTCCGAAATCGAAAAGATTCATTCGTATAATTAATCGATCGATTAGAACTATTCAGCTGAGATGACGCAAGATACATCCGTTTTATTGAAATATACTTTAAATTGCTGTATTTGAGTTGATATTCAGTCATTTCGTAACCGGTTTCAAAATCCAACGCTACCGAAAGTCGAAACTATAAAATAAGTTAGAAATGTATATTACACAACTTTTTACCTTGAAAAGAATAGGCAATTTGAAACTTAACTTTTAGCCACTTAAGAATTTTGTTAATGCAACTCAAACGATGTATCAAATTATATCTTTTGTAAATATTATTTGATTATTTTTGTATAATAATATTTATTCATGAATAAATTAGTATAGATGTATACTTGATTTCCAATTATAAAGTTCAAAAAATATTAATTTAAATAATTAAAATTTTTAATTCAGTTTTATTAAGTTTACTAATTAACTAGCTGTTGCCCGCGGCTTCGCTTGGCGTAAAGTTTCGAATCGATTTGTTACTTTAAGTAGGGTGGTGTTTATTTGCCTTTTTAGACGCTACCTTTAGATATTTAGTGGAAAACGTTCCCTTTCAGATGCACGCTACCTATCTCGTAAAGTAAAGTAAAATAAAATAAAGTAAAAGTATTTATTTCCAATACAACCATAACAATTGTGTAGGAACGACATTAATTAATCCTTAACTAGTTACTCAATTTAGCTAAAAGATGATATACAATATATAACTTTAAACTTACCAATTTACAAAAACAAAGCTGCACTTTGTGACTATTTCTATTATTTTAATTTTTCTTTGTGACTATTTAATTTTTTTTTAGAAACTTTACTATTAATGGTATTGTAATTTTATTGTGACTTTTTATTTTTCTTACAAATATTACAAATTTTATTTATAATTTAAGTTATGACTATATAGTTTATTATGAACCGAAGGATATGTGTATTTAATTATCTATTTACTTCAATGTTTTATTTTATTATAATTATATATTTACATATTTTATTTTTATGCATATTTTTATTTAATTCAATGTTTTTTTTCCATATTCGTTTTTTTTTTTTTGTTTAAACTACTTTTTTTCTATTGATTATGTTTTCTTTTTAAACTAGTATTTGTTTAATATGTCTGCCCTAGAACAAGTGTTCATACTTAGTTGGGCGACATGGGACCGATCTTCACTATAAGCGTGACACAACTTGCTGTGGGTTTTATTTAAGTGTAGATATTAAATATAATTTGTTACGCTTGTTGCTTATTATGTGCATTGCTTTAAATAAATAAATAAATAAATAAAAAGACTATATCATAACAGTTTACAACAAAACAATTGACAATAAATAATATGTATTAGATTAAATGGGTAGATGCTATGTATTTTCACAATATTTTAAGAAGTCGTTTTGAACATACATGTTGATTTTAAGCAGATAGACTTGGATGGATCTCTTGAAAATATCGATGTTTTTAATCGCTTTTAATCTTTCAGGCAATTTATTAAAAAGTTTGAGGCCTATGTATCGACTAGTCGCCTGGACCTTGGCAATACGTGCTACGAACGGTTGGAGATACTGGGTTTTATTCCTGGTGTCATGCCGATGTAGACGTACGCGTCTTGTTCCTCGCCACGCGTTACCAATTTAACGATATCCCTATATCTTTACCACCTTACGGTAAATGGCTAATTTTATATCTATTTAACACCCGTGATAAAGGATTGATGTATTTTGATAAGGGTTCTTATTTTATTGCTTATATCTTCAACAAACGCTAACTACTTATTTTTCTTATTTTTTTGGGATATAAAAGCAGTTACTGTAGCTTATATATAAAAGTTGGATACATGCTGTTGCTGACTTTTTATAGATCTCTCTGAGACCGATATTTTTGTGATATATTGTTTTCACATATATCAAACCGTTTCGTCAGCGCACGACGATAAAGCAACTCACCAGCTCATTTTTCTCCGACTTGATTTACAAATATCATGATTTTGTATTGAAAACCAATATTTATCACAATAAAATATAGCGTATAGCACGATAATGGAGCTTTCCATTTTAAAAGAATTTGAAATCGGATAAGTAGTTTCGGAGATTACCCACTACATACAAACATACAAACGTACAAACATTACTTCTTAATAGTATTAGTATAGATTTACTACATTTTATTTTTATACTATAAATCTCATACTATCAGAACACGCGCAGTTACAGCCATGCAACATGATGTTCCCCTTATGAAAACTAAATTCGCCCAACGACATTTTTCTTTTCTAGCTGTCCGACTACACAATAGAATACATTCGGAATTAAAAGTGAAGTTAGATACCATACGAGGAAGAAAAATTATGACGGAATGGTTGATTGAGCTAGGAAGGAACGAAACGGAGAAATTAGTTAATTATAGTGCTGTATAAGAATACCAACCTACATAAAATTACTACTTTTATGTATATGTATAGATTATATGCATAAATGTATATATGTATATATGTGTATGTATATGTGTAGATGTATATGTTTATATGTGAATGTGTATATATGATTATTTAATATTATTATGTATATTATGTTACTAAATTATAAGTAGGTATATGTAAAATTTGTGTAAATATAGAGCTACCACGTAAAGCAATGCTACATTATGTCACATTTACCAACTAAAAAAAAAAAAAAAAAAAAAAAGAATACATAAAAGTCTACCTTAGTACGGGCATTACTCCAGCAAGGTAGATTTTAATCTTATTAATCTAGTATTATAAATGTGTGTGAAATATTAATAAATAAATAAATAAATGCGTGTCTAAAATTCCCGTCGAAAGATTCTGGTTTTTGATTATTTTATTTTTACGTGTCGTGATATTGCTATATTCTTGCGTCAATCAAATGAAATAAAACCAATAAGCCTTTATTCAAGGGAAAAAATTACATTACGAACTGTAGCGTATTACATTGGCGTCGTGCTAAAGACGTATAAATAATAAACACATAAACAAAATAATTTCATATTTGAATTTGACGTGATTAGCCTAAAATGCTGACTAGTTGTAGTAGTGACCAACAGAGGCGTCATCAATACACTTAAATTGACTATAGACTGGGCGGCCGCGGTGTCATTACAGTTAGCACCCATTTAATCGATATACTTGTTACTTTTGTATGACAAAATATCTCAACGAGTATGTAAGACGACTATTACTTAGAAGTTCGCTGAAAATAGAGTGGGGAAAAAACGTCGCTTGTCACATTGTTGTTCCAGTGTTCGATCAGGCAGGGAGCTCCTTAACTCAAGAATTTAATTGTCGGGTTGAAATAAGGACCAAACCGTGGTTCCACCACCTACCTCTCACCCGTAAGGAAATCTCCACCCTCTGCAGGATGCGCATCGGTCATTGCTGCACTCCCGCTCTCCTCAACCGAATACATGTCCTCCCTTCTCCTCAGTGCGACTGCGGTCATGCGTTTTGCACTCTGGCCCATCTCTTCTTTAATTGTCCCATTGTTAATAACTATCCTTTCCCATTGTTAATAACTATAACTTCATTTCGGACCTCTTAAATCTCAAAATTCAGCTCCCTATTAGCAGAGACATTTTATTATCTCTCAACTCCCCCAACGTCTACAAAATCATCTGTAAATTTATTAAACTTAACAGTATGTCCCTTTAATAATACTTATTTAATGTTCCTCCATAGAGTTTTTGTGTTAAACGTATATATGTATTTCACTATATCTTAAATTATTATTCGATTTTGTGTTCCGGACGGAGTGATTTTTTACTTGTTTCAGTGACGTCGACTAACATAAATAAGTTTCCTCCTATTTCAACGGCACACTTGGCAGAAATCACCCTCTTTGGGTGGAGCCATCAAATCAAAAAAGGAACAAGAAGAATTGTCGGGTTATATTCGGAAGACGAGGAAGTGCTGATTAAGATTTATTGTAACAGGAATTGCTATGTCGCCGATTAGAAACACACAATCGTCCTTTCCCCTCTCTTTTTTTAAATACATTATTTTAATTGTATTTTTTAATAATTATTTTATCTGAGTATGGTACATAATTATATAAATATGGTCATAGCCAGTTAAAATGCGAATCGTTTTATGGTTTTCCGCCAAAAAAAAACCATCATACTGTTTTTTTATACAGAATGCCCCATATTTTATGTCTCCCAGAATTCATCACGGTCTTAATGCACAACTATAGTAACGTAGGTAGGTATAACAGCATCTTCATTCGTTTTCTTCGTTGGTTGTCGCATCGTTATATTTTTATGTAGACGAGTTTTTTCATCTTTTCAAAGCATTTGCGGCACTCGGTGTGATGCTTTAGCTAGTCGCTTTGTCGTGTGAGTTATGGCCCGTGTCGCTCCTTCTTTTTTTTTGTTCTATCTTAGGATTACTCGTTAGGCAGCGGTCCGAAAGGAATTTGGACCTCTTTAAGAAGTGTTTGATATGTGATACCCATTTAGAATTCAGTGTAAAAGATATACTAATTCCCAAGTCTGATTGCGGTAATGCACATCCAACAATTTGAGTTTACCAAAGACAGCTCCATAATAGACGCCGGAGTAACTGATCAAGCATATATTTGGCGCACCGTAGAGAGGACAGGATATTAATGGTATTTTCTGTGATATGTATCTCAAAGGTATTTGATTGCGTTGATTATGAAACTTTTTTCATCTAACTTACACATTGTGAGAGGTAAAGTCTACAACTAATTGTTTTATATGAAATCGGAGACTATCGCGGTTTTTTGACATTATAAATAAGACAAAAAACTAATTTACAGCGTGAATTTTGTAGCACCCGACGTTTCGGCGACGTTGCAGCCGCCGTTGTCTAGGGTAGACTAGTTGTCAGTCTACCCTAGACAACGGCGGCTGCAGCGTCGCCGAAACGTCGGGTGCTACAAAATTCACTCGATAAATTCGTTTATTGTCTTATTTATAATAATTGTTTTATAATTAAAAAATACGGTACAAAAAGTAGACATTAATGGGGTACAAACATCAGGATCTTTTTACGAAATTGGTTTTTTTACATGGATTAATATTAGGCTCATTTCTAATCCTTGTATTAGGGTACACAAAGTAGACATTAATGGAGCACAAACATCAGGATCTTTTTTTAAAAATTGGTGTTCCACAAGGATTAATATTAGGCCCATTTCTATTCCTTGTATTAATGCATTGCCTTACACGGTACAACTGCCTTAACTTGCCTGTCCCAGAAAAGAGAGCCAATGGTCTTACCGGCGGATGGCATGGCTTTAAATTTCTTAGGAGTTGGAGATGATGATCGTTTCCAGGTCATGGACTGTTGTTTTATTTCAGGATCGTAGTGGTGAAGCATTGTTTCGCCCATATTATGAAACGAGCCAAAAAACGGCCAGGATCCTGTTGCAACAAATGCAAAGAGCGTCGCGAAATCTTCAGTCTAGTTTTATTCTGCGCGTCCTTCAACATTCTAGATACCCAGAGTGCGGATGCCTTTTAATCCCTAAGCGATCATATCAAATACCATGCGCATCACCTATCGAAATCTTCACTTCTTTGGCAATAAAACGAACCGTGATACGACGATCCGCCAAAACATTTTTTCCACTTTTTTAACCATTTCTTCAGACGTTCCATAGAGTTTGTCATTATCACTTTTTATGGAACGCCCCACGTACATATGTAAATACTCCATTGCGTCGCCCCATTTCCTGTTTAGAACCAGGATCCGGTATTGAGTAGTTAGCTGCCACTTCCCAAAATCCACTAGTTTCAAGTTTCCGCACAGGCTCCATGTGTTTTGTTGACGAGGACTGCTAAGCTGTGCGCATATGCAAACGGATGATCGCTAATAACTCATGACCGTTCATTCACGTTTATTGCTGTGTGAGAACATGGCTGGTCGGCTGTCTGGCTGGTTGGCCAGCCCTCCACCCCTCGACTAGAGGGACCACCTACCTACCTCTTGCAGCGAACAGGTTTCACAACACCACCGTGGCAGTCGCAGAGTAACGGAGCAGGAAGTAGCAACGGGATTGCTGGACGATCAGGAGCATTGTCAATTTCGTGCTCGTATTTCAGAATCAGGAAACATTTTTGTCATTATTATTTGTATCATTTATTGCACACAGAAGAAAACTGCTCCACATCTGTCAAATTTGTGAACCGCCGTTTCGTTTTTTCGAGCGATTCGGCTATGAAATCCCAGTTATCTCAAAAATAGACACAGAGGTGGCGCCTGTCATCCAAAATCAAGGCGCAAAGGTACTCCACCTTACAGCCGGGGATCCGACCTAAGCCATGGTTCCATCACCAGCCACTTACAAATAGTAGTTATTTGCAGATTGCGTATTGGCCACAGCTGCACTCCCGCTCACCTCTATAAGATACACGTCTTTCCGTCACCCCAGTACGATTGCGGTTATGCAGTCTGCACTGCTGACCACCTTTTTTTAACTGCCCACCTCTTAATTTTGTCTCGGACCTTACAGCCCTCAAAATTCAGTGTGTCTTCCACTGTGTGTAGACCATCTCCTCTCCCTTAACTCTCCAAAAGTCGTTGAAATCCTCTGTTAATTTATCTCCCTCAACCACATTTCCATTTAGTAACAATATTCCATTCCATAATATGACATACTAGTTTCTACTATTTCCTTTATTGTAAGTTTTGTGTCTTTGTGTCAGTGCTGTCTCACTAACAATAAAGTTCCCAATTACAAAATAAGTAACCACCTGGCAGAAATCACCGTCATTGGGTGGATAGCCAAAGGGGAAAAAAGAAGAAGACTATAAAATCGTTTGTGATTTAGTGCAGTGTGCTGAGGTTACTAGCGCATTCAAGTTTTGGTGTCAGAAAGACACGTTTTTAGCGGTGGCAGCATTCTAGAGTCCTGGGACGATGCAGCCGCCGTCCCATCCTGGATGAAAGCTCAATGGAACCGATAAAATCGTTTTATTTTCTTCAATTAAGAGGCCGTACACGAAATTTTGCGCATTTCGTGAATTTACGTAATTTTGCAGACGTGAATTTAAGGTTATAATACTGTATTTCTATAAGTTTTATTGCACAACATAAAAGATCATTTATATTATTGTCTAATAAGTGAGCTACTTTTTTGAAAATTATTATAGAATTTTGATTAATTGACCTTAAACCGGCGACTGTTTGTGAATTTTTGCTGTAAGAGGTTTAGAATATAAAATATTTACGAATCGTTTTGACATCTAAACGGTATTAAAAAATTACAATGTATTGTTGTGAAAGTCCTCTATATAATAAGTGAATCACTTTTTACTACTTTCATATAAAATTGTTGATAAAAAAATATTTAACTTTGTAAATTTTTTTAGAAAATGGGCGAAGAAATGCTTTTGATTTTGGCCTTTTAGAACTCTCGTTCATAAAATAAAAACAACAGAAATAAACTTTAGTTCAATATCAATCCATTTCCTCAAAAAAAATGCAAAACATTAATTAAAATTGGCAATAAAGTCTATTAAAACAATCTAATTCTCGCGTTATAATACTCGCCTATGATATAATTCACGCCTCAAGTCAGCTAGTCCCCGCCGAGCGCTTCCAAAGGGTGGACGTATCTCTTTGGCTTCGAAAATCCTACCTACCTATAGTTATAGTATACCATTGATTATAGAGGTATCACGGCCCACATCGATTTCGTACACGGCCTCTTAAGTAACTAATCTTGGAATCGTTCAATAAACAAGTCAAAATCCGGCCCTATGTATGACAAAAAAGCCCGCTGTGAACGGGCTTATACGAGTTATACTCTTTATAGTTTATACGGACTAATACTCGTATACTAGTTTATTATAAAAAAAAATATTCGGATGCTCATACGTAGCCCTACTCATGTCATGGGAATGAAACTCATCACGGCATGTTTTCAACCCACGAGAATTGGTGTCTTAAGTGGTGTTAGTGCATGCATACTAATATATAACGATGGCTTATTCAATGAATGTGACTTTTAACGCGTATAATTGCATAATTACATAAATACGGCGATCGGCCGCCTGCAAATTGTCACAACAGGAAAACCACCGATCGGTGGTATTGGCATTCCATCGGTTAACACATGGATAAAAATAAATTAAAAGCAATGAAAAATTTAAATTCATTAATAAAAAAGTTTAAATATGAGCAGTTGAAAATACACTGCGAAAAATATAACGCCGTAATACACGGAAATTCGCATTTTTCAAAAGAGATTACGTATATAACTCGGACTGTGGTATATACGTATAAATTAATATGACGCGTAACGGCGTTGGCGTGACGGTAGTTACCGTGTCGTTATGTTAAAAATAATGTTATTTTATTAAGTCGCGACCTTGGGATCTCGTTTTTAACATGGCAGCATATAGAAGTATACTTGCGGTTATAGACGGACACATGAATCACGTTGAAACTACAGTATACTGTCGTTTCCGTATTAACCGTAAGGAAAATGTTTCAACAACATTCCTTGTAATTCAACAAAAGTATAACACATCGTTATTCTATATAAAACCGGAATAACAAAATGGTTATGTAAGAATCAATCCAATATTTTTCTTAGTGTTGCTATAATTATAAAATAATTAATCTAGCTAGACTCTAGAGTCTAGAGTTTAAACTAAAACTATAAACGCATAAGGTGTTGGCCTGCCATCCCTCCAAATGCGAAGCCAGCAGTGTTTCAGATTGAACGCTACGCTACCAGTTTCATTACTTTATTTAAACACCTCGTATCATGTATGTGTATCAGTACTTGCATTAGCAATTTGCAGTATGAGGTAGGTAGATTCAATCCGGTGTGTGACTCAAGCAGTCTCGAGCTACAGCAATTTTGTCCTTTTTGCCGCCCGCAGGCGCAGCAGCGCCCCGCCCATTTCATAGAGAAATGACGCGCGCCGCGCCGTCTGCATCAAAGCGCCTCAGGCGAAATTTACAGCGATTTTCAAAGTGTGCTCGCGATCCCTAAGAATAAAGCTGAACTTACTTTACGAAATCAGAAGTGTAAAATTAATTTCATCCCCCGGATTCTGAAGCGACGACACAATTTACGTTATCGTCACACGAAGCTTTTATCGTATGTTGACAGGTTGTAAATTATCGCACTGCGTTTAGGTTCGATCGACGTTAATCGACAAATGTAGCGGGACATCCTTCCGCGTCTGCATCAAACTTGTTCGGTAGATTTTTGAAGTTACTGCCTAATCATTTTCTTACAAAACGTGTAACAACACTGCAATAAAATATGTTTAGTAACTTATCTCGCACGTACGATAAAATAAGAAGCTAAGCGGTCACTCTAGACTCATCGTGATCGCGGCGATTCCCCAGACGGCATCTGATCAGCTGTCGTCATTCCTAACCTTACTTTTGACGATTCAAGGACTATCGAAAACTCGGCTCCGCGCTTACTCTAGCTAAGTCCAAGGACTTAGCTAGAGTAAGCGCTTAGCTTATTATTTTATCGCACGTGCGAGGTAACTCTGTAAGTAATATTTGTAAGTAACTGTTCAAAAATCAGCCGAACAATTTTGATGCAGACGCGGAAGAATAGCTCGCTCTATCTGTCGATTAACGTCGATGAGCCATTTACACTCAGTGCGATAATTCTGTCATCCTCCGATCCCGCTTCCGGTGAGGACAATCGTATATCGTGTCTTCTTCTTCTTTTTTCCTTTTGGCAATCCACCCAATGAGGGTGACTTCTGCCAGGTGGTCGTATATCGACTACGTGGCCTTTATCGACTACCAGAAGGCATTCAATTCTGTTGAAATATGAGCAGTTCTCGCAGCAAGGGACAAGGCGAGAATCGACTCCCGATACTCAAAGCTTATTCGCCACATTTACATCAATCCCACGCTGCAAGTGAAGCTTGAGGACGACATGGTGACGGAGAAGATCCGGATCGAGAGAGGCGTACGGCAGGGCGATACGATCTCGCATAAGCTTTTCACTCTGGCACTGGAGGACGTCTTCAAGAGCCTACTTTGGGAAGGAAAGGGTATCAACGTGGATGGGTCGTACCTGAACCACCTCAGGTTCGTCGATGACATATTTCTGATCAGCAGCGACTCAACACAACTCAAGACCATGCTCGAGGAACTCCACGCAGCATCAGCAAAAGTGGGTATGAAGATAAACCTACAAAAAACAAAGATCCTGAGCCCAGAGCCAGACACTCGAAGTCGTCGCCCACTATATTTATCTTGGGCACAATCTTAAACTGGGCAAAGACAACCAACGCGCAGAAGTTGTCAGACGCGTGGGATTGACTTCAGCTGCCTTCGTAAACCTTGCGTACATCCTGAGAGACCAAGCGATGCCTATCAATCTAAAGCGGAAAGTTTACGAGACATGCGTGCTGCCAGTAGCCACCTACGGCCTTTAAACCGTGCCTCTAACGCAGAGCAGTGCCAACCGCCTCAGAACATGCCAAAGGGCAATGGAAAGAGCAATGCTAAACATCAGTCTCCCCGACAGAACGCGCAATGAAGAGATACGAAGGCTCACCGGGGTAGTAATAATAATAATAATAATAAAAAGCTTTATTCTTAAGAAACGGCGAGCTTATTGCCTACAGACAATATTTTAGAACTAACCTATACTATTGTATGAACATTATTTGCGGACGTCATGAAACGCATCGCCAGACCGAATTGGGGCTGGGCAGGTAACGTCGCATAGCAGGATGACGCGAGGTGGCCGAAGAGGCTTGTCCTGTGGAGACCGAGAGCCACAAAGCGAGGCGTAGGGAGACCACAACTACGATGGATGGACGACATTAGAAAAGCAGCAGGGAACAACTGGCTGAGGGCAGCAGCTGACAGACAGACAGACATGGAAGAAGAAGGAAGAGGCCTAAGTCCAGGAGTGGACCAAACCAGGCTGAGGAAGAAGAAGAAGAAGGTCGAATCACAGCCCAGGGCACTAGTTTCATCAACAGTGTGACGTGTAAACTTACAGTTTCCTGGTCATTTTTGACTGAACATTATGCAATTATTATAATTTACAAAATAACCAACGTGCCACGCCCATTGGTAATTTTGATGTGATGATATTTCAATATTTTCAGTTTTCTATAGCCAATGTGACCATGGCATGCTCACAAATAAAAAATATACACATTGATCAAAAAACAGGTGGCTTGCTTCGACAACTTCTACTGCCATTAATAACATTGGCGATTTTGAAATTACATTCTACGTTTCATTCTGAGTACGACTGCGTCCTTAACTCAAAACACCCATTTTGGCACATTGGTGGTTTTCGCTTGACACCTACTATATAACTTGCCCGCAATCGCGAATGTTTGGAAAACTCTAAGTCTGTATGGATGCGTTCATTGCTATAGGAAAAAGTAAATAACCTCAACGATAATTCGCGACTTGGGTGGCTTGCGTGGTGTTTTCCCATTCGTTTGATTTAGATTATTTTACCGTGTTCGTGTTTCGAGTCCTGCGATAAGCATTCAAACCAAATGACGTAAATATGTCGTCCAGTTCTATTGCGATTTTATTTCAGATAATTAAATAGCCAGTCATAGGCTATTCAGGTACGAGTAATTAACATAAGCAATAAATGTGTTATTATAAAATAAAATAAGCCAGTTGGTAGGTACAGTCAAAAGTGTGATTTTACATGATTGCCTGATAAAAATTGTAAAAACAATTAATAATTAAATTAATAATAAAAATATACAATCTTTTAAACTTAATTTGAGCTACTAAAATATAATGTTCTATTTATAAAATATAATATTCTATAACACTGCTAAATGAAGAAAAAAACAGATATTCAAAATATAAAAATGAATAGTCAGTTATAAAATAGTCAAATTAGAAATATAAAATTATAACAATAAACATGGCGCAATAGAAATAGTCAAACAAATTTTGTTATAATAATTCATCTCCGATTATCAAAATTATTCTAGTTAGTCAATAGTTTTAAAAAAAAAACAATAAAAATAATCATGAAGGATTAGAAAATTCAAAAATCCTTCATAGAATAATTTAAGTTCTTAATAAGATTATCCTGGACCTTTTATACTTTGAAGGTCGCCAATGCCCTTGACACAGAATGGACAACTATTATTACAGATAAACCAAACCAGCTAGACCATAATATAGAAAGACCATTTATTGTTTTGTTCCTCCCACTTCGCGCTGGCTCGCAGAAACATTAATTAGGAGACGTCAATGATTCTGCGCGCTTATAAACATAATGGAGACGACACCAAAAACGTGAAACGCGATTTGTAAAATATCAATATGTAGATATCAATTCTTAATTAATTTAATATACATGTTTTACTTTCCCGGCAGAGGGAAAGTATTGTCAACGCGCTTCTGTGTGGGTGAGTATTCCTCCACGATAGCGCCCAAACGCTTAATCCGATTGAGCTGAAATTTGGCAAGCAGGCATCATTTGATTATGGCAAGAGTTTAAAATTGTAGATTGTGGTTGAAATCGGTCCACCAGGGGGCTTGCTAGTCATATTTCAACCTCAAAATACTAGACGTAGAGACTCGAAATTCGGTACACAGGTGCGTCGTTGGGCCGAAACCACATTGAAAAAATGTATATATCCGTCTTCATCTCGAAAAAAATATTAGAGCGTTCACAATACTTTACCTCCTCGTCGGTTGATAGGCCGGTAAAGTAGTAAACAAGTAAATATATTAAAAGGAATAAAAACACGTCTGCCGTTACAAAAAGTGAACTACTGTAGGTATATATAATTATATTTATTACGGTTTCTTGAAATATTTGAGGTTTATGTTTAAATATTTTTCAATGAAATATTTATTCATATACATAGATACATATATATTTTATGAATGTACTCAATCAGGCCTTTCATCTGACACTAAACACGATATATTTATGTTAGTTTATTGACATTTGGAGATTCGGACATTTAGATAACTATTTACTTGATATTTGGATAGTTACGATACCCTATGACACTCGGAATGACATAACCATTCAAACAATACCACATATTCTTAATCAGTTTGAGCGTTTAGAAGTTATAGTGGAATAAAGAAACGGAAAACATTGACGAACATAGATGAAGCCTGAACACATAACACTCCTTTTTTGTTGCGCAATCGTGTAAAAGGCGAAAATTCGAATTGTTGGCGCGTACAAGGTCTCACACATAGATCGACGATATGCAGCAGTCCTATATACGTCATTGCGTCTAACATTCCCGATAATGCTATTATGGAAAATTAACTATCGTTGTAGTTGTGAATATGTAAATTATGTTGTAATATGTATGGGAATTATCAAATTAGAAAATAACGTAGTAATGAAAATTGCTGATTAAATACAGAAAACAATGTCTATAATCATAATTATTATTATTTATTATTTATTCCGTAGCCGGCGATTGGGGAGGGGGTCGCCCTCGCAGTCAATACGCTGTTGTCGGTGCCGCTGGATCTCGTACTCCATTCACGATTCGCTTCCATTCATGACGACTTTTTGCCACGTTTCGAGCATCCCTAGCCGATAATCGTTGATTCTCAAATTCGTCTTTGATGTTATTTAGCCAGGTTTTCTTCGGTGCCGATCGCTGAATTCTCCATTCTGTCGGACGGTCTCGCCGAAGAAGTGTACGTGGCAAGCGATTATCGTTCATTCGGCAAACATGGCCGAACCATCGTAGTCGACGTTTTCGTACTTCTTCTTCGATCGTTGTTAGTAGATCGCTCATTTCTCTAATGGTCTCGTTTCGAATTCGGTCGCGGAGTGAGACATCGAGAATCTGCCTCAAGCATCGCATTTGGAAGACTTTGAACTTGTTGAGGTCCGATTGTAGTAACGTCCACGTTTCCGGTCCATAAAGAAGAATGGGAAGAACCAACGTTCGGTATAGTCGTACTTTTTTGATGGTAATATTCGTTCGCTTCCATATGTATCACTTGAGCGAGGCGAATGGTGCTGTTGCCTGACCGACCCGGCTATGGACATCGGCCATCGATGCCACTTTCTTTTCAGTAACCAATGATCCTAAATATTTGAATTCTGGGACCTGTTCGATTTGGGTTCCATCGAGGTAAACCGAACCATCGTAGTCGACGTTTTTGTACTTCTTAGATCGCTGTTAGTAGATCGCATATTTCTCTAATGGTCTCGTTTCGAATTCGGTCGCAAAGTGAGACACCGAGAATCTGCCTCAAGCATCGCATTTGGAAGACTTCGAACTTGATAATTATAATCATAATTATCATAGCAATAATGTGATAATCCTAAAATATTTTCTAAAAACAGTGTATTGAAATTGTTTTTTAATAAAAGAAATAGCGACGACGGCGACTGATAAGATAACGGCCTAGATATGATAACGGGACAGTGTACAAGAGACACGATGTTACAGTAGAATGTGCTTAGGTAATTCCTAGTAATACCGCGCGTTTGACCCCATAATTTCTATACACAAATGTAACTGAGAGATCTTTCGTGTCATAGTGTATTATGCTTTGAAATTGCAAAGGGGCATCGTAGCGGTGATTGAAGATCCGTTAAACGAGGACTTAATTGGCTAATAGGTAGTAGTTTGTGACCTATGGGCAGCTGACTATTTAAACTTTGTCGAATCATCGTGAAATATTAGATTTTTTAGTTACCTTCATAATTTTGATGTTTGTGGTCTGAGTGCGGTTTTTCTCTTGTTAGTAGCTTCATCGATGACATGCCGAACCAACGGTGTCGGTGTATGGCGTGGTGTGCGAATATTTGTTTGTGTGTGTGAATTTGTTTATTCGCTTATTACTAATCAACATTACAGTAAAACCAATACATTGTAAAGTAAAATTAATAAAGATATCACCGTAATTAGACAAATAGAATGACACTTACATTACTAGCTATCACATAAGAATAAATAAGTAATACCCTGCAATTCAAACGAATGAGGGGTGGCGGTAAAAATATCAAAATATGGTGCCAACGAGTGAATTTCATTTAAGCGCCGCAAAGCACGCGCCAACAAGTTCCACCTCGTACGGTTAGTGCGCGAGAACGGCTTCGCGAAAAGATGGTGCGATCGAGCGCGAAGATTAGGTACGAAAAAAACTACATTGGCTAGTAAGCTAGTGTTATCAGTTTTACCACGAATTAGATTAAAAACATAGGACATGGTATGCACTTGTATCTGCATTTGTCTCAGCGTGTGTCTTAGCATTGGTCTCTTCTGAGACAGAAGAAATAATAACCAATTATGCAAGTCGGATAAAAAAATGGATAATATCCGTACTGCTTCAAGTACAGAAATCTCAACACTTATGTACCTTTTCCAGCATGAGGGTATAGGTATCTTCATGCGGATTCCAAATAGCTGCATTCGTTTATATGCGACTTCTAACAATCGAGTTTATGGTACCTCTGGCCTCATATCCGCGATTCAAAAAGGCTTGCGGCTACCCCGCTGCAGTCGTTTCGCTCTATATAAATTCTTTAAAAAAATACCGATTTCAAACACTATAATACCGTAAGAACATTACTAATTGAGCGAAGTAAGGTCCGGTTTTAACTAGAGTTCGGTACTTCGTCATGTTCCTTAAAGTTATTAAAAAGAACCTATGTGTAAGAATGTTTATTTTTTTATTCTGTGAGGGACCACCCCTTACAAGACTCCAGGTTGTTCGGTGTGAGGTGGTGGTATCAACTTACGAGTTATCTCCGTATTGAAAGGCGGTTTTGATGTAAAGTAGAAGGAATTTATTGATCGAAGGTTTGAATATTGCCAGTTATAACGCTTGCCGAATAGTTTACGTTGACGCGAGTGTATAGATGCGCGACTGCGGTTACGAGGATATACGGATGAGGATTGTATGTGTGCTCCTAGTATCTTGTACTGGGCACGGCTCGAGTCTGTGGGATTACAGACTGATGCTTCGAGACTCAGGGAGAATGAGGAAAGGAAACCAAGGAGCTGGATTCGTTGACCTAACTCGTGAGAGAGAGTGCCGAATATGCCGTCGCAACCTTGGGGGAAGGTGATCACTCGGGGAATGATAATTTGGCTGCTTTTTCGCCAGTTTATATAGGCCGTGAAACGATGCAATCCAAAATATTCCGAGTAAAAGTATTGTTTCATCGTGCTGATTCATAGCTGCACGAGTCAAAATAATAGCTGAATTGTGTTTGTGGATTTCACTGGAAATCGATGCATTTGTTGATCGCATGTAATGGACTTAAGGTCCGTTACAATTCCTTTTAAGGTGGTGGCGCTTTAATTAATTCCGAGGTTGACCGTTGAGAAGTCCCCTCATCGGGAGCCAACCCTGGGCGCAGCAGCAATGCCATGGTGAAACTTAAAACGGGCTATCATAATTGAATGCGTATACAAAATTTCGTATCTATGCTGTTGACCGTCGAGGAGTCCCCTCGTCGGGAGCCAATCCTGGGTGCAGAATCAGGCCATGCTTACCATAAAAATGCATTGTCATCGGAACTAAACCAAGATGTAAAATTTCAACTTCATAGGATAAGAGAAAGTTGTTCTAATTCTGCTTGCAAGATTTGACCTAAACAAACATACTGACAAACATTGCAAGGTAAATAAAAGCCTGTAAAAAAAAATATTATCTACTATTATTATTTTCAATATGGCGACTTTCGTCGTACAACATTATGGCAGCGCACTGTAGATGGCGCTCTAACAACGACCATACGGTATATAATAATAATAAAATAGGAGAATAATTTTTAAATCACAGCTCTTATTATTTTAATATTATTTACACAATTTTAAATTTAGTATACAAGTTTCAATTCGTAATAATTACGCACGCTAATGTTCAGATATACTAATGGAGTGGAATTCTATCTCTCCGTATTATCATCATTGATTCTGTGATGTAATCAGTGTATATAAAAATGCGATAGATAGCATTATCAATTGAATGTTATTATTGTTATCATTGGCGGTGTTATCACACTGCGTTTTTATAATCAATCGGTCCTTTATAAAAAGACATTCATCATTAAGCCAAATAAACTGATACTAGTTTGGCCGTCAATTCTATCGCGATAAGTCCGCCATTTGTGCATAAATTGTCTCTTATATAAAACCAGTGTAATATACATTACGTTATGTTTTTATAGCACAATAAAGTTATTCTATTATATTCTATTCTATCAGCGCCACCTGCATTCCGCCGTGTCGGAAGGGATGCTAAATCGTTTTATAAAGTTGCGCAATCTAATACCAATGATAGTACGATGCACAAAACTTTTTGTAATTTTTGCTTTTGCAAAAAGTTTTGCAGCTCTTTAAAAAGCGGTGCCGATATTCTGGGACCACTCAATCTTGTTTATGAAGGGAACTGCAGCGATTTGACCTTTGTATAACCGGCAAACTTCAGTGTTTTTAATTCAATTTTACTTTTCCGCCAAAGGAAAGTATTGTGAACGCACAATATTTTTTTTCGAGATGAAGACGAATATATACATTTTGACCCCCCCCCCCCCCCAGATGATTGACCATTTCCAGACTGAAGTCTGTCTGTGAGTCTGTGTGTGTGTCTGTATTCCTTCACGATAGCGCCCAAACGCTTCATCCGAATAGCATGCAGACATCATTTGTTTATGGCAAGAGTTGAAAAGATTGTGTTTGAAATCGGTCCACCAGAGGGCGCCCTAGTCATAATTCAATCTCGAAATATTGGACTTAGAGACCTGAAATTCGGTACACAGATGCGTCGTGGGTCCGAAACCACATTGTCAAATTTTGGTTGGAATATCTCTTAAAAAATCTCGAAAATCACTATTGGGTGAAGGGGGGGGGGTGGCATGGGAGGGGGGGTTTGAGAGTTTAGGGGTTTGGCGCAAGAGGGTGTTGTCTGCTTTCCGGGAAAGTCTTACGGTGACACAACCGATTTTTTGTTTTCGTGTCAGTACTAACAGGCCGACTACCTACAAATCCGCATTAAGACACATTTCATAAGAGGGTTGGTTGTAAGAGATTATTGTACGGCAATAAACCCGCCCGTGTGAAATGTTCTCAATAAGGATAATTAGATAGATATGTTGGGGGTTGAGGGGTTTGGCGCGGGGGGTGTTGTCTGCTTGCCGGGATAGTCTTGGAGTGACACCCGTTATTTTTCGTGTCAGAACTAACAGACCGACTACCTACAAAACCGCATTAGGACACGTTTCATAGTAGGGTTGGTTGTAAGAGATTCTCGTAAGGCAATAAACCCGCCTGTGTGAAATTTTCTCAATAAGGAGAATTAGATAGATAGATGAGCACGCTTGTACTTTCGAATACGGCGTAAGTGTTCAACATTAAATCTCCCATCTTCTTTATCAGAATAAATTAGAGAAATCGTGTAGATTTCCCCGCGCCAATTCAACGGCGATTCGAGACCCTATATTATATATTAAAAGTCCTGTCATTCCGCGATCCATTAGCGTATATTTAATTGCTTTGCCTAGTGGCGATCGACGGAACTATTTTATGGACGGTGCAAGTGGCAGTGACCGAGGCAGCTAGCTGTCGATCGAGTAACGCACAGTGCGTTTACACTGAAATTTACTATCACGATTAAATCTGGGCTTGGATAGCAGATCTACTTTCTTAATCTAGCTTTATATTGTATATTATAGTTTCAATTTATAGTTATTGTCTACATTAACCACAACGTATATTTGTAATTAGAATTCGACGGCTCGAATGTTACAATAACCTACATTTCTCATTGTACCAGGAGATTTATCTCCGATTTAAATTTGACGCCTTTTTGTTGAATCTTATAAGCTTACCATTGCACCAAGTGATGGGTCCCGTTTTTGACCCTGACTTAAATTGTGTAAGATTCAAAGCACAGCACAACTTTCCCACAGTCAAACGTTTGTGTGGGGCCGATTGTACCTGACTCATGCCCATGTCTAAGGATGCTTGAATACCATAGTACATTGATTCCCAAAGTGGTCTATATAGACCCCCAGGGGTCGATTTCGAATTTCAGGGGGTCCATGTCAATGAGAAAAAATGGGTGGGCATAAGATGTAAATGGGGGTTTACGTAAGCGGATCCCATTTAGGAATGTCATCATAAACATTTAGTTGATCAGTAAATGTCTTATTACACCTAAAACAGGTTGTGTGTACAGCATAATATTTCAAAGTTATATTAATCGCAATAAACAAACGAGCATGTTTCGTGTCATGGAAGGAAATCAACACTCAACTCAAATTGCATCACTAGTCGATGGAGGAGACCAGCGTACATGACCAACGAGGGTAGGTGGGAATGAGATATGTGAAAAAATTGCACTTCAATTGGTATTCATGCGAGAGATAGTGCTAAATTTGCAGTTATTTGCGGCTTTCTCAACTGCTTCATACCTCAAAGTCGCGGACGCTTAGAAATCAACAGCTAAAAATTGTACATGTTTTTATTTTTTTACAGCTGTGCACACTGTGTACCAAAAACCACATGTAAGTGACCAGTACTGTGCCAGCTGACAAAATCACATTTAAAGGTTTAGGAAAATTAAATATTTTTTAGGCAGGGGTCTACGGAAAACAGCAAGT
This sequence comes from Micropterix aruncella, assembly GCA_944548615.1. Classification (NCBI taxonomy): domain Eukaryota; kingdom Metazoa; phylum Arthropoda; class Insecta; order Lepidoptera; family Micropterigidae; genus Micropterix; species Micropterix aruncella. The sequence goes on along the minus strand of OX155959.1, from coordinate 25,056,925 downwards.
GGTCTACGTGACAAAATAGTTTGGGTACCTCTGCCATAGTAGGTCAAATGCTTGTCTGTTTCGGTCGCACAGTGCACAACATCGATGTTCTCGTTGATATCTATTTTTATATATCACGCCTGAAAATATATAATAATATGTTTTTGATGATCCCAAAAAATATTATCAAAAGTTACTTAGTTGCTCGTACTGGTTTAACCCCCTTGAAGAATGCCGGTTAATTAAAACCCACCTGTATAATTAGTACTAAAAAAAAACTAATTTCCATCTTGTTATAGCGTATAACAGAACAATATAGTAATTGGAGAAGTTGCTGGTGTACATAGTTCCGGTGTCACCCGCTTTACCTACACCGTACCCTTGATTATATAGCGAATTAGATTGCACAATGTCGTACTACAAATTGGCAACCGGGATTTTACTACGAAACGCAACGTGTAGATGGAAATGTATTAGTAGTAAACGGAAAGGGGGGGCTTGTTTCCAGCCCTTGATTTTACCTGGATCTATATGATCTATTGTAACTACCCACTGTGTGGTTGGGTCAGTGGACAGCTAGTAGCCCGGTACTGCTTACTGGGCCAAGCAGATCACTGACCTTCAAGTTGGGCAGATCCTGGCTTCGAGAAAGGCTCGTCCCAGTAAACTGTGTCTTTTTGTGGCGACGCCTGGGCAGCGACCAACGATGTGTATGCTGTCTTCAGGTTCTTCGCCACTTATTCGGCAGTCCTTGCTCTCGGTCAAGCCAAGGTTGAATAGATGTGCTCTAAGGGTTGTGTGTCCGGTGAGGAGATCGATAGTGGTTCTAAGGTTCTTCTTGCTCATGTCAAGTAGGGACTTGGTTTTCTTTTGAAGTGGTGGAAATGTATTAATCTTCTATTATTATATCTAATAGACGACTTTCATGGTATAGCAGTACGGCGGCGCACTGTAGATGGCATTCTAAACACGACTATACGGTATAAATTAATATTAATATAATACCAAACGAATTTTGAAATCGTAGCTCTTATTATTTTAATGTAGTAACACGTAAAGATGTCAATTTTCAAATTAGTATAAAGTGTCAAAATGTATAATTACGCACTCTAAAGTTCATATAGACTAAGATATGAAATTATTTATCTCCGTGTTACCTGTCATGTTATCGAATATAAAAAAATGCGATAGATGGAATTAATCATTGAATTTTATTATTGTTATCATTGGTTAAATTGTTGCGTTTTTATAATCAAACAGTCCTTGATAAAACAAAAACCATTCATTATCAATCTTATGCTTTGGCATAAGTATTTGCTATTAGTCGGGCCGTCAATGCTATCAGCGCTACCTGCATTTCGCCGTTTAAGACTTGTTGCCAAATCGTACGGGCGACCTTCACGAAATTCGTCACTGAGATTGACGCGACCGCGTTTGAATTCTGCAAACCAGCTATAAATTGTCGTCTTGCCTGGTACTTCATCGCCAACAGCAGTTTGACGTCAAACGAGGATCTGTTGTCCTGTCAAATGACACTTTAAATCGTAGACAATCATATAGCGAAAATTGGAGTAAAACACGCGAAGAGAATGGAGTGTGACGACCAATTTTGTGGATTCCATAAAATTTCTCGTACGCCTCGATTAATTGTATGGCTTTTTTTCACTCCACGATTCGTCCGTAGCTGTATCCATACCAGCTTCAGTTCATGTTCGCGCGCGTCTCAACACAACCCGTCCACACTGGCGCTCTGAGCACACCGCGCGCCCGTTTGTGTTCGTTCGAAAAACCAAAAAATCACAGATCGCTTCCCGTAGCGTGCGCATGAAATGCACAGTTCGCGCGCGTCAGGCGTACAGAAATCGACCAGTTAGATCAGACTCTCAGCTGATTTGAGCGACCAATCAGGGAGCGAAAATTCGACGGAGGTTCGCGAAGGTGTCACGTTCATTTTTATTGAAACGCATTTTGTATGGGAACCGTAACTGACCAGTAAAAGTTAGCCGATACTACCTACCGATATTACCTACAGGTCAACCGATACCTACAGGTTGCATATTGAAACGGAAACATGTCAAAAACTAACTATTGCTTCCACGAAACCTTTACTTGCGAGTAAAAGTACCATATAGAAATCGGCCCTAAGATAGGCCGTTTACACTCTCGCGCGAGGAGCGAGGCGAGACGCAAAACCATATCAGTAAACAAATGGAACAGAGGCAAAGCTTCTAACGAGCGTACAAAATGTTTACCTACTTGCTAGAAGCTTTGCCTCTGTTCCGTTTGTTTACGCACATGGTTTTGCGTCTCGCCTCGCGCCTCGCGCGAGAGTGTAAACGCCCCATGAGAATTTGTCTATTACACTAATGTGGACGGCAAATTCTTTCATTTCAAGTTACGTTTCATGTTACCTTTCGTCAGTCTGTACGCAGCATAAGAGGTCCGCTGCGTGAGAATGCGCCCGTTGCAACCGCGATCGACGGCCCACATTTGCGTACCCGTACCGCGTACCACATCGATACTACCTTTTAGGGATCGGGGTCAGTCGGATGGCGGATCAGCTGAGCTGGACTGGACCTCACTGACCGACTGCTGGGGCTGAATTCGTGTCGTTACACAGTGTCAGATGAATAAAACCCGTATCCAATCTACATGGTAGATAGACGAGTGGCCTAGAGAAGCAACTGGTATAATAAAACAGACCTTGGTCACATTATACCGAGTTAGAATACTGTACACTGAGAGGTCGACATCCGAATCGTTATGAGTAAGAAGAAGAAGAAGAAGAATTTATTTTCAAAAACCCGATCTGGGTATAGAAATTACATATCTAATGGTATTTCTACAGATAAAATTACATTTCCAATTACAAATAACATTATAAAAAAGTCTTTAAAAAAACTAACCATTGAAAAATACATAGAAATTCAGAAACTCAATAACAAAGATACAAAAACTAGAAAAAAAAACAGAAATAATGAGAAAACATAGAGAATCAGCAATTCAATAACTAAAATACATAAAAACTAGAAAAATAGAAAACATCCAAAGAGTTCTACAAAAACTACATTTAATAAGGATCAAACTAACATTTTTTAAAAATACGAATAAAATTATCAAAATATAAAAATTAGAAATTTAAATTACAAATATACAATCAATTAAAAAATAATAGTAATAAAAAAATAATCCAGAGTTACAATTTTGTGTTTATTTGTATACATAAATTTAACGGTATTGCACTTCAATTCTGTCGAGCGAATGCACTAACAAGACACACACTTACACACATGTTACACGCACACATTAAATATAAACTCTTCCTAGTAGGGTTGGTTGTTAGAGATTGTCGTAAGATAATAAACTCGCCCAGAGTGAAATTTCTTAATAAAGATTAAAAATAAACACACAATAATCAAGAGAAGATGATGACAGCATATTCACTGACATTACATATACCTCAAATAAATCGAAACTTAGTAAACCTGAGATAAATTATTTGAGACTTGATTCGTATTCATGTATCAGTAAAGTTTTTAAAAAATGGTTTACCAACCAACTGTTTCTTTTTGGTCACGCGCTTAAAAGGGATATTACTATTATTACAGTATGTATAATGCTGTGCCTGAGACTATGCATATGCTTGCGGTACTAAGAGACAAAGCAAAGAGAAAATTAATATGGTATTAAAATTCTGTACCCGCGCATTTCCAGTTATAAGCAGACGAGGCGTGTCTCCATTGCATCTAACTGATATCCGCACGTGTGTAAATACTAAATCGCACCTTAGAGGTAAGCGGTCGTAAGTCACATTTTGTTAATTTAACAGGAGAGCTGTTTTAAAATGTGCATAAGTCATATTTGTGAGATTTATATTAAATTCTTAGGACCTTGAATAAGTTCTCGCTGTTTTTTGACACAATAAATGCTTTATTTAAAGTAAAAGGTATAAAATATTTCACTCAAAGTATTGTCCTTCACTAGACACTACGCATTGGAATTCTACGTCGAAAAAACAATACGTCTTTGGAGGCTATCAAAAAATCGACCCATTTTTTCGTATCTTTTTAACCCATTCCACCACTAATAATATGACATAATTTGTTAATTAAAAACACACTTTTATAACTTTATGTGGAAAGCCACAACTTTTATGCCACAACTTTTATGTGGAGAGCGACTAAGCATTTCTCACATTCCCATCATGATTCACTTTTCTTTTTCAGTAATCAACACGTTTTACCGAGCCTGGACGGGTTATGTTTGACAGGATTTGGAGGAATTAGTCTAGGGAAATGTGCCCATTCGCCTGTAATCGTAAAGCGCATGCTCCTCCAGTTGCCCTTCCTCGCCTCTTGTATGGTGGTAGCGTAATATTCTCTAATATGTTTTCCGCAATACCTATCCAATAGTCGCTATATCTTATTGCAGTTATGTCATGGCATTTTGTTAATTTTACAGGAGAGCTGTTTTAAAATGTGCAAAGTCATATTTTACAGCATTATATTAAACTAGCTGCGCCCAGCGGTTTCACCCGCGTGGTGATGGAAAATTGTGATAATGATGATAGAAAACCATATATCTTTATAAATTATAGCCTATGTGTTATTCTGATCTGTAAGCTATATTATTGTAAAGTTTCATCGAAATCCATTCAGTAGTTTTTGCGTGAAAGAGTAACAAACATCCATACATACATACAAACTTTCGCGTTTATAATATTAGTAGGATTATTAGGACTTTGAATAAGTTCTCGCTGTTTTTTGACACAATAAATGCTTTATTTAAAGTAAAAGGTAAAAAATATTTCACTCAAAGTATTGTCCGTCACTAGACACTACGCATTCAAATTCTACGGCGAAAAAACAACATGTCTTTTGAGGCTACCCAAAAATCGACTCATTTTTTCCTATCTTTTTAACCCATTCCACCACTAATAATATGACAAAATTTGTTAATTAAAAACACTATTTAATTATTACAACTTGTATAACTTTTATGTGGAGAGCCACTAACTTTTATGCCACAACTTTTATGTGGAGAGCCACTAAGCATTCCTCACATTACCATCATGATTCACTTTTTTTTTCAGTAATGAACACATTAAAAAAGCCTGGACGGATTTTGTTTGGCAGGATTTGGAGGAATTTGTCTAGGGAAATGTGCCCATTTCTGTCGCCTGTCAGCCTGTAATCGTAAAGGGCATGCTCCTCCAGATGCACTTCCTCGCCTCTTGTATGGTGGTAGCGTAATATTCTCTAATATGCTTTCCGCAATACCTATCCTATAGTCGCTATATCTTATTGCAGCTATGTCATGGGTAAACAATAATTGGGCATCACCTCGTTTCAATTTCTTTTGTTTTTTTGCGTTTATTCTGTACGTTGGTGGCATATTTTTCCTCATCCAACAAACTGTTCCTACTGCATTTACTTCCTTATCTTTAAAATTATGAAATAAAACTGGAGATGAATACTATAATATAGTTGACCGGCGTTTTCGTGTGTCAATGGGCCAGGTTATGTGCCATCGCACGGAATAGGTGATAATTTGAAGGGGCTATGTCTGGGGAATGGGCTATGTCTGGTGGCGCAAGACTTCCCATTTCCAGGTAAGTTTTGACTGGTTTTGCAACATGTGGCCAAGCGTTAACATGTAACAAATTCACTTTATGGAGACTCTACTTGTATAGCGGCTGTTATCCCTTTGTGGCTCGACTCAAACGCATCAATTGAAGTTGAGAGCGATCTCCGTTGGGTTTGACGAGCTCATAATAAATAACACCCTGCTGATCCCACCAAATTCATAGAAGAAGCTTCGAACAATGGATATTAGGTTTTGCAAGCGATGTTGATGCATGGCCGGGCTTCCCTTACGTTCTTTTACGCTTGGGATTATCGTACTGTATCCACTATTCATCGCCAGTTATGATACGGTGCAAAAAATCTTTCCTTTACTGCCGTTGAAGTACATCGATATAAGATTCCCATCGATGTTGAAGTAGCAATACACACGTAATAAATGGCCGTTTCGACGTCTCTTGGCTCAACTCATACGGCACCCAGTGTCCTTGCCTTTGTGATATTCCTAATGCTTTTAAACGTTTCGAAACTGTTGACTCATCTAATCGTAACGATTTTCCAAGCTCAGCTAGCTTTTGGCATGGGTCTTAATTCAGCAATTCCACCAATTCTGTATCTTCAAACTTTTTTGCTGCACCAGAACGTTCTTTATCTTTAAGATCAAAAACATTATTTTTGAAGCGCCGAAACCAATCTCTACACGGAGCAGCATCTCTACATGTCGTTTTCGACAGAGCATGCTCACCGTAAGTCTGAACATAAATTTTGTGTGCTTTAGCTGCAAATAAAGTAATGCAATAAAATTCCCCGCAATACTCTTTGCGGGGAATATGGCACAAAACTAGACATTTTCAGAATTAGGAAAATATTCTTGTTCACACTACGGCAAACTAACATACAATGAAGTTTAATATTACTGACAGTACTACCCTACAGATGCATTACCATCGGAAATTACATGCGCGTAATCCGGGTAACGCCATCTGTTTGGAAACAGCGAGAACTTATTTAAGGTCCTAATAAGTATGTTTAGTTTGTGTTTTTTGCACAATCGATATATTTTATTCAATTTTAAAACCTTAATTTCAAAATACTCTTCCAATTCTTAACAGTTTAGCGAGATTCGGCCATAAAATGAATTTCAGATTTAGAGTATTTAAAATTGAATAAAGAAATGGCTATCAAATCATGACGTCAAATGTAAGAAATTATACTTAATAAAACATAGATGCACATATTATGATTATATATTTAAATATGTATGTTGAGATTACCAAAATATGTGTATAGGTGTATATGTGTATAAGTGTATATGTGTATATGTGTATATGTGTATATGTGCATATGTGTATATATATAAATATACTAGCTGACCCGGCGAACTTTGTACCGCCTAACGGTCAATAAATGTCGTGTAACAGATTAGCTGAACTTAATTTATGATTTTATGGAAGTACAATGAATACAAAATAAATATTAAGTTCACTACTTTAGATAATAACACTAAAAGAAATATAAAAATACAAAAATTAAGTATATCAATCGCGTATCAGCATGACATGATTGAATTAAACTATGTAATAATTGTGGTTTACCGTATCGACGGGATGAACATGAAATGTTTGACAGTTACGAAACCCATGAACATTTTGTATGGCAAAATGTTTTTTCTTTTATTTTATTATTTTGTTAATTTTTCAATGTTTTTTATAGTTATTCCGCTATTTGGGAGGGAGACAAATATAACAAATCTAAAACCACGAAAATCGCTCCAGCCGTTCTCGAGTTATAAGTGTTCGAACAAACCCGACTATGTTATATATATATATATATATATATATATATATATATATATATATATATATATATATATATATATATATATATATATATATATATATATATATATATATATATATATATATATATATATATATATATATATATATATATATATATATATATATATATATATATATATATATATATATATATATATATATATATATATATATATATATATATATATATATATATATATATATATATATATATATATATATATATATATATATATATATATATATATATATATATATATATATATATATATATATATATATATATATATATATATATATATATATATATATATATATATATAGTGTCAAGGGAATCCTTCGTCACGATGTAAGTGGCTTTTATAATTATTTACTTTATAATCACCTTATTGATCAATTCTAAAAAGTATATATATATATATATATATATATATATATATATATATATATATATATATATATATATATATATATATATATATATATATATATATATATATATATATATATATATATATATATATATATATATATATATATATATATATATATATAGAAGATAACTATTACAATAAATATGTATGTATCGATTTCCGCGTCGGAATTACAAGGAAGTTGTAATCAAACAAAACTCCTCTATTTCAATAAATATTGAAGGCATACAGCATCGATAGTTATTAAACATTCGATTCGGTTAATTATTATAATTATAATAACGTTACCTTGGTTAATAGCGGTTAATGTCAGTGTTTATGGCGGATCATGACGTACCTGAAAAAATAGAGAAATTGTTGGTTAGACGTGTGAACGGAATTGATATTGAATTGAAAATTACACACTGCAGTCAAGTAGCGAGATAAGATCATCTCTTGGCAACGGCGGTATAATAAACCCACTCACTTCCTACGTTTTATCTCGATAATCGCGATAGATAAAGATTAGAAGAAAAATAAAGTAAAGTCTGCAAAAATGTTTTTTTTTTTAATTTGTTTATACGAAAAGAAACATCGATTTCATTCACGACAATAGACTGTCCATTCCATTTTTGAACATAAAGTGAAAATCGAAAAATTGGTAATATCGCGAAAAATTGGTATCGCAAAAACCTATTTTTCCAAAAAATATATAATAAAAATGTATAGACTCATAACAATTTGCAAATAGCTTATATAAAAAACATCTTTGAAGACATCTTGTGTGCAAACAGTTCATAGCAGAGCGATGATTCCCGAAAAATTTTGCATGATAAATTTGTCTATAGGCCATTTCATTGACAGTTGGGGAATGAGCTAAATATAAGCGGTGGCTGAGGTGCGGGGACCGGCCTTCGGTCTCCCCACCACGTCGGTTACAACGGGCGAACGCGTCACCTCAGGATTTTTTAACGATATTGATCATTCTGTCTCCCGCGAGGTGAGCGCAGAAGACTTAGGGCAAATCGGTCCACCGTCAAGTTCCGTCACATGTCCGTAAGAAGCTATTACCTTACCGAGAGATAGCCAGGCTAGTCACCCAGCGGGCCGACACTTGCGCCCTTACTACCAGTTGTAATCAGATTACTCCTGTCTCCCGACTGGTTACGGGTTCGAGGTCGTATTCGAGAGATGTCAAAGTCAGACATTAGTGCTGTGACATCCCTCGCCCGGTGCTACTCGATAGTAATAGGTGTAGGTATGTACGCTAACGAAAGAACGCGTGTTCTACGAATGCCGGTCCCCGCACATCAGTCACTGCTTACATTTAGCTTAGTCCCCAACCACACATGACCGCGGCGCGGCGGCTACGTGACCGCGCAAACCTGCAGTGTCGTGAGTTTTGAAACAAAACAGTTGGCCGCACCCGCAGCGGGCGCGTCTGAAAACCGCTCCGTGGGTTCTAAACCTTACAAGCTGCTGGCTACTCCCTGGGGTGACGGGTTCGCCCGTAGTAATTGCTACCCCTCGATGTTGTAATTGGATCAATTTTCTGTAATATTTAAATTAAGACTTTTCCGATGAATGCTTTGATCACACAAGATCATAACTTCTGTGTGTTTGACTTGACAATAGCAGCACACAAATTCGCCGAAAAAATACATTTTTAAAAATATAATTATGTCTATTTTCTATTTTCCCGGCTCTCCCAACAGTTTGGGAAAGTATTCTGAACGCGAATTATTTTTTTTTTTTAAATGATGACGAAAATATCCATTTTGACCCCCCTCCCCCCCCCCCCCCCTCCTCTGAGACGATTATTCCAGATTGAAGGTGTCTGTGTGTGTGGATTCCTCCACGATAGCTACTAAACGCTTCATCCGATTGAGCTGAAATTCGGCATGCAGGCATCATTCTGTCATTGGAAGAGTTAAAAAGATTGTAGTTGAAATCGGTCCACCAGAGGGCGCGCTAGTAATACTTCAATCTCGAAATATAGCAGTTAGAGACTTGAAGTTCGATACACATATGCCTTGTTAGACTAAAATAATATTTAAGCGACGGAAATATAATTTAAAGTTCGCCATATTTAAGAAAATACTACTTTCTTTTTTAAAATACCATTTTAATACCACGGAAACTACTACAATACTACAAATATACTACGAATTGGCGTGCGAGGGGAGGTTGGGTTGGCGCGGGAACGGGAGGGGGGTTGATAGGGCTGGTCTACTTTCCGGGAAAGTCTTGGGGTAACACAACCGATTTTGTTTATGTTTTCAAAGCATTCCTTTATTAGCTCTTACTTCCCATTGTTGAAAAATAGAATTTCCTAAAATAGGCGGCTTAGGAAAGAGGAATGAGCTAATGGCTGTTTTAAGTCGCCGCGCCATCTCTAAGTGGACTGAAAAATCGTTCGCTAATCGGAATAAAAATAATATCGAGCGAAAATGTACCGCGGTAGTTGCTTTACCTTCTGAGGATGATGGCTTGCCATCCTTAATTAAAGGGGCGTGGCTGAACAGGCTGTGCTGTGCTCTACGCTCTCCAAGTCAGGATTCCTGAATTTCAATCAGGCTGTCGTGAGACTGTGAGTCATCTCGCTCAGAGAAATTGCTTCTTCGCCGAGCAACTGCAGATTCACTATAATTTTAACGATGCGGTTGATGCATCGACACTAACAGAGAGAGAGAGGTAAATATGGAGATAAAGATTATACAATAATGAAATATACTAGCCCAGTCAATTTATACATTCGACCTTGCTATTTTTTCATGATGTACTTACATCATATCATATACATGATGTCATGTACTTCTAATCTTTTACATGATGTTAGGACCTATATCAACAGTATAAGACACCAAGTACGGAGCTTCGAAACACATCTGCAAAATCCGAAATGCCTAAAAAAGCAACTTTTTTAGCAATGGTTTCGGTTTTTGCTATATATCCTTTAAAGTTTACTCCGTATACTATACTTCTATGCTTCGATATTATACTATACCTATAGTATACTACAAGTATACTATACAAGTAAGTAGTAAAATATACTAATAAGTAGTAAAATATACTATAATAGTATACTATGTATAATTGGTATACTATAGTATACTATAAGTATACTATAGTATACTATACAGCATGATTTTTTATCAGCGACATTCTTGAAGTGGGTGAATCGTGCAAGCAAAAAAGCAACATTAATTTTTAAAAATGGGAAGAACAAATAAAAATATTTTTTTTGATAAAAACATTTCTTTTTTTGTTTCATTTTTCTGGAAAATTTGAAAAACTTGACTGGTAAATAAAAGTTTGAAAAACGTTAAGCGCGCTGCGCCATTTAGCAGTAGGTAAGATATCGCAAATAAACAATATTCGCGGTATTTAACCTACCGCTAGATGGCGCAACGCGCTTAACTCTTTTTATACTAGTCTCCAGACGCAACTCCTGCAACTTTGCGCCTGTTTGCAGTGAAATCTGTGGTTATACGTTGTCATGCAGAAGCAGTGGCGATGAGCGATTGACAGGCCTCGGTTATTTAATCACGAGCTTCTCTATCATTATTTGCAGTTCTTAACAGTACACATTTACAGTAACTGTATAGCCAGACTGCGAGAACCTGTAATATAAAACACCCGGCCCAGGATCTCATATTTGAAAATGATGCAAATTTTCAACTTTACCATGGTTGCACAAACGAAAATATTTGAGCAAAAATAAACGACGGAAAGACAAATAAACAGCTGATTCTTTAAAAAAAAACATGGCCTTGAATTAAAATTTATTTGAATTTGAAATTCCATCTCAAACCCAAATTATCCAAGTTCAAAGTGGCCAGTGTGAAAAAAAAGCAATTATATAGGCAAGGACCAAATACTTGGATACTCAAATTACCTAACGCGTATTTCAACGTGGGCCGTTGCACATCGGTAGGCATGTTCAGAGTTACAGCAGTCAAAGTGGCGCTACGTGATAAACAACGACGATGATCGAAGACAAGAAAAAAATATAAATCGCCATTCGTCCCACAAAATGTACCATTACATCGGAATCCGTAATCTCGATGCGGCCACTGCGTGATCGGATCGTAATAAATTCAGAACGATCGACCCGGGCGGCGCTTACGCCGTTGCGTTCGCGCACAGAACGGACAGTTTACGCTCTTTGGCGATTTTACTTTCTTTATCACTTTCGAGCGAGATCATAGCGTGCATTTGTCGAGTACCCGTTTCTACGAATGGTGCATGGTGTTGACGCTCGTTTTAGATGTTTCGCCGCCCGCGCGCCGTTTAGAAATTGTGTCGGAATGCGCTAATGATCCGCGCGGATTTATATTTTGTGGTGCTACGCCGAGCGCTGCGAGATAGGGATAGATATAATTATTATTCTATTCTTTAGCGAGATCGCAATCTTCGATTTTATTATATGCATTGCGGGATTGCCGTGAGATGGCGTTATTTCTGGCTCGGCCATTTGGTTTAATGTGGTATCACGTGTATTTCAAAGGGTCACCACGGTGGGTAGATAGATGGTGGCAACAAGTGTGTATTGCCAACAACTGGAACTGTCAACTACAACGGGCGAACCCGTCACCTCAGGAAGTTTAAACGATATTTGATCGTGCTGTCTCCTGTGAGGTGAGCGTAGAAGACTTGGGACGAAAACAGTCCACTGTCTAGTGACGCCACTCTCCCGTAAGAAGCCAACGCCTTTCCGCGAGATAAGAATATAAAGCACATAGAATATAATGTACATAGAACATAGAATATAAATGTCGTATACGTGATCCAGACTACTATTCTCGTTGTATCCGTCATAATTTGCTGCCATTGGTTTAGCGAAGAAACATAGCTGACATCTCACTTTTACTACGAATTTTAAATGGCTCGATTGATTGTCCTGAACTACTATCTAAAATATCTCTCCGCACTCCTAGCCGGGCACTTAGAAATAGGGCACTCCTTGTACCTGGCTTTAAAACCAAATACCTACAGGCGTAATTCTTATTTTATAAGGGTATGCGAAACTTTCAATACCCTGAATGCTGACCTTAATATTGACCCCTTTCTCACGAATATAGATACTATAAGGAAGCAGGTTGTAGGGCGATTTTGTGATGACCAGGCTTAGCATCTTCTTCTTTTATTACAGTCTTGTTTATGTCAACATGTTTTCTACTGTACAATTTAGTATCTTCTTTATGCTTAATATCAGTTCTAAATTCACGTAATTATTATTGTCATTATCAGTGGTAACTTGTAAATGGCTCTTCCTATTTTTGTTCACTACGAAACTATTGGCTGTAAGTTATCCTTAAGAAAATAACATAAAATAAAAATAAAGTAACCAGATTAATCAGCCAGGGGGCGACACCCGCGCCCTTACTTCCAGTTGCAACCAGATTACTCCGGTCTCCCGACTGGTTACAGACGCGAGGTCGCTTGCGCAGTCCTCTCCCGGTACACCGGGAGAGGACCGCGTAGCGGTGATTCGTTGTCTACCGAATCTATCGCGAACCACGGCGTCCTTTGCCCGGCTGTTCACCTGGTATTGGGTAGTCGATTAGTCGTTTCAAGAGCGGTTGCCATAACGTTAACAACCACCCTCGCTCTATATAAAACAAAGCCGTTTCCAGACTCCCCTGTTTAACAGTCGAAATGTACAATCGATTGGCTGTCGCCGTACGGTGCGGTGCACAAACCGTACAGGAACGCCCGAAGGACGATTCCCAGAGGAACTGGCCACAGGCACAGATTATCCGTTGAGTACGAGTCGACCAAATCTGGTCGCGCGTTTTTTTCACTTCTTTGACGTTCTCATATTTATTCATAATTATCTAATTGTTTAACAAAATGATATTTCAATATTCTATATTCGAAATTTCAATGCAATCATTGTGCAGTTGTTCTTTTTATGATTGGTGTAGTAGTTTCGTAGTTATAGTACTTTAAGTCGATGTCGCCGAAAATCCTGCAAAAGAGACAGATGCATCCATGAAAATACCCATTTACTCCAAGGGTTAATCAAAATATAACAAACATAACCATTTATATGTTTCCACCAATTAAACGGTCATACAGTGCGTTATTCTATATAAAAGAAAAGTTTAAAATATACAAGCATTTTATAAAGTGAAAAGTGAAATTATTAGGGTTTATTAAATAAACAGAAAATATTCTGAAAAGTAATTGCTAAGTTACTAAACAGTTCAACGTATTAAAAGAGTAAATATAAAGTAAATAGAGCAGAAAAAAACTGAATTAAATGGATAGTAAAAAGAAAATAAAATATATAATTATGTAATGACACATTTTATGACAACGAAAAATGAAAAAAAGGAATAAGTTATGTAAATACAAAGATAAGAGGAGAATGACAGATTGGATTCTGGAGGTTGATTCGGTCTCTAAGCAGTATAAATTCCCTGAAAGTCTCGGATGCACAGCCCTCCGTCCAGATATAACTCTTTACTCTCTATCTCGGAAGGCGGCTCTTATTATAGAATTAACTGTTCCATGGGAATCAAATATCCCAAAAGACCACGAGTACAAATTAAATAAATACCATGATCTTGCAAATGCCGTAACCCGGAACGGCTTCACTGTTCACCTTCACGCGGTGGAAGTTGGCGCTCGTGGCCTGCCAGCTAAATCTCTATTTCACCTCTTTAAAGATCTTGGCCTTTCCAGAAAAATAATCAACTCTTTCTTAGAAAAAATATCTAAAACTGCGATTTGCGCATCTCAAATTCTATGGCTTCGAAGGGGGAGTGAATGGGTGGTAAGGTGACGCTCACATGTGGCAAGACAGCTGTCCTAAACCTACCACAGCCGTTTCGTAAGTCCGGAATCCACTGCTCACCCCCCAGAAGTGTAAAAAAAAATTGTATTATGATGGGCCCGACTCCGGTCGGTGAATCCATGACAGCTCCGTTTGTATTTATTTATTTATTATTATTATTTCATAATAAACAGATTACTTAATTAAATTGTAATATATTCATAATTAGATTTTTAAATGTATCTGGGGTTGTGGCAAATATATCAACATCCATAAACACCGAGTTGTAATGATGACAAGCTCTATAAAGAAAAGTATTTTGTGCATAGTTAGAATTGACAATTGGCAGTTAAAAGGAACGCTGAGAGCGAGCTGGTCGAGGGGGCACGAAAAAATTTATCAGCTCCAAGATTTGACTAGTATTAACTTTGTAATACTTAGAACGGGCTATCATAATTGAATGCGTATTCAAAATTTTGTGTCGGTGATGTTGACCGTTAAGGAGCTTCCTCGTTGGAAGCCAACCCTGGGTGCCGCAGTCCTATCTTGGTGAAACTTAGAACGGGCTGTCGTAATTGAATGCATATTTGAAATTTCGTGTCTGTGGTGTTGACCGTTGAGGGTGCAGCAGCCATGCATAGTGAAACTTAGAATGGGCTATCGTAACTGAATGAGTATACAAATTTTCGTGTCTGTTCTGTTGACTGTTGAGGAGTCCCCTCATCGGGAGCCAAGCCAGGGTGTATAATCAGGTCATGCTTACCATAAAAAATGCATTGTCATCGGAATTGAACACACATGTAAGTTTTCAACTTCATATGATAATATTTGAGGAGTTCCCTCAATTCCTCATGAATCCCATCATCAGAACAGGATTTTGATAAAAATGTGACCAATCTGTAAGTATATCCTTTCAAATAAAAAGGATTTTTTCAAATTGGTTCATAAATGGCAGCGTTCTGAGGTAACAAACATAAAAAAAGATACAACCGAATTGATAACCTCCTACTTTTTTTTAAGTCGGTTAATAAACAAAATAATAAAAATAAGACAGAAATTAATAACATATGTCAACTCAATATCGAAGGGAGAGAGTTTAGAAATTGTGTCGGAATGCGCTAATGACCCGCGCAGATTTATATTTTGAGGTGCTACGCCGTGGCGCCGAGCGCTGCATCTATTCTTATGTATCTTTGCGATTGCGATATCATTCTATTCTTTGCGAGATCGAGGTTTCTTTTATATAGGTGTATGCTTATGACTTGCAGCATTGCCGATAGATGGCGTTATTTCTGGCTTGGTCATTCGGTTTAATGTGACAATATATTGCTTTCACATATATAAAAATAGTTTTCAGCACAGCCAGATACAGACCTTCTAGGTCAAGTTGGTTGTGCGATCTCGCCTTATCTCGGATATGCTAGCATATTTATATGCATAGAGGTATGTTTTTCGCTATACTAATGTTTGTTTTTAACGATTCCAATGTTTGTTTTAACAGTATGCATGTCCTTGTCTTTCTTTTTTGTACATTACTTTATAAATAAATAAAATAAGTTTCGTCAGCGCACGCCGATAAAGCAACTCACCAGATAATTTTTCTCCGATTTGATTTACAAATATCATGATTTCGTATTGAAAACCAATATTAATCACAATAAAAAGTAGCCTATAACACTCGTCAATAATGTAGCTTCCCATTAGTGAAGGAATTTTTGAAATCGGATGACTAGTTTCGGAGATTACCTCCTACATACAAACTTAAAAACATTACTTCCTTATAATATTAGTATAGATATGTTATTGTGTCCATTACATGTGGATAATAATAATAATAATAATAATAAGCTTTATTCTTAACCCTTAACCAGGAACATCGGTCTCACAGACCGCTATGGTTTCTTAGAAATGCTTCCAGTCCCCCGTCCCCCCCCCCCCCCGCCCCTCAGCGACCCTTCGCTCGCAGTAGTCTTCTATTAGTTCTCGATGTATAGGCGCACCCGACGATCGTGTCTATAGGAGCGTCTGTTTTATTGTTTTAGCGCTGGTTTACTTAAAAAGTCGTCATTATTAGTACCGGTCTGTGAGACCTTCTGCGGAGGTACCGATGACCATGACAGACAAACATGAAAAAATTAAAGACTTGCAAACTCTGTCTATACAGCAATAAGCGCAATACAGGCTATAAATGCATCAAATGCTCGGATCCTATAAGTTTAGAGTGTTCTATGAAGGTCTGCAAAAAATGTGCTCCTAATACGACATAAGTGTTATTTATAATAAGATAGACAATACATAACTGTTATACCTAACTCTACCCAGTTCATAAGATACCAGGCTTTTGATATTGGTACTTAAATAAATAATTGTTGTTAGGTAGAAGTGTATTTTATAATCAATAATTCAAAATAGCGGTCCCACAGACCGAAGTTCCCTATTACGTCGTTTAAAATCATGTTCCCAGTAAAGGGTTAAGAAAACGAGCTTATTGCCTGCAAGCAATATTTTACAGATTACCTATACGATTGTATGAACATTATTTGCGAGTAGACTACATAACTTAACATATTAAAGAATATGACAAATAAAATAAAAGAGGATAGAAAAAAGTGGGCACAGGATATGCCACACCAAAATAATCTAACACCTATAAGGACGCTAAAGTTTAAAAAGGAGGGGAATGGGAGGGGAAAGGGAATTTATCTGGAAGATTTCAAATGCTCTCTGAGTCTATTTTTAAAAGTTATTATAATATGTTTTTAAAAGTTGTTATGTTATGTTTTAAAAGTTGTTGATAATATGGTTTTTACTGTATTTATGTTTCCTAGGTTCACTTTCCAGCTCCTCGCGGTAAGGCGTTGGACTCTCGCAGATTTGTCGGTAGAGTTAGACAGTGGACTGTCCTTGTCCGCTAAGACTTCACGTTCACTACATGGGAGATAGAATGACCTGATGTCTTTAAAACTTCCTGGGGTGACGGAATCGCAGGTAGTTTTGGCACCCCCAGATGTTTCACCGGCTCTGGGTATGTTTAAGCACAGTATACCAAACAGTAGATTTACTCTCGAGCTACAGGGCATTACAGGAAGAGGGTGCGAGGAATGTGGGCAGAGGGGTACGTCTCGACGAATGCCTTTGGTTAGCGTTACGCTATTGGCTGGCGATTTTTTCGAACGTTTGGGGCCGAGCAGCCGACATCTGGCGGTTATATCCTAGCCCTTACAACTCGTGACTTATTCGCTTCGATCTCAATTTTGTTCTAAGAGAAGCTTCTGTCTGGTATACTCTGCTTAAAGTGAGATCGTTTGTAAACATGCTCTTACCACCCTAGCAAGAAGTGCCTCTTGTCCGGTATCGAGCCTTAAATAATGCTAATAGGGGCAAATAAGTGTGACAGGTGATTTTTCGGTTAGTTGAACGGGTAAATTTGCGGTGCAAAGAAAAGCGGGGCGGGGATTTTCGGTCTGGTGAGCACTGGCATGACAGCTGCCTGCGTGCAGTCGGAGGAGCCAGGAGCGCGTGTGAAACTGTATCGCGTGTGCTTTGAGAACAAATAATTGCCGGATGGAGTGAGCGAAATTTTAGGATATTTGAATATCACATTTTTTCAGCTTGGTTGAGAATAATATCATTCGGAGTAACTGTCCAATAACGTGTTTAATAAAACGTAATCAATAATCATAATCATATTTATTTTTCAACAACGACTAGGTATTCACCAGACATAGGGGGAAGACCCCTAACGCCGGACGGCACCTAGCGTCGCACACTAACTGTATCTCGACAAGTCGCGGCGAGATCGAAACAAAGACGGGTGAAAAGGAATCGTACGCTTTTCCTTTTTCTACGTCTTTGTATCGATCGCGCCGCGACTTGTCGAGATACTGTTAGTGTCCGATGCTACGTGCCGTCCGGCGTTAGGGGTTTCCCCCTAATCTGGTGAAATCGTAAAAAAAACACATATCAGGAACATAACTACTTACATAACTACATAGCAGCGTAATAATATTTCACATTACATTACAAAATAATGTGCCTCCTAATATCAAACAACTTTTATGTTTTCATTACAACTCTAAAATTTCGTGTATTTAACACAAATCATCCAGTAATGTTATTACAAATCATCCACATAACATCCACTAATATAATACTGACAAACGTATCAATTTGCGTTTTCGAGACATTTTATTTGAGATTTCAACGTTAAACAACGCCCAAATTGATATATAAAATGAGACATAATTATATTCAATGACATGAACAAATATAAGATATGGTAGAAATAGTCTCAAAAACGGAAACTTAAAAAGACAATACATACATGTCATAAATATCAAACAAAATAACAAAGTAAGAAAAAAATTGTAGCAATTATGTCAGATTTAAAGACACACGTAGCGAAGTGAATTTGAAATCTAAGTTGCGTTTATTCCAGGCGTATTTTTATCATTCAAGTGGTCGATGCATTTTTTAACAAAGTGGGTCTTTAATGCGATGATTAAATTATTTATTAACTGGCAAAATTCCTCAGGAAAATTTGTTGTAAAAATATTTACATTGCTCCATAATGTTTTGATTCTTGTTGAGCGGCATACCTGCAGCTGCTTATGAAGATCAATAATAAAAATGCTAATTGGATCTCAGCACATAGTTGGATATTCTTCATCTGTTTTTCAAAAAAGTCTGGTCCCCAAACGCACCATGCAAATATTTCATAGTCGTAGTCATAGTTAATTTATTCCAAAAAGTTATAGACTGTAGAATGCGTAATTTAATATTGTAGCGAATTATTTATAACTTAATCACATTTTTTTTAAATAAAGGCACTTTGGTTCAATTACAAAAAATAATAAAATTACAAAATTATCAATAATAGTCATTATAATAAATAGATAATCAATAAGTTCTTTAAGAATAATCTACAAAACAAAAACTACAAAACAAAGTTAATTTAAAAAATATAGAAAGGATTCTAGAATTCTACCCTAAAGGATATATAAATACTCGATATCATAATATCCATTAACCTAGAAGTATTAAAAAAATGTTTATTCAAAAATAAATCAATAAATTTGACAAATGCTATAGCATGCGTAACTTGGTTTCTTATTATTCATTTCTTAAACTGCTTTCTTGAATATTGGAGCTTTTTATTTGTAAAGGCAACCAATGGAAAAATTTAAAGCCTAAATATAAAAATGATTCAGCCGCACTTTGGATTACAATGTTATTTTTATTGCAAGTGTTATGTTCATGTAAACTATGGTACTTTTCCTGGTATTCCAAGTCTGCTATCGCATAAATTAAACACTGATATATGAATTTAGATATAAAGTCAATATTTTTTATTTTTGAAGGTCGGAGCACAGCGATTGTCTATTTTTAACCCAAATATCGCCCTGAGAGCATGTCTTTGCAGTATAAAAGAAGTTAATAGTAAAAAAAAAAAAATTTTTTTACTTTTATTACCGTGCTCTGTCTTGAGCCAACCCTGGGAGCAGCAACCATGCCATATTGGAACTTAGAACAGGTTATCATAATTGAATGCTATACAGAATTTCGTGTTTGTGCTGTTGACCGTTGAGAAGGCCCCCGTTAGAAGCCAACCCTGAGTGTAGCAGCCCTATCGGGGTGAAACTTAGAACAGGCTATCAGAATTGAATGCGTATACAAAATTTCCTTTCTGTGATGTCGACCGTTGAGGAGTCGCCTCGTTGAATGCCAACCCTGGGTCAGCAGCCCTGTCGCGGTGAAACTTAGAACGGGCTATCATAATTGAATGCGTATAAATAAAATGTATGTTGTGCTGTTGACCGTGGAAGAGTATCCTCATCGGGAGCCAGGCCTGGGTCTAGAACTAGGTCATGCTCACCATAAAAATGCATTGTCGTCGGAACTAAACCAACATGTACAATTTCAACGTCATCGTATAAGAGGAAGTGGTTCTAATTCAGTTTGCAAGATTTTATCTAAACAAACTAACAAACACTGCAAGGTAAATAAAACCTTGTAAAAACGATGTCTATCTCGTGCATTACCCCCATGTTAGAATACCATTAGCCACCTGCGAATGAAATCACGCATTTGAGATAATGTTTTTCAATGTTCAATGAACTAAGTTGGAATATTTTATTATTTTGCTTTTTTCGTGCAATATTTGTGGTGACATTGCAAATATACACAAGTAATTCGTTTCTGTTATCAATAATAAAATAGATAGTCCTTATTCTGTCGGCAAAATCTCTTACCGAATCCCGAATAATAAGACCAGGGCTCGCGATTTATTTTATCTACTGAGGGTCAATACTAGTTATGGTCAAAATATGTACATTTATAGAGCGCCTAGATAGTATAACGTAAATTTTCAATGTGTGTATATGTTTAATTTATCTTCAAATGCTTCGAAGTAATTAAAAACGCGATTTACCTTCGGGCTTGATTGGTATGTCTTTGTCTGTTAGGTGTTGTAGCAGTGGCGTAACTACAAAAAATGGGCCCCGTGCAAAGTATAACAAAAGGCCCCTCCCCATACTTACCTTCATTATAGCATATAGTTCTGTATACCTAGCTACATTACATATTTATAATGCAGCTACATTTTTAATCGCCGTATTCATTTGGGGGTGTTGCCTCGAACATGTAGTGGAATCGAAAACGAACTCAGCTATTCTGCCGTCGTAAATCAAAACATAGCAACTTCATTTACTGTGTTTATACAAGTTTGGTTCTTTAAAATCACGAGTTGGAGTACTATAAGGCAAATTTTTCGGTTTGTCTGTCGATGGATAGTTACCGAGATACTTTAGATAAAAACACAGTATTTTTTAAAAAACCAGAATATTTTTAATAAAAAAACACAGTATGTATAAATTTTTAAGCTAAAATACAGCAACCTATTATTTACTGTGATCTTTTTTAATATTTATAAGCATTTAAGAAATATTTTTGTTTGGTTACAACACGGCTTCTTCAGATACTGTGGCTTTAGGTAAAATTTTCTTAAAAGTTGATTTATTATTACACGAATTATTCACAGTATCTCAATTACTGTGTTTAAGGTGCCTGCAGTTTTTTATTTATTTTTTAAAAAATATATATATTTGACATGGTTAGAACACAGTAATGGGTAAAATTTACCTATAACACAGTAACCACTCAGTTACGGTGTTACAGCTTAAAAATATAAATTTTATCAAACTATTTTCCTAATTTAAAACACAATATCTAATTTAATTAATTAAACAATTATAATTTAATATATATTTTTATGCAGAATTGAAGTTATAACTATTTTTTAACATTAAAGATTAAAAGAAATAATCTATATTGATTACTTTGTTCATGAAAACAAATATTTAACAACTGAACTTTGACCGCGTTTTTCTCAAAACGTCTTTTTTCAAGTTACTGTGTTTTCATTTACGACGGCAGTATTGACACGTGACAGGAATAGTTAGAAATAATATTAGTAATGAATAAACTTCAGCAAAACTGGCTTTCATAGCATTGTCTTTTATAATAACTGATTTAGCAATCTCAAAAATAGTTGCAATAACACAAAAAAAAAATTAAAAAGACAGTTCATTAATGCTTTTGTTGAGACACTATGCTATAAACTTATATATTCATAATGGACGTCTATTATAACAATGGCGTTTCTGATGCCGTGATTTCGATAAGCGTTCCCAAATCGATTCATTCACTCTTTCGCTTTCGGGTGCACACTTTAAAAAAAAACGAGGACCACAAAAAAAAACTCCGGCAGTAGGAGAGAATAAAACACGTCACGAGACGAACGCGGCTGGAAGAACGCATTACACCATCTAGAAAACAATTCCCAACAATTAGCTACTATTAAAGACACAGGCACTGGGCTGGGACGCGTTTGTATGTCAGCGTTGTACACTGAGAAAAATATAACGCTGTAATACAAGGTAATACGCACGTTTCAAAAGAAATTACGTATATAACATGTACTGTGGTCCGTACGTATGTATCAACATGACGCGCAACGGTGTAGTTACCATGTCACGGGCATAGTAATTACACCGCATATTCATTATGGCGCACAACGAGATAGTAGCTTCTATTAAAACAAAATTAAGATCGAAGCGAATACGTCACGAGTCGTATGGGCTCGGATATGGCCGCCAGATGTCCGCTACTCGGATATGCAAACGTTCGAAAAAGTCGCCAACCTTTACTTTCGCGTAACGCTAACCAAAGGCGTTTGTCGAGACGTACCCCTCTGCCCACATACCTCGCACCTTCTTTCCGCAATGCCCTGTCGCTCGAGAAAGAGTCTAAGTTACTGTTGTCTCGGTATACTGTGCCTTTACCATGACCTTACATACGTAATGTTATTATATAAGTAAGTTATAGTCAGTTACAAGAATCATTTTGAAGCTACATTATACTGTTATTTTCGTATTACCCGTACGGAGCATGGAGAAACATATAATCGAGTAATAGTTTCAACAAAATTGCTTGCAATTTACGACTGACGATTACGATTGAAACATCATTATCTATACTAATATTATAAAGACGTAAAGTTTGTGAGTTTGTGAGGTTGTAGGGAGTAATCTGGATCTACTGCACCGATTTTGACAATTCTCTTACCAATAGAAAGCCACGTTATTTGTGAGTGTCATAGGCTATATATTAATTTCGTGGTAGTCGGATTTGCAAAGTAAGTCGGAGAAAAACGGTCGAATGAAAACGTTTCTTATGAACGCTGCCTTAACGATGAGAGATATATGATTGAGTTCTAGAGAAAAGTTGTAGAGCCTGATAATGCCTACAAAAAAGTTAGCGACAGCATATGTCTAACTTTTATATTTAAGCCACAAAAAGTAGTTTTTTATATAAAAAAAAAATGAAATCGTTAGGTCATGTTTATTGGTCATACGATCATGAATACTTATCAAAATCAGTACATTTATCGTCTCAAGTGTTTAAAACAAAAGACTTTTCCCTTTTACTGCATATAATTTCCCTTTTACTGCATAAATGGTTAAACAGATAATACGACATAGGTATGGAACCGCGACAGTATATCAGGTTGGAACTCCTGAAAGACAATATATTTTGGTACTAAATAATAACATTACATCTAATATAGTATACAGGAAAGTTTTGAACAATTAAAATAAACATAATCATTTCGTTCTCTCATTTGAAATCCGATAATATAGCCAAATTGGTATGCAAATACTTACATACATACATATGCAGTAAAAATATAACCCTCCTTCTGGCAGTCAGGAAATAAATCATAGAACTCAGCACTAACCGAACCCCACTCATAATTTCATCACAAGTAAAAATGTTTACCGCCCAACGAAGTGGGCACGGCTAGTTCTGTATAAAACCGTACTAACAAAACGACATTGTAGGATAGAAATCCAATATTTTTCTCAGTGAATGCAGCGATAATCAAAGCAATTTAGTTAATTCGTTCATAAGTTATGGTCTTTCAAGCCTTTCACCTTTCGTAACTCAAGAACAGGTAGTTCAATTTCAAAAAATCTTACTATAGAGTTCATTCCTCAAGACTAACTAAATATCTCGTAGAAGTAGGTACGCGTCTTGTCCCTCGCTACTCGCTGTCTTCTGCTGAACGCTGACCTTGCTGGGCAAGCCTCCGCCGCGCCGCCGCTAGATATTTCGAGGTACTTGCACGCGTTACTAATTTCATGGTATCTCTTAAACTATACCATCTAAAAAGATACGGTACATACATATACATATGTATGTACTTTATATATTATTTAAATTAATTTAATGTATATATTATATAATATAATGTGTGGTAAATATTTATTATTTATCTGCATTAACATCACGTGGCAGTACTCAGACTGTCACACATCCAAGTACCGATCTTCGGTGACCTTTTGGAAACCAGTGTTTCAACGCGGCTACAGACGTTACGATCGTTTCTTTCTCCACGTTTGTTTCAAGGCTTTATCTGAAGGCTAATCTGATGTTACAAGTGCCTTATGAAAAGGGCGTGTCGGCGCGCGCGGCGCGGGGACCGGTTTCGTTAGGCTAAGACACATTTTACATATTGTCCGACAGTTATGCTCTAAACGGGTCCTCGTTTTCATCTCACCGTCTAGACCGAGTCTCGACGTGCCGTACGAGAAACGAGAATAGACAGGCATTTTTCATTCTTGTAAGAGACATGACAGGAAAAAACGCCGATTAACCCATGTATTATCCTCCCACGGTCGGAATCACCGGCCGCAGATCGACATTTGCTTAGTAATGCCTGTGAGTTTCGTGCATCCAGACTGCAGTCCTTCGCAGTACAGTTGGCTTGTCTATGGCATTATATATCGTTCAGCTTATCCAGTAGATAGGTGCTCTACTCTTGGACGCGTTATATCAGTTTATACAATAACTTAATTTTAACTATAAAGAAAATAACCCATCATGATAGTTTGTACATAGTAAAAAAAAATATTTTAGAGAGTAATGTCCTTAATTTATTATAAGTAACATGTAGTTATTATTTGCATCAGTGCGATCGTACAGCTACAAATTGTAATTAGTTCCACAAGCAACTAGAGTTGTCAACTACAACGGGCGAGCCCGTCACCTCAGGAAGTTTTAACGATTAGTCGTTCTGGAGTGAGCGCAGAAGACAAAACAGTCCACCGCCAAGCTCCGCCACAAACCCGTAAGAGGCCAACGCCTTAATTGCGAGATAGCCAGGAGTGTTACCCAGCGGGCTTATATACACTCACGCCCTTACTTCCAATTACGACCAAATTACTCCAGTCTCTCGATTGCTTACGAGTTCGAAGTCGCTTGCGCGGTCCTCTCCCTTACGAAGCGGTGAAACGGCATATACCGAATCTATCGCGGACCACGGCATCCTTTGCCCGGCTGTTCACGCAGGATCGGGTAGCCGATGGTCGTTTCAAGAGCAGTCGCAGTAAGGTCCGCAACCACCCCCGCTCTATAGGAAACAGTACTGCTTTCAGACTCCCCCGACTGTTAGTCAGAAAGCGCAATCGATTGGCTTATACCGCACGGTAGTTCCACAAGCAATAAAACACAACATATACGATCATTCTAGAGGAATGCCCAACTAGACTGTATCTGGGCATACGAAATACACTGCCATTGTTTTTTGAGTAGGTAGTAACTGACGTTTTCTGACAACTAAACTACTTTGAATATTATATAATGTACAACTTTGATAGTATAATTGTTACACATCTATACTAATATTATAAAGAGGTAAAGTTTGTGACATTGTTGGAAGTAATCTCTGGATCTACTGAACCGATTTTGAAAATTCTTCTAATAATAGAAAGCCATGTTAGTTGTGAGTGTCATAGGCTATATATTAATCCGAAAAATGAAAAGACTTTTTCGTGGTAGTCGGATTTCCAAAGAAAGTCAGAAAAAACGGTTGAACGAAAAGGTTTCTAACTAACGCTGCCTTAACGATGAGAGATATATGATTAAAATCTAGAGAAAAGTTGTAGAGCTTGAAAATGCCTACAAAAAAGTCAGGGACAGCATATGTCAAACTTTTATATTTAAGTCACAAAAAGTAGTATTTTATATTAAAAAAATAATTTAAATCATCAGGTCATGTTTATTGGTCATATTATCAATTCTTATCAAAATAAGTAAATTTATCGTGTCAAGTTTTTAAAACAAAAGACTTTTCCCTTTTACTGCATATAATTTCCCTTTTACTGCATAAATAGTTAAAGAGATAATACGCTCACAAATAAGACACTCACAAGAAGACACTCACAAATAACGGTATTATAGTCAAATTGGCATGCAAATACATACATACATATGCAGTAGAAATATAATCCTTCTTTTGGCAGCCAGGAAATAAATCATAGCACTCAATACTAACCGAACCACACTCATAATTTCATCACAGGTATAAAGTTTTACCGCCCAACGAAGTGGGCACGGGTCAGTTAGTATGTAGATAACGAAAACATATGTCCAATATGTATTAACATAAAAATACAAGAAATTGCTAGTTAGCTGTATAAGAAGTAACGAAATACGTAAGACTGGTGTAAATCTGTTGTTATTTTTCAAAAAAAAGAGAAAAAAAAGGAAAAATAAATAAATAAATAAAGATGTCTAAAGGTCAAGTGAAGCGATGGAATCAGCCGCTAGTCTCGCTACACTAGAAAGCCTCATCGACTTTTATTACGTATTATTATTTCTCCCTTCCCAGCATGGACTTGGCAGGGTCGACATATTATTATGATAATTAATGGAGCTCACATGATCGTTGGTGAGTTAGGAAGAGCTAAAGGACCTCCCGATGGTCCGCGGGAGGCGTAAAGGCTAGTCGGCGCGGACGCGCAGCGGTGATAATATTATCAATACGAGAGATCGAGAGGCGGCTAAGCGCGACGCCGCAAACGAAATAAACACAACAAAAGAGCGCTCAATGTCGTAGAAAAAAGAGCCGCTTCCTCAGCAGAGGTGCCATTAATCAAGTATTAGGCGGAGGGTTAGCGTGTAAAGTAAATAATATTTTCATAAAAAATAGCA
Organism: Micropterix aruncella; assembly: GCA_944548615.1. Classification (NCBI taxonomy): domain Eukaryota; kingdom Metazoa; phylum Arthropoda; class Insecta; order Lepidoptera; family Micropterigidae; genus Micropterix; species Micropterix aruncella. Next base: position 25,029,771 of record OX155959.1, on the reverse strand, counting down.
TCGTTGCGCGGTGAAACCGAAAGGCGGCGCGCGCTATGGGCTTTTGCAACACATTGAATCAAGCATTCTTCATTATATTAGTTTTTACGAAATATTGATTTAAAACGTAATTGTGGACCATTTCATATAGAGCCGTAGCAACTAGAGTTGTTAACTACAACGGACGAGCCCGTCACCTCAGGAAGTTTTAACGATTAGTCGTTCTATCTCCCTGGAGTGAGCGCAGAAGTATTGGACAAAACAGTCCACCGTCTGGCTCCGCCACAAACCCGTAAGAGGCGAACGCCTTAACCGCGAGATAGCCAGGAGTGTTACCCAGCGGGCGTACACTCACGCCCTTACTTCCAATTGCGACCAGATTACTCCAGTCTCTCGATAGGTTACGAGTTTTAGGTCGCTTGCGCGGTCCTCTCCCTTACGAAGCGGTGAAACGGTGCATACCGAATCTATCGCTGAGCACGGCATCCTTTGCCCGGCTGTTCACCCAGGATCGGGTAGCCGATGGTCGTTTCAAGAGCAGTCGCCGTAAGGTCCGCAACCACCCCTGCTCTAAAAGGAAACAGTACTGCTTTCAGACTCCCCCGACTGTTAGTCAGAGTGCGCAATCGATTGGCTTATGCCGCACGGTGCGCAGACCGTCCAGAAGCGCCAGAAGTTTGATTCCTAGGGGAAACTAACCCTAAGGCCAGAGTCCTATCCAGGCTCGCGCTTCATGCGTGGAGGCCGTCGGATGGGTGTTGACCCGTGAGTATGACCAACCCTGAACAGAATAGAGCCGTACCATTTATTTGTATTTTTAATTACTGCTAAGTACACCAACTCAAACCGCGACGCCCTTTGCCCGCCATGGTCACTCAGGATCGGGTGGCCGACGGATCGATTCAAGGGTTAACGACGTCAGGTCGACAACTATCCTCCGCTGTCATAGGAAACATACATCTCCAGACCCCTCTGGTTGTTTGCCAGCTGGGCATTCAACACCTAGCAAACCGGATGGTGCACCAACTGCCCAGTTCCGCCCGAGGTATTCCCTCGAAACCGTGAACTTCAACTGCGGGATTACAGCCGTGGCAGAAGCTCACTCGAGGAGTTAAAATTAATGTCCGTGTTCCTTCCAAACTCAATAGATTTAACCCTGCTCTTCATGTTCCTCATGCTGGTACCAACTAAAGGCAAAATGCATTTCTGTGGCGAACAAGTGTCAATTTCAATAACTTGCTTAAACGCGTTGACTTTGATCTATTCTGTACGAGTATTAACTCAGCTAGGCAGCGGCTGAACAATGAATTCTTTAGCATTAATTGTTGAATAATTTTTGATGTATTTTTAATCGATAGCTTTAATTGAAAGGTCACATAACCTTTAATTGGCTCTCTATTATCTTACTCCGTCTTTTTATTAAATTATAATTAGCTGTTGGTTTTCCTAAAAATAAATAAATAAATAAATAAAAAATAAATAAATAAATTATATATGGCCAAAATACTAAGTATCAGCTTTTCCAAAACTCTTGCACTTTTTTTTGTCGCTGGCTCTAGGACTATTAAGTGAATGACTATCTTAACTCCAAATTTAATGTACGTCTTTGGTAATCACGATCTTCCTTCAGTAATAAAGAAACGACCACAGATTAATCGACATATTTACGAAGTGCGGTCTGTCTGAGGCGGTCAACACTTCTTCCGAGAAATGTAAGCGAGGCGCCCTCCGGACACCGAAAAAGACCGGCGACCGGCTCGTCCTTTCGATTCTTTTCCAGTCTCCATCTCGAACTGAGAACTCGCAGCCACAACACCGAAAGAGACATTCTCGGAACTGGCACACACACGATCCGCCGCCGCCCGTTCGGGCGGCGCAAATGCAGCGATTTGGAACCATGAGAGTTCATCTGTGTCTATTTTATGTTTTTGGTGTTCTATCAGTAGTTTTTATATACTTGTATCAAAATTAAATGACAACAAGCTCACAGCGACACCGATAGTCAGTTATTCAATGATGTAGTGATGATTGTGATTCTTTTATATCACAAGTCAACCATGTGGTCTCATCACGCTAATTATGTCCAATCAGCGAATCATTATAAATAGATCAATGTCACTCGCGCTTGAAATGTTATTAATATATTAGTTGTAAATTATTAGAGTTCTTTCATTTCAAATTTACAATGGTTACAATTCACAATAGTCAAATCCTAACTAGGCTGCAATCTGTTCTAAGGTAGATTATAATTATAATCATCTCGAGAAATCTATAATATTATTGTTGTATAAATAAACAATATGGTACTTTACTTTGATAAAATACCTTAAGGGCGTTGCTACCTAGCTGTGTCAATCTTACACTATAATAGATGGCGCTGATGTGAAGTTTTAATTATTTTCGTATGAAAATAAATCACTAGCTTGTCTCCTTTATGAATAAAATTACGTATTTTGAAACGCGAGTACCTAAGAGAATAAAGCATTTTTTAAAAATATTGCGAGAATTGTATATACTGAAAATATTTAGTAATATACAGGATAAGTTTCGATTTCCCAGCTCCGCCAATCCGTATCAGAGTGTTAGTGATGTCAAAGGTAGTGTGCGTGTGTCAGTCAAAATTTCGCCAAGGTCACAAGTGAAATGTGGCAACGGCGCGCGCAAGTTAGATGTGGCAACCATTTATATGATTAGTGGGTCAGTAAACCGGCCTACATATTTCGTGACGGCTTGTTTTTTTGTACAATTATTTCGTTTTTGTGGTTTTTATGTACAATTGTGATCAAAATGTAAAATACTCACCTGCCTATCTGCAACAACTATTTAAGGTAAATATAGATCTTTTTCTCCACAAAAATGTTGTTTTACGTACCTACATACATAAACAAATCCTTTTCCGCGAAAAAATCGTTATTCTCGCTGATGCTGCTCGCTGCAATTTATGCATTTTTGTTTTTTTACATCATCTGACTATATTCACCGCGCTGATTCCGAAACTGCAATTATCTTTTGTCGGACTCAATAAATAAGAGAGATATGGTGTCAAACACCTATACATTTCGGTAGGTTGCTTTATATAGGTACATTCGGTAGGTTAGTTTTTTTTAGGTTAGTTCGAACACAAAAGGTTCGAAGTAGGTATAAGTTTTTTGTATTGTTTAAAAATAACTAACCTAACCTACCGAAATGTAGGTGTTTGACTTATATCTCTCTTATTTATTGAGTCCGACAAAAAATAATTTCAGAATCAGCATGGTGAATAGTCAGGTGATGTTAAAAATCAAAAATGTATAACTGGTAGCAATAACTAATAAATAACAAAGTTTCAAATATATGCAAATTGGAATTTAAAATTGAGCAAATTGAAGCATATGCTTGCATGCTATCTGTAAGTGGCTTTTCCCGAGACGATAGACGGCGATGATGATCAACCAAGCGACACTCAATGAAGACGATCATCATCGATGCTATTATCGACTGACTGGAATCAATGATATGTAGTTGAACATAACAAACAAATTCGAACCAGCTAGGGTGTAATATCACTGCTAATACCAGATTTTATTTTTTAGATGCCGAGACAATGCTGTGTTGATGCAAATCAAATCGACTGTTCTCTAGAGCTTCCAGTTTCAGTCATTCCAGAAGGAAGATAATCTGCGTAAACGATGGACCAGGGCGATTCCACGCTCTAATTGGACGCCGAGCTCTGGAGTACATTACTTACTAATCTTGCACATCATCACTGACGTATTTGAGCACTGACATCAGAACATTACATACTAATCCACAAGACAGGAAAAATGTGTGAAAAGGATAGATCATCAAAAAGAAACATTTTTAATTTACAATTCATTTAATTCACAATTGTATGTAATTATAATACTGTTATATTGTACATTTTATAATATTTTATCTGTCAATTTTTACTACTGTTCATTTATACTGTCGACTACGTCTGCAATTTTTATGGATGTTTTTTAAACCAATGTAATATAAAATGAATGTTACAATGTAAAAACCTATTTATAATAATATGTTTTTATTATATAAATGTATTTAACGTATATTGTATGCATAGAATGTAAGAATATTTAAAGTAAAATAGTTTTTCCTTTCTTTCTGTCTTCAAGATTTTAAGTTGTTATTAAAAAAAACCTAATAGCGGAGATAATATGCCTTCTCAACAGGCAATATAAAACCACCTTGATACAGGTATTCCTAGTGAGGTGGTAAACCATTCATTTTACCACTATACAAACTACAAAATTAAATGTTTAATATTATTGTGCATAGTTCCGACGGCCTATCTGAAATTGTAAACTAAAATATTATATTTGCATTACTAAAATAAATAAATAAACTATCAGATCTGACTCTTTCCAATCTAGGTAACAAAAGGAAATGTTAAATTATTAATTATTTGGCTAAGAGGATGTTTTTGTTATATAACCTAAATCATGTATGGACAACAACCGGCCCGCGGGCCGGATCCGGCCCGCTGTAAGATATGATCCGTACCATTTTTTAAAATTTCATTTTGTTATTTTAATAAATTGTACTATAATAAATAACATTGTCGTATTATTTCGCTGCTTTTTATGTAGCTTTTACGAATTTTATTTTTCATCGAATCCTATAAAAGGATTCCTATAAAAGGATTTCTTTACAAACCATATCAAATATATATATATATATATATATATATATATATATATATATATATATATATATATATATATATATATATATATATATATATATATATATATATATATATATATATATATATATATATATATATATATATATATATATATATATATATATATATATATATATATATATATATATATATATATATATATATATATATATATATATATATATATATATATATATATATATATATATATATATATTAATAATAATAATAATTCTATTCATATAAGGCTATTCAGACACTTCTGTTGAAAGTCCAGAAACTATAGGACCAGAAGAAGCTACATTGACTCCTCTGGATTGTGTACTGAGTATCTTCATTTCAGCAGGATCAAGGCACTTCATTTTCGAGGGTATTCTCCGTAAGATAATCTCCGGTAGGATACACTTTTTATAGAAATTTACCAATTTTGGTATCATGTCGTTAATAAAGGCTTGATCGGGCACCACTTCTAATACTACTATCGGTGTGAAGGCATCCACAAAGCAGATAAAATAGCATTTTAACGACCCAGTTATGCAAAGTTGTCCTTGAATCTGTAAAAATTAATATCTTTAATATTAAGTATTATTGTATCTAAAATAAGCTAAGGGTTTAAAATGTTGAAAAAAATACACACCTGATAATAGTAATTATGTCGTTTATTGATAACCAGTACCCCATTTTCATTTTTCAATGGAAAATTTTTTTTAGTTTCCGCAATTTTAACTAAATTCTTCTCCTCTAACCTTGCAATTGATGGAAAACATTTTACCTCCACTATTGCGTTTTCATCAACCACTTTCCCTGAAATATAATAATCATGTACAAAAAAGGTACATGTACAAAAAAGGTACATGTACATAACACCATTTCATTATTTTCTTTGGTAAAATGTGCCACTTTTAAAAAAAAAAATAATGAGACTAGGCAGAACACAAAAAAGCAAAAAATAAAAAATTACCGTCAGGGCTAGCGCCGAGAAATCCATATTTTACATCAACAAAGAGTCCCGAGGGACTCACTTTTTTGCCATGTTCATTTTCGAATCTTTGGATTGCTACATTTTCATGTATTCTGCCGTATGCCATATCTGATGAGGAAAACGCAGTTTTGTATAGCACTTGTTTGACATGATTGTGGCAAGGTGTACTCAGCCTCCTTTTACAAATCTAAAATAAATACAAAAACAAATTATTTCAGCAGGCGCCTTACAACTAACTAATATACATCGACTGACTGACTGACAGCCGCATCGACTGACTGAAGAGCAGATGACACGACGTGTAACATGGTGCCGGGAGATGCTACAAAAAGTTTGATAAGAGAAAATCTCGGCATGTGAACAACATCGTGATAGATGACGAGACTTGGCTGTACTATTTGGATTTGCCGACCAAGGTTTGAAACAAAGTTTTGGTCTTTGATGATGAGGATACACCCGTAGTGGTCAGAAAATGCCGCTCCGAAACGTCCGGCAAAGGTGCAACCTTTACTAATCTTACAATCCGCTTAAATAAAATTTTAAAAAAATATATATATATAAACATATTCTTCAGATGTTTTTTTTACCAACCATTCCAAATAATGATGCTGTTAGCCGATTTTCCCTGTAAGTGTTGTACAAATCATTCGAATGTTGACCAACAGTTTCTCTCTCGATCCTGACTGCATCTTGTCCCGTTACCTAAAGTAAAAAAACATTACATTAGGCCGGCCCAATCATAATATAAAGTGATTAGTGGTAAAATATACTAACCTGGAATTCAGTGATCTTCTCATCGCATAATTCTTTTAACTCTGATTCCGTATAATTTGGTGGAGGATTATCAGGTGAAGGACCATAGTCTTTATCAGCTTCCTGTTTTTTTCCTTTGAAGAGTTTTCGAACTCTAATGTGTTTTTTTCTCACTTCCTTATACTTCTCCAGTCTACTAAAATACTTCTTGAACGACGCTCCAGGGCTCATAGTTGTAGCTGACTTCCAAGCTGTTGAGTGCCATTTTCCACCGGACAATTGATTGAGTGCGGCGATATGCGTTCTTCTCTGGAATGATCCACTCTTCGTCAGATTGAGTCTTTTACCACAGTTGAACTTGGCTATAAGGCTCATAAAATTTTCTGCACAATTATTTGTCTCGTTGTGGAGAAGCCTGTCAGCCTTTCTTTGTAACAAGTCCAAAGCTGCCATCATGAAGCTCCATACATTTTCAAATTTTTTTATGTCGTCTAGAACATTTTCATCCGGCTCCCCCGAATCTGCCAATTGCCACTTACAGTAATAAGGCAAACATGTCGAATGTTCACCGAACACATGCAATAGGCTGTTTTTAAAATCACGTCGCAAATTGGCAGCATTACCATTAATACAATTATGTATTATACTCTTGCGTGCCAAAACTGTTAGGTTTTGCATTTTGCTTTTCAACAATTTTCTGCCAAGAAGTGGTAACTTACTGTTATTCACAATCTGTAAGTGAAATAAACTTTTTAGGCACTGGAAAATTTTCAGTTTTAAAAATAGAAGAAAAAGTTTTACCTTATATGTATAGGGCACTGGTATAATTTTTAATAGCGTGGTTTTTACATTCCAGCTTTTTTATTTTTCGGCCATACGAAACGCGTTCCCGTAACCTGGCATATACTGACGAATCTCCATCTCCTATAAATTCCAAAAAGCGTAATCCATGTATATCCATGCTTCTTGAAAATCCTTCCACAATAATTTCTGCTTCCATTGCAGTTGAGCTTCCCTCATAATTTTTGAAGCAATTATGATCCTTTGTTGGCATGTTATTTCTCTCGTAATATTGGCAACCATAACAGTATTTATTTTTAATACCAAGAAATAGACATTTTTTTGTATGTTTCCCAATAATACAAGCCTGTAAAAAAATAGGTGAATTAGTAATTGGAATGGCGGAACTTTCATGTATAAATAAAAATATTGACATACAGCTCCTGAAGCAGCATTAAAATTATGGCCGTAAGATCGTTTCGACCAGCCTCCATCAACGTAAACGGTTATAAATGCGACTCCATCATCAGACACATTTCCTTTTCTTATAGCTTCGTCTCTCTCTTGAGCTCCTGCTAAGCGCATTTCTTTCCAGAGATGATCTTCCCAAACGTTTCCTAACATTCGCTCGGTTGTTCGGAAGAGCTTCGATGACATGATATGTACGTCCATTACGCTCAATAAGTGCGACGTTTGAGCATAATAGCTTCCAGAGGTCAAGGTTCCCCAAACGAATGCCTTATTCAAAGCCGGCTTATTACTTGGTTCAGTCGACAAAATCCAAGTTTGGTCACATCCTGTGCACCCAAAAGTCATCCAGGAGACGATGCCTTTGAAACTCTCGCTGCGAAAAGCAATTCTGCCTCCGGTACATTTTTTCGAGTGATCATATTGCAAATTCATGGACTTTTGTAGAAAGTGGTGAACGTCAACGATTCGATAGCCATCGAGGCCCTTCAGGTGATCCACATCTGCTGCATCATACTGAAGTTGGTGACTTTCTAATTCCGGGTCTATTGATGGCCAGTTTACATTCACCTCATCTGCAACATCAGCCACACCAGCCGACGTCGAAGGTTCATCAGATTGCACCGACCAATTTGCATCCACTCGGGGCCTCTTATCACTCCGTTGGTATGTTTTTATGGAAGGTGTTGACGACGATACTTCCGGTAAACGCCAATACATGCGGCTACAAAAAATAAACTAACATAATTCTTAATTCATCTCAAAATCAACCTTCTAAAAGTCGATTTTGATGGTTGTTTTATTAAAATATAGGTAGGTATGCAGTTTCAGCATCTCCTCTAAATTTAAGGTGTTTTAAACGTCACCCGACTATATTATATCGACGTTGTTGATTTCGCATCTGTAAAAATCTTTATGCGGACAATTTTGTCTTGCTTTATCTCGCCTATATCTCGAGTCCGCGCGATTTTTACAGATTCGGAATCAGATTGGTCGTCAGCGAGACATCTTGTAGAGGTGCCGAAATCGCATACCGTATATTCTTTTGAAATGTTATCGCCAACATGTGCGTTTTTCAGATACATAATAATTTACCTTTCAGCGTCATTATGTTTTCTTTTGAAAGCTGCTTTAGAACGACGTCGATTGACAGGACCGGCATATTTATGCTTGACATGGCAGTCCTTAGCAAAGGTATTTCGTCTCATTTTCGGCCGGTCGAGAATTTGAACAACGCACAATAAACAATTACACACAATTCGAAACAAAACACAGCGAAGCGCGTCGTATTTATTGATACAGCAGCGAACAAACACCACTGCGCACACGCTCACCGCACGTCAAAATTCGGTTTCTAGACAGAGTGAGGGAGTCATCGATTGAGTGACCGTTCATCGATATATCGGTGTAATCGGTGATTGATTATTTTTGTGGTTTCTTTTATTATATTGCCGTTGTATAAAATCGGTTAGGAATCGCATTGCCATTGAAATATTGTCACTATAACAATTTATTATTATTGTTTTTCTTTTATTTTATAAATTATAATGAAAGTAGAACATTATCCGTCAGAATTCGATTTTTATCGATACCGGTATTATCGACATTATCCCAAACCATTGATTTCACGAACAATAAGACCCTTGCCATATAGGAAAAATAAAAAGAATGAAGATGAGAAAGACAGACAGGCGATCATTCATCTCCCTCTGATATATGACTTTTGTAGGAAGAAATAAAATGTTTTGGCATTGCAATTCGATTATCACACCGACTGTCACGGATAGTGTTAAAAATGTCATCGTGTGTATAACAGTCACTAATCCAATCATAGATCCTACTAGAATATCAAGATTTTCATTTCTAAGTTTCTATATAAAATAACTGTTCAAACTGGTTGAAATTCGAAACGCGTACACCATTTTTTTTTATTTACTGGATTATCATAGTTTTAATAACGTAACTTTCTTCAATCGCTAGTATTCTGCAGGAATTTTTTGTATGAAAAAAGACAGGTAGCAACCACCTTAATTAGCTACATAGAGTTCTAAACAAAATGTCGTAAAAAAATATTAATAAACTTAAAGGTAATTTAAAATATAATACAAAAGTTAAAAATTATCAATAATATTCAAAATATTGTTACAAAAATAAAATTAATATTTAAAAACTCGCCAAGAGCAATCCAGAATATAATCAAAATAATGAAAAGTTATAAAATAATAAATAATGAAAAAATTGACACGGGGATGATAATAATATAATAGGTAGGTACATAGTCCCTACATCATTTCAGTTTATTTAAAATAGTACCTATTTAATTAGTATTATTTCTTTTTATACCTACTTATACTTATGTTTCAGTCGAAAAATTCAGAAGGTATGCACTTAATCTATTTTACACGACTGCCCAAAAAATGAGTGTTTAGGATTCATCTTTATATGTTTTCCGTTTCTTTATACCACCGTTACTTCTAAACGCTTGAACCGATTAAGAAGTGTGTCGTAATGTTAGAATCGTTTTGTCCTCACACATGCCGCGACCCCTTGCTCTCATATAATGAGAAAGCAGCGTCTTTAATATAAATTGCAGTGTTACGCGATGCGCGTTGATATTCGTCATTTGACAGTTTTTTTTCGTTCTTCCTCTCAGGAATAGATCCGGTAGGGCTAGTAACGAAGAGAAATATTTGGAATATTAATTTAGAAAAATAAATCATACAAATAAATCCACAAAATATTACCGATTTATAAATAACCATTTTTGGTTCTTAAGAACTTATACCAATGCAATATTTTGGAAAAATATAAGAATACGTAATTGTACTCGGAAAAATCCGGTTGTATTAATGATGAAGCCCTGATTTTTTATCCCACCATAACTTCTAGACGTTTTAAGCGATTTAGAAGTGTGTGATATTGTTAGAATCGTTATTTCATCCCGAGTGTCATAGGGTATAACCTGTCCAAATCATAGGGCATAACCTGTCCAAATGTAACAAAATACGTGTCTAAATGTTCAAATGTTAATAAATTCACATAAATATATCGTGTTGTGTCAAATGAAAGGTCTAAGTGAGTACATTCCGGAAATATACATCTACTATATGGAGAAATACTTAAACCACAAATATTGCATAAAAAAGCGTAATAAAAATAATTATTTACAAGTAGGTAAAGTACTACAAATGATTCCAGAAGCTAACGGAAAATCGGGTACCTCAATGAAATATATATTTTTGAATAGCTTAGACCTTCAGGATATTGGTTGATTATGGACAAAAATCGATCAATACATGGGAAGGGGGTCAAATCGCTCAATACATGGAAAGGGGGTCAAATCGCTCTCATCAATTTTGTTTACACCAATAAACACTAAATTACATCAAGCGACCAGAAACGGTACTAATGTAAAAAGATAGTTCGAAAGAGTACATACAAATGAGTATAAAGGGCGTTAAATTTTATATAATTATTTGAGGTTTCAATCAAATGTCATTAAGATAATGAAAGATGCATTGCATCAATGTATCAAATATAAAGGAGATATTTAATAAAATCAGTCTTATTTTGTTGTTATGTTCAATACTTTACTCGTCCTCTCTACCTTGTTATAAATACAATAGTTCACTTTCTGTGACGGCAGTCGTGTTTTTTATTCTTTTTAATTTGTTTAGTTGTTAAATAAGTCTAGTAAATTTCGTTATACCATTACGACTGGTAAAATTATTTTTTCCGTGTACGTTACATAAATTCGCAAAAAGATTGGCGACTCCTTCTCTACCGCACCTTCGCTGGCGGCCAATATAGGTTCGGAAAACGATATTGAATACGTATTCTACCACTGATCGTATCCAATTTTTGATTCTCTTTATACCTACTACTCAGAGCCGCAATATAATAAAATGGTTCCTTTGTCGGCGCTGTTAACACTTTTATTATTCTTAACTCCACGATTAAGCAAAACCACGATTTCCTGCCGCCAAATCGCTGCTTTCGTTTGGTTATCTACTGGATTCGTTGAATCGTTTTCCACTTCCTTCGATTATGGTTATGGTAATGTCTGAGGAACTGTTTGCTAATGGGCCATTGCTGAGTTGGCCACGAAGGACCATTTGTTCGGGGTCGGTCACCCTCACGGGTCAACACCCATCCGGCGGCCTCCACGCATCAAGTGCGACCCGGGTAGGACTCTGGCCCTAGGGCTAGTTTCCCCCAGGAGTCAAACTTCTGGCGTTCCTGGAAGGTCTGCGCATCGTGCGGCGTAAGCTAATCGATTGTGCATTCTGACTAACAGTTCAGAGTTTCAAGGCAATAGCAAGGTGAGGGCAGCAAACCCCGCCCACCGCCCGGGCAGTTATAACGACGAGGGTCGTCTTGTCCGCCCGGGATGCCGTGCAACGACAACCCCGCGCGTACCAGAAGGGTAAAACGCGCAGGGGGTGAAATAGGGTAAACCACCCCCCCCCCGTACCACCCCGAGAACCCATTTATTCAAAACAAGTATTTACAAAAAAAATACAAAATTTTACAAAGTTTAACTTATTCACAATGAATACAAAAAAAATATACAAAAAATAGCGTAAATATAGAGCCGGTAAGCGGGAAAGAGGACGATCTAGGACAGAGATGGTGAAAGCGCACGGTCCGTGGGCAGGTCTCGGAGCAGCCACGGAGGGGAGGAATCCCTGGATCCTGCAAGAGAACGAAGCGCCCTTCAGGGCGGTAAAGAGACGGACACAATGACGGGCACTTCGGGCTGGAAGTAGCCCCCGAATCATGCCACCAAAGAAGAGGGTACCTCCTAGGGGGTATCCCGAGGCCTCATGCTTTCCCAAGAAGCCACCCAGTGCTCCACAAACTCGCCAAACGACGGGAAGCAGCTCCTACAACCGACTAGATCCGGGTACCAAATCGGAGAACGAAAAGGGAGAGTCTGGAAACAGTACTGTCTCCTATAGAGAGGGTAGCTGTTGACCTTACGGCGACTGCTCTTGAAACGACCATCGGCTACCCGATTCCGGGTGAAGAGCCGGGCAAAGGATGCCGTGGTCCGCGATGGATTCGTTAGACACCGTTTCACCGCTACGTAAGGGAGAGAACCGCGCAAGCGACCTCGAACCCGTAACCAGTCGGGAGACCGGAGTAATCTGGTCGCAACTGGAAGTAAGGGCGCGGGTGTCGGCCCGCTGGGTAGCATACCTGGCTATCTCGCGGATAAGGCGTTGGCCTCTTACGGGCATGTGGCGGAGCTTGATGGTGGACTGTTTTGTCGTAAGTCTTCTGCGCTCACCTGACGGAAGACAGAACAATCATATTTCGTTAAAACTTCCTGAGGTGACGTGTTTGCCCGTTGTAGTTGACAGCTCTAGTAATTGTCGTCTATAGAGCGGGGGCAGTTGTTCACTTTACGGCGACTGCTCTTGAAACGACCAATCGGCTACCCGATTCCGGGTGAAAGCCGGATAAAGAACGCCGTGGTCCACGATAGACTCGGCATATACCGTATCACCGCTTCGTAAGGGAGAGGACTGCGCAAGCGACCTCGAACCCGTAACCATTCAGGGGACCGGAGTAATCTGGTTGCAACTGGTAGTACGGGCGCGAGTGTCCGCCCAGCTGAGGGACTAACCTGGCTATCTGGCGTTGGCTTCTTACGGGCATGTGGTGGAACTTGACGGTGGACTGTTTGTCCTAAGTCCTTTGCGCTCACCTCACGGGAGACAGAACGATCAATATCGTTAAATCTTCCTGAGGTGACGAATTCGCCCGTTGTAGTCGACAGCTCTAGTTGAGGAACTGTTTAATTCTGAGCAACAGAATTAAGCAGTTCTTTGAGTCACTATTTAATAAAAACGATTTTCACGAGGTTTTTACTTAGAAAATGTTCGCTTAAAGTTAGTCTGTAAGCCATTTTAAATTTAATAATAAAATAATGTCTCCGTAAATGTAATGAAAAATATTAGTAGAACCTTTTTTTAAACTCTTAGCAGAATAATTTTAAACTCTTAGCTATGAATGTCATCATATTTCTCCGTTAAATTATCGAAGTTATTTTTCCTTGGAGAATTAATTAGTAGAACAATTTTCATTTTGCTAAAGCTAGAGCCCTCTGGGATTCTGCGATAAACATTTAACTACGTCGTTACGTGCTAGTTATACCGGAAATACTTTTTACGTTTTTTTCTTCTACATAACTGTTAACGCCCGGTTCACTACATAACTGTTATACCCACGGGATATACCCAATGGGACGAAGCGGACCAGGCGATATATTATGTCATTAGGCGACGGGCGCGGCGCCAGACAGGGCAGGGCTACCAGAAAGATTATCATTAAAGGTAAAATGTTAAATTTGAAAACGCAATAGCAAAGTAGGTACAGGATGCAATAAAAAGCTGCTTGACGGTCAACAACCCCCCCCCCCCCCTCCCGCGCCAAACCCCTCAAACCTCTGCTCCCCCCCATTCCCTTTACCCCTCAATTTCGCCAACCTACTCCACCACAACCCTCCCCCCACCCGACAGTGATTGTGTCAATTGACTATAATATGATATCAAAAGTAGCATTTTTAGTATTTTATAGATCGAAGGTATAGGACTAGCGCGCCCTCTGGTGGACCAATTTTAACCATAATCTTTTCAACTCTCGCCATTACCAAATGATGCCGCCGCAAATTTAAATATTTGATTCCCCCATACACTTGTATGGCGGACTTTAAATATTATTTGTCCTAACACACAATGTGATTTCGGCCCAATAAGGCACTTGTGTATCGAACTTCAAGTCTCTTAGTCCAATATTTCGAGATTGAAGTATGACTAGTGCGCCCTCTGGTGCGACCGATTCAACTACAATCTTTTCAACTCTTGCCATGACCAAATGATGCCTGCATGCCAAACTTAAGCTCAATCCGATGAAGCGTTTAGGCGCAATCGTGGAACCAGCTACTGGATCAATGTAAATCAGACTGAAGTGTGTGTCTTGTTATTGGATTCAATCGACAAAAATGAAAATGCAATTCCGTTAATTTTATCCCAAAGAAAAATGGTGATCCAGCCGGGAATCACACCCGGAACCTTACAATGTAAGATCATGCGATCTAACCACTATGCCACCGGTGAAGTAGGTTTTTTGAAAAAAATACTCCGAAATTATTGATTTTTGCATAGAGCCTGGTTGTATAGATAGAAAATAATCTCTTTTACAATATCTCCGAAGGTATCTATCGAGGAACTAATAACTCTTTATACACATGTAAATAATTCCTTCACTAAAGACACAGTATACCGAGAGAACAGTAGACGCACTCTCGAGCGACAGGGCGATGCGGGGGATAGAGTACAAGGGAAGTGAGCAGCGGGACACGTCTCGGGGCCTTTGGATGGCGTGACGCGCGAGTAAAGGTTGGCGAATTTCTCGAACGTTTGAATATCTGCGTCGGCGGAGAAACGAACATTTGGCGGCCATATGCGAGCCCTTAGGACTCGTGACGTAGCTCGCATCGATTTTAATTTTGATCTGAGAGAAGCTACTGTCTGGTATACTTACTGTGCTAAAGATGTGCGCAACGGGCTTACAAAGACGAAGGAGGCCCGACTGCATACGGCTGTTAGAACAATTAGACGTCAGACTAAAATAATATCCTTTTAATTACAACTCTATTATAGTTACTAATAAAAAAAAAGTTATCGCGTATTATTTGGGTCATCCCTGTTGTGTCCTCAGTCTCATATAACAAGGTTCATACATGCTGGCACTTGGCCAGAATCAAAACCAGACGTCAGAGAGAGAAAGCGCTAAGTAACAAAAAAATCCGCAAATAATAACCACCAGACGTTTTTAAAGAGTCATGATTCCAGATTGTCGCTATTAGATAGTTAGTTTTATATTTATTTTGTCATTGCGCTGACCGCCCTCGCAGGTGAGCTTTTATAATCTATCTATATAAATAAAAATCGGTTGGGTCACCGCAAGACTTTCCCGGCAAGTAGGCAACCCCCTGCCCTCGAGCCTATAATTCATTAGTATGTTCAATCATACTAACCCATTTTTTAGCAAACTAATCTCATGTCCTTTTTATAACCAAATGTCGCGCTTGGGCACTCAAAAGAGATAGTTATATTATGTTTTACAATCTGCGTCATGATTATTAACATTCCCATTTGACATTTTCAGTGATTGTACGAAATCCTTCTCTGCGTCAGAGTCTGTGCGTTTGCGTGCGCGTGTGCAAGAGCGCGTGCGCGACTTAGTGTGTGTGTGTGTCTGTGTAGGGTGTGTGCATGTGTGGGTGTGTGTGTGTGTGTGCGTGTGTGTGTAGGGGGTGTTTGTGTGTGCGTGTGTGTGTGCGCGCGTGCGCCAGCGCGTGCGAGTGTTCGTGTGCGTGCGCATGTGCATATTCGTGTGCGTGTGCGTACGCATGTGCATATGCGTTGCGAGTGCGTGCGAATGCGTGCATGCACGTATGTGTTTGGCTGTGGCTGAGAGACATCTCAGTACAAATCCAATTACGATCAAATTACGTACAAAAATAGTTCATCCTAATGCCATTTGAAAAGTAGATGAGATAGGATCAACATGAGATAGGAGATAGGTACAAAATTGTTCACATAATGATGAGTTTTCAAATACTGTTGAAAAATGCCGAGATATTGGCCAATTTGTTTTAAAATGGCGGCCTTCTCGGAGGTTAAAAAAAACATAAATCCGTTAATACTGGTCCTAGGAAAATAAATACATATGACTTAGAATTTTGCAACCATTGCCTATAAATCTTGTTCACGTCACTTTTCGACATCTTCAGCGGGTTTTGTATTAAAACTGTTATAATCTGAAAACTGGATACTTCATACCTCCTTTATTATTAATGCTAGAATTGAAAACAAGTGTCTTAGAATATTGATAATAATGCCTCTACCTTTGTTATAAGTCATTTCCTTATATCTATAGTGGTTTACGAGTTTAATAATGAAAATTTTGAAATAATGGGTAGATTATGAAGAATATGACAATTATAACAGCCAATAAAAAAAAACGAAGAGATAAAAATCGAGTTAGAAAATCAACTGCAAATAAATTATCTCACTTATTATATTAAGAGTATAAAGCCAATACCAGATATTTTGAAGTGTATAAAATATTATTTATAATCTTATTCGAGTTTACACAACACACACTAGTTTATCATCGAATCGTCATCGTTTATCAATTCATTCTCGATTTCCACAGACGACAGCTGCTTACAAGAGTGTCAACGCTAGTTTTTACATGATCGTAATTAATGCAAAGCGTATATAATGGCATTACGTACGTGCTTAGCATGTCTAACGTCTGTTGCAGATAGACGAAGTTTCGCTATGAAAACAAATCAACAATTGGAAAGTATGACTGCGAGGCATTTTGCACGGCGCACAGTGGAACTAAATTAAAATGAATCGCGCGGGAAAAACTATTTTTTCCTCGGTCAGTCGGTGACCCAGGCGTTTCATTAGACCGAAAAATACACACATTTTTATAGTGGGGCGGTGGCAGCTACAGAGGGTGAACCCTTCACCTCGGGCTGGTAAAATTCGCTCGCCTCGCTTTGTGAGCTCGTTTTAACACAGGAGTGCCTAGCAAGGCGGGTTCGATTGCACTTTGCAAAAACAAACAACTACATTTAATTTATGTGCTGTTTAACCTGGTTTCAGACATATGTATATCTAAATTTAGATACTATAAATTACAGCTAAATTTAATATATAACGGTTATTCCTGGCTTGTAGATTATTTTTCTTTTCTGCTCTTTCTCTTGGTTAAATGTGTATATAACCAATAAAAAAAATATTTATAACGCCATATAAAACGATATACAAATTTGCATTTACAAAATTGCTTACAGTATTATGTTAACAATATTCCGAATAGTCCTTGCCATCCAAGAATTGCGTGAAAATCCTTCCACGAAATTTAGTAATTTTAATCGTTTACCGATTTGAGCATTTTCGGGATTAACCGCTTATTCATCAGCTGTGGAGATTTAGCCCGCAGAGAATTTCACGTTTATGCATTTCTTTGCCCCGTTTCACTGCAAAGTCCCACTGTGCGGCGAAGCGCAATCAGCAGAAGAAAGTACTGAACCATAGACGACTTTTTCTATGGTTTATTGCACCCGCCTTAATCCGGACGACAACAGCAAGCGAAAATAATAAATTATAATTGCATTGCGATACAATGACAAGTCTTCTGTTTTTTTCGGTGCCTATCAGTCGTTGGTGCCCAAACAGTCAAATAGTCAAATATATTCTTTTATTCATCCAAAATTGTAAATACAGTTGGACATGTCATAATAAAACGTTGCAAAAATACAAATGATAAAAAATATTAAATAAACAAAATAAATATCAAGCAAATCAATAGGCTAAAAGTGATGCAACAAAAAAATATATTAACCAATGCTCACTAACGAAATATGTAATTCGTCAATAATTATCTTATATAAAAAATGGATGTTGGTATAAAAACTCCGAAACCGTTTGACCGATCCCCGTGAAAGTGCGAGCAGTTTTGGTGGCAGAAAATGTCATATAGCGTGAGAGCTGCTTCGTCAAACCAACATTTTACCGAATCCATTTCTTAATTTGCCTTTTCAAGAACATTTTTTCAGGACTTTCCCTGAAAAAGAATCACGGTGTCATCCGCGTACGTAATAGTTTTACTCGGCAGTAGTTCGCATAGGTTATATATGTACTCGTATATAAGGAAAAGTATAGGCCCTAGAACACTACCTTGTGGTAAGCCATAGTTCATTTCCCGTGTACACCTATTCATATTTGCAATATTCACTATTTGGCTTTAATATTTCCAATATTCCAATATTCACTATTCCAATAATATTTAGATTAATATTTCAAATATTCACTATTACTGACTTTTTATCTCGGAACCATTCTTCAAAGAAAAGAGACAGTGTTTAATTTGTAAACCGTATTTATTTGTATCGGGGATATCATCATATCACATGCGGGTGGCGCTGATAGTATTGTCAGGCGAAACTAATAGCAATTTATTTAGCCATATATAATAACATTGATACAGAAAAGTTATTTTTATAAAGGACTGATTGATTATAAAAAACAAATAATTTAACCAATGATTACAATAATAACATCAGTGCCATCTATCGTATTTTTATATAGGCTAGAGACGAGAATGCCATCTAATAGTGTGTTTGACAATTAAGCGCGTCATTATTGCCATCGATTACCCTATATACCCTAACCAATGTTATTACGTAATAAAACCTGTATATACCTACCAAATTTAAAATTAACATTTCTCATATTTATGTATATAATATAAAAATAATACAAGTTATGATTTTAAAATTCCTTTGTTATTATATTATTATTTTATTTTGACAAAGGATACCGTATAAGCATGTGAAGAACGCCATCTATTGGGGTACTGGACACAAGATAAGGTTGCGTTTTGTAGTAAAATCCTAGCTGTCAAAACGTAGTACGGCACAGAAATATAATACCCTATATAATCAATGCTACCACGACGGTTTATTAAAACACTACCAAAAATGTACAAGAGGATAAGCATTTAACTTGTTTCCTGATTTTCAGGAAAAATATTAAAGTATACACATAAAAAAAACAAATCAAGTCTTTTTACTAATTTAGATATTTCTTTAATCGAAATATTGTTAAGATATTACCTACATAACTATTAGATAAATAGACTTGCGTTTCGGTCTATTGGAACAAGTAAATATATTAAAAAGAATAAAAAACACGACTGCCGTTACAAAAAGTGAACTACTATATTTGTAATTATTATTATTACGGTTTTTTTAATGTAATATTTATGGTTTATAAACTTATCCATATAGATACATATATATTTTTGGGATGTACTCAATCAGGCCATTCATTTGACACTAAACACGATATATTTATGTTAATTTATTGACATTTGGAGACTTGGACATTTAGGCAACTGTGTACTTGATATTTGGATAGTTAAGGTACCCTATGGCATACGGGGCGACTTAACCATTCTAACAACACCGCATACTTCTAAATCAGTTCGAGCGTTTAGAAAATGGTGGAATAAATAAACAGAAAACATACATAGATGAAACCTGTTCACTCATTTTTTTGTGTAAAATGAGTGAACATTTTTTGTGTAAATAATAATAATAATAATAATAATAATAAAACTCTTTATTCTTAAGAAAAGGCGAGCTTATTGCCTGCAGGCAATATTTTAGAGCTAACCTATACTATTGTAAGAACATTATTTGCGAGTAGACTACATAACTTAACCTATATAAAGAGTATGACAAATAAAATAGAGGAGGATAGAAAGAAGTATATACTTTACTCTTTGTGGGCACAGATTTGCCACATCAAAATAATCTAACACCTATAAGGACGCTAAAGTTTTAAAAGGAGGGGGATGGGAAGGGAAAGGGAATTTATCTGGAGGATTTCAAATGCTCTCTGAGTCTGTTTTTAAAAGTTGTTATGCTTGGCGCGGTTCTCACATTTTTCGGCAAAGCATTCCAAAGACGGGCTCCGTGTAAATGTCATCTTCATACAGTTTTCTTCTGAAAAGTTTTGAGTATCCTACTTCTGGAACTGATGCCAATCTCGAGGATATAACGGTTGAGAAATACACGACTTGATATTATTGTATTAACAAATGACCTGGCAAGATCGCGATGTCTGCTTCGATATGTTTTCCTTTTAGACGAAATTGATAACGCATTTTCAAAATGTACAACTGTAGTGTTGAAGTGAAGCGAATATTGCGCATAAACATTTATTCAACGGTTTTTTCAGGGTTTGATAAATCGACTACTACGAGAAAATGTATTTTAGCAAAACCAAAAATACGACATTCCAAGCGCGTGTAGCCTAGGGATGGACGCTTCCGATTTAACGTTTGCATGATCGATTTCCAAATCGATTCACAAGATCGATCTGTGAACAAAAATTGTCCACTCCCACGTTGCCACGCTTTGACTATCACAATCGATTGCAAAAATTTTAATGTTTATATCCTGCTTGACACAGCAATCTGTTTTTTAACATTTAACTGCTTCTTTGTCTAATCACTGTCTGTGTCTTTTTATTTTGTTTATTTAGCAGCTAGGGATTGTCCATCACCACTCTCGCTATTCTTTGAGGAATCGGTTTATAAGATTCGGAACACTGTTCCTCCTCAGTCTTATGTGAGTAACACTTCCAGATCCTGTCAGATTGGCAGCCAGAACATTAACATGATTTGTTAGTTTCTGCTGGTAATTTTGGCTACTAGAGGAGATCTCTTGTTCGAACCATGTTGAGTTTCAAATCATGTAAGATGTATGTGTTGTGCATACTTTAGGGATGTTGAACATGGACCTAATGGATTTTGTCTAAAATCTTTCCAAGATCTCTATGTTGCTGTTGCTTGCGGTTTCCCAAAGTTCTATGCCGTATGTCCAAAGCGGCTTTAATATGGTTTTGTAGACAGATATATTGTTTTTATTGGTTAACTGAGACTTTCTACCAATCAGCCAATACATGCTTCTGAGTTTTGCGTCTATGTCTTCCTCCTACTCTAGATGTGTTTTTGCCAAGTTAGCCTCGTGTCTGGGCTTTTTTCCCGCACTTGGCCTCTTGATTGGGCCGTTGTGCGTTAAGTTAGTCTCTTATCCAGCCCCGGGATTTGGGAAGTAGAATACGATACGTCAACGCTACACGACGTTGAATTCGATATCGTCATCAATCTCTCGACTTAACTGATTCTGTTTCAGAATCGTCAAGTAATCTCGGAACTCGATACTTCCCACGTGATTTCCACCCCGATATTGTCTTCCGATTGGCCGGGGTCAGCCGTTTCGCAGTGAGCAGCGTATGCTCGATTCGGACTGGGCTCTGAGCGCGCTTTGTACTTTGAGCTATTCGGAACGAGTCCTTTATTTATTAAATTGAATATTCTTATTTCTCTTTCTTATATTCTTAAATTAAAATTTCAATCGTCTTGGGCGGGAATAGAAGGTAATTGCTGAATGGGTATTTTTACTGCCATTTCCCAGATATCTCCTAGAGCAACGACATACAACCGGTCCGGTGGCGTAGTGGTTAGGTCGCCTGATCTTACATTGTAAGGTCCCGGGTTCGATTCCCGGCTGGGTCACCATTTTCCGTTGGGATCAAATTAACGGAATTGCATTTTCAACTCTGTCGATGATATGGAATAACAAGACACACACTTGCATACATGTTAGATGCACACATACATATAAACATTTCATAGTAGGGTTGGTTGTAAGAGATTGTCATATGTCAATAAACCCGCCCATTGTGAAATTTCACAATGAAGAGTAGAAAACAAAACAACCGCATGTGCTGTCGTCTATCCTAACCTCACTCCTGATGATTGAAGGACTGTCAAATCGCTTCCAGAATCGTAAATATCGTCGAGTGACGAAAATCGTGTATCGTATCGTCGCTTCAAAATCCGGGGGCAAATGCATTCCCAGGTATTTAGCTGTAACATCGTGTGAAATCTGTTCTTCTGATTGCAAAATAACATTTTTTTTAATAATATATGCGTCCACTTTCATCATTGTCATTGAGGAACGGCACAGCAAGTCTTTTGCAATAAGATAACGTTTTGATGATATTCATTATAATGCAACCATTTAATAGTCTGTTTACGATCCAAATGAACGAGCAAAACCGCTAACGATACAAGGTCGTCGAAAATTTTATCATAAATTATGTAGATTAATCTGGAAACGATTTCACAACATACTCAATACCGATACGTCAATCAACGCCCATTCGGGTGATTGTGACACCGATAAAAGCGACTTTTCATTAATGATATTTCATACTTAAATAATGATCCACGACCTTTAGATGTTTTTTTGAAATCTTATGCTGACCCCATTAGTAAGTTATGGATGTATGTGTGTGACGCTTTCCCTCTTCAGGTATATTGGCTGTTTTGATGATTATACACTCAAGAGCAATGAATCCGGGTCGCACCAACAGAAACGTATAAATGTTGGAAACTAAACGTATAAATCTTGGAAACTAAGAGTGCTAGCTTATTCAATAAATGCCATATCGTTAATGAATATTGAATACCAGGAGCGCTTGTTGTATATTTTTTTTGTGAGAGAACTCGCAGTGAATTCGCAGTTCATTTTTTAATAATTTATTTTGTTTTAGCCTTTTTGATGACATTACTTTACAGCAACTAAGGAGTTTTATTTATTGTATTCTCTAGAATTAAATTGTTTATAAAATGCTTTTTATTTGAATAAGCTAGCATTCGTAGTTTACACGATATTAAGGTTATGTTAGTGACCCGGATTCGTTGCTCTTGAGTGCAGTTATATAGAAGACATGCATCAAACCCCGAAACAGAAACAGGCAGCGAACCCGCCACTCCAGGCAGTTATAACTCCTCCAACAGCCCATAAGAGTTCAAAAACCGCAAGACAACTCAACTGGCAATTGCCACCCAGCCGTCGGGAAGTGGGGGGAGGATAGGGAGGAAGGTTTGTATGCTTGCCGAAAGTCTTGGGGTCACACAACTGATTTTTTAATTTGATATACAGGTTTCAATGCGTAATTCAATGCGTATTACTAACTTCAAGTTTAGATTCACTAATAGATCGCATTCTATCTCCGTATTATCATTGATTATAATGGTATTATTTATGTGATGTAATCAGCCTATATAAAAAATGCGATAGATGGCACTAATAATTGAATGTTATTATTGTTATAGTTGAATAAATTATTGGGTTTTTATAATCGTTCGTTATTAATGTTATTATAGATGGTCAAATAAATTGCTATTAGTTTGGCCGTCATTTCTATCAGCGCCGGCTGCATTTCGCCTTCTCGGAAAGGTTGCCAAATCTATTGAGTTACGCAATCTAATACTATATATATATATATATATATATATATATATATATATATATATATATATATATATATATATATATATATATATATATATATAATCAATTTTATTACCCTATATAAACAATGGTACCATCTGCGCAAAAATGCGACATCAACAGCGCAAAGATGTATTTTTAAAATCATGCTTCGCAAACTATATCAATATTCTTTTAATGAACTCTTTAAAGAGGCTCAAGTTTTGGATGCTAGATTATTATTTATTAAAACTGCACTACGTTGGGTTTTCGTGGCCAAACAAAATTAATCTTTTATTATTACGCACACGAAACCCACTAGACACCTCCTGAGTGATAATTTGAATGTACCTAGGATGAAGACGACTTTCGGACAGCGACACTACTCTTTCATAGCTACAAGACTTTATTATAAATTAAGTAGTGACATAAAAACCAGCCCCAATTGTCATTTGTTTAAAAGCAAAATAAATAAATGGCTGTTGCAAGAAGAGCGTTTATCTATCCATGCCATGATCGATGTAGTAGAATAAGTTGAAGATGACTTAACATATATTGTGTATATATATATATGTATGTATGTGTGTATATGTGTATTCTAATGTATTTAGTATTTCTATTTCCTATATAACATTGTAATTTTGATTTTTTAAAAAAACAAAATTATTTTTTTATTATTATATATACCTATTTATTATTATTAGGTATATATATATATATATATATATATATATATATATATATATATATATATATATATATATATATATATATATATATATATATATATATATATATATATATATATATATATATATATATACATATATATATATATATATATATATATATGTATATATATAAATATATATATATATATATATATATATATATATATATATATATATATATATATATATATATATATATATATATATATATATATATATATATATATATATATATATATATATATATATATATATATATATATATATATATATATATATATATATATATATATATATATATATATATATATATATATATATATATATATATATATATATATATATATATATATATATATATATATATATATATATATATATATTTTTTTTTATTATTATTAATATTATTGTGTTTGGTTGGTTCATCGACCCTCGTTTTAAATGTAAAAATATAAATTGCTTGCCCTTGGGCAGCACTAGCCAGTGAATGAAAGAGGAAAGTTTTTGCCATTTGTTTTAATATTATACTTATTGTAAATGGTTAATTTGATAATTCCAATAAATAAATTAAAAAAATAAAATAAATCTCTCTCAAGCGGTCTACATTATTATAACGGGTATCCTATATCAGTTGAACGGAAGCGGTATCATCCTTAATAATTTTTGAACATAATTGCAGCAAGTGAATCGTCTGCCGTATTAAAGTGTCAAGTAGTGAGGTCAAGTGAACTGCTCCAATTATGACGTACGGCACTCGCGAAACGCTGCACGCGCTGCTACACTTACCTCAACAAAGCAACGGAAATCAGTTTGATGCAGAAGAGAAATAGCAACGCGGTTGCGGATTTAGGCCGTGCATTCATCACCCAGAGATGTTTCTCTTGGCAGCGGACCATGAAATATGTAAATTCCGAGGAATCGGTTGCCCTGTTTTCGATAATTATTATAGTCTACAACAATTCTGACGACTTAACATAAAAATGGCGCATCGGACAAAAAGTCGTAATGGAGAAAATAATCGGCTACGTCACCACAAAACTATCCTGTCAAGTAGCCAAGGACTTTTGAGAGTTATATCCCTTCGGGAAGGAGGTTTATTGAAAGGGATAGTCGGCGACGAGCGCGGATAGTAATAATGCAACGCATTAAGCACGTTCGATTCAATCGTTTATATACGCAAACATACTGACCGGCGAATTCAATGACGGGAGTATTGAGACCGGAGTAATCTGGCTGCAAGGGCGCGAGTGTCGGCCCGCTGGGTGATTAACCTGGTTATCCCGCGTTAAGGCCTCGGTCTCTTACGGGCGTGTGGGCGTAACTAGACAGAGGACTGTTTCCGTCCCAAGTCTTCTGCGCTCATCTCACGGGAGACAGAACGATCTAATATCGTAAAAACTTCCTGAGGTGACGGGTTCGCCAGTTGTAGTAGATAGCTCTAGTTGATATTGGACTAACAAGGCATCTCTGTGTACGAAATTTCTTGTCTATAAGTCCAATATTTATAGATTTAAATATGACTACTGCGACCCCTTTTTGTTACAACGGTTATCACAATAAGTCTTTAATTTACCGGCCCACTAACCTAAGAGGGAAAGTATTGTGATTGCGCTAAATTTCTTTATTGAGATGAAGACGGAAATATCTATTTTTAACCCTCCTGAGACGATTAAGACAATTTCTAGATTGAAGTGTGTCTATGTGTATTCCTCTTTGATAGCACAGTATACGGTAAAACGATAACGCCCAAAACGCTTCATCTGATTGAGCTGAAACTTGGCATTCAGGCAGAATTTGGTCATGGCAAGAGTTGAAAAGATATGGTTGAAATCGGTCCACCGATTCATACTTCGCGAGTCATACTTCAATCTCGAAATATTGGATTTAAAGTCTTGAAATACACAGTACATTGTTGTTTAGGGTCCGTGCACATTTTACGTAATCTCGTTTTTGAGATTTTCGACCTCACCCCTCACTCATGTCAACAGACGTAATCAGCGGCCTGACCCCCCCCCCCCCTAAGATTATGTAATCAATCGAAGTTTCGGAAAATGTGAAGAATCGGGACCCCAGCGTTTGTAGTGTTTGAAGACGGTAAGTGTAAAAAAAACATATAAATGTACTTTATTAATTCAAGTAATTACAAAATCTCATTTTTTCCGATTTTACAGATGCGATGCGGTGACCAAAGTTTATTACGTAATCAGGACGGGCACCCCTCCCGTGGGGTCACGTGCCCCCCCCCCCCCCCCCTACGTAATCAAGCGTTAGCCTCAGCTCTACCCCTCCCCCTCTCCTTGGTGATTACGTAATAAATGGACGGCCCCTTATCCAAAACCACATTGTGAAATTTTGGTTGGAATATCTCATATACAAGCGACATAAATATTTTTAAAACTCCGCCATATTTAAGACAAAACTACATTATATTGGTAAACTACCATTTTTTTACCACGAAAAATACTAGAAATACTAATAAAATAACCGAAAATACTACAAAAATCCTACTGAGGGAGGATTGACGCGTGGGGGAGGGGGGAGGGTTGCAAGGGGTGGGGACGGCGGGAGCGGGGTGTTTACTTGCTGGCAAACTCTCCGTGACCAAAGCGATCGTTTTTTTTTATTTTTTCGACTGCCAGTCAATATTCGATCTTCTTGCGGTCCTGCGAAATTAAGCAAAGAGTGCAGTACTAGTTATGGTGTTTTAGCCGACCATTGAATAGCCGAGGTGGGAAATGGCGTTGCCTTTATTACGATTTTAGCACAGCTTCCTTGCCGCCCACAGACAGAGATCTCGGTTATGCCTGTCGCGAAAGCATCTACCTCCAGATCTTTGGATTACCCTCTACCGTGCCCGCTGGTCTAAAATCACTGATGACCCACTTTAACAAGTCCCTAATAATGCCTATTTCGAAGAATTTCGATCGGTGCGAATTGCAAAAGCAAACAAAACGCCAGAGCAAACTAATTACTAGAATAAGTGGCTAATTCGAAGTTGTGTTCGTTGCTTAATTCTAGGTGGCAAAGCGTCCGTGACGAGGGCGACAAGTCAATGAGCGACTCCGGCGTTGGAGAAAAACACCAATCCCACGCTCACTGAACACGACTTTAATTAAAGGTGTCGGAGTCGGCGCTCGCCATTACCATACTAACACGTAATCAAAAAAATAAGTATATAAACTATCAAATCAAATCTTTTGTCTTCAAAACCTTACACACAGAGGCATCGCCGATATTCAGCTCAATCGGATAAAGCGTTTAGGCACTATCGTTGAGGAATACACACACACATACACTCACAGATAGACTTCATTCTGGAAATAATCGTCTCAGGGGGTGTCAAAATGAATATGTCCGTCTTCATCTCGATTGTTTTAACGCGTTCACAATGCTTTCCCTAGTGCCGGGAAAGTTAAACACTATATCAGTGAGCGAGACAGTGGCCGCCATGTAAAATAGTAACCAGTTATCGTACCATAACGACTTACTCATGTTTTTCGAAAAGCATATGTGGATAAATCATCAACGAAAAGTACTTCTTTAAATGGAAGCTAATGGGCACTGTTGAGATGGCCAAGAAGACCCATTTATCCGGGGTCGGTCACAATCACGGGCTAACACCCATCCGGCGGCCTCCACGCATGAAGTGGGGGAGTCTGGAAACAGTACGGTCTCCTAGAGAACGGGGGTAGTTGTTGACCTTACGGCGACTGCTTTTGAAACGACCATCGGCCCACATCTCGAATGCTTCTATACGTTTCCTGAGATCTTCCTTATTAGTCCAGCCCTCACTTCCGTATGGGCACTACAGTATGGACTAGATGTAGCACTGGAGAAGACGTATTCGAAGTGGATTCGAAGTGGAATTCGAAGACATGCAATTTCGATGCAAGTCTTGATCTCCACTTCACTGTCCCAGATTTGTGTAAGACAGGTGTAAAGGTATTTATATTATATATCCACTTGTTCTAGTTTTTACACTATGATGTTTCAAAGATGACAAAACATGTATACGCCTTAAATCGAGCGAAGCTGCGAGCAAAAAAGTAATAATATAAACAATGTTCCGTTCGCTGCAATCGACCGGATCATCGGTAGGTGGCGCCGCGGTTGATTGTATGCAAATTGCGAGCGACGCGCGGGCGGCGATATCGCCAACCGCACGACGGCAGGGAGCCGAAAGTAGTATTACGCCCAGGGTTGCCAACCGCTCGGTTTTCGACCGCACTACTGGAGTTTGGAGGGAGCTAATGGGCCCTGTTGAGTTGGCCACGAAGACCCATTTATTGTTCGGGGACGGTCACACTTATGGGTCAACACCCATCCGGCGGCTTCCACGCACTAAGTGCGAGGCCGGGTATGACACAGGCCTGAGGGCTAGTTTCCCCCAGGAGTCAATCTCCTGGCGCTCCTGGACGGTTTGCGCAACGTGCGGCGTAAGCCAATCGATTGTGCATTCTGACCAACAGTCGGGGGAGTCTGGAACCAATACCGTAGACATTTCATGATAGATACGGTAGACACCGTTTCACCGCTACGGAAGGGAGAGGACCGCGCAAGCGACCTCGAACTCGTAACCAGTCGGGAGACCGGAGTAATCTGGTTGCAACTGGAAGTAAGGGCGCAAGTGTCGGCCCGCAGGGTAACATACCTAGCTATCTCGCGGTAAGGCTTTTTACGGGCATTTAGCGGAACTTGACGGTGGACTGTTTTGTCCTAAGTCTTCTGCGTTCACCTCACGGGAAACAAAACGATCAAATTTCGTTAAAACTTCCTGAGGTGACGGGTTCGCCCGTTGTAGTCGACAGCTCTATTTGTTGGAGTTTGGACTGTTGGAGTTTGTACCTGCGGGCCAGTTCCCCTGGGAATCGTAGTTCGGGCGCTCCTGTACGGTTAGTGCACAGTGCGGCGTTAGCCAATCGACTGTGCATTCCGATAGATAACCGGGGGAGTCTGTAAACGGCTTTGTTTCTTATAGAGCGGAGGTGGTTGTCAACCATATAGTTGTTGGCAACCATATGGTTGTCAACTATAATAGCCGAGAAATGGACGCCGTGGCCTGTGATAGATTCGGTGGATAACGAATCTTTGCTAACGTAAGGAAGAGGACCGCGCAAGCGACCTTAAACCCGTAACCAGTCGGGAGGACGGAGAAATCCGGTGGAAACTGGTAGCAACGGCGCGAGGTCGGCCCGCTGGTTGCACATTCCCGGCGTATCGCGGTAAAGCGTTGGCTTCTTACGGGTGAGTTAACGTAGCTAGACAGTGGACTGTTTCGTCCCAAGTCTCTACGTTCATCCCACGGCTGAAAGAACCATCAGATATTGTTACACCAGCCTGGGGTGACGGGTTCGTTTGTTGTAGGTGTCAACTCACTGTTAGATTTTGGAATGAATTGTTGGGGTCCGGTCGCTAACCTCCAACGGGGTGCAATTTGTCCGGTCAGATGTGAGAAAACCAACATTTCAACTTGGACCACTATCTCAGAGATTATCTGCTTAATAAAGTCATTATAAGCTAAAAAATATAGCGTGGAGCCCTGTCATATAGCTAACATGGTGCCCTCGCCGACTAGAGCCTCTAAACTTTGCACCCTTCTCGTATAAGGTTCCGTTGGGCCGCTCGCTGTTGCTGAAAAAATCCACTATGTGCTAAACCTACGTGCTAAGTATTTGAAAATATCTCTTTTTGTGACCAATACAAGCTTAAAATTAATGTTGGCTTCCGGTCTATATTTGCAAATCTTCACCAGCATCTGCTTCTACTGCACCGTTATGGTTCTTGACATTTGATTCGCGTACCGCTTAATTTAATACGTGCACGAAATGAATATAGCGGATAGCGAACTTCTTTAACTTCCCATATACACAGTTTTAAACGTTTTATAGTTTTGCAAGGCGATAATGGATAACCGAAATAAAATGATCATTAGCTGTCTGTCAAGTCGTCTAGAGAGAAGACTGATTTACCTACCAACAACATCGCTTTTTTTATTAAATATCTGTGATTTTAGTGTGTATCAATGTAGATACCTATATATCGACACCTCCTACGTACAGTATTGTAACTATTAAAAATGGTATTTCTGTTTTTTTTCATAAATCGCATTCATTTATGGTATACTTAAAAATAATTTAACAAAATTACGAAATTCGCACTATAAGTATATACGATTTTCATGGTTTTTGATTTATAGTATTTGTCTCCGCCCCGAATAGCAGAATAACCATTAAAAACAAAAATTGGAAAGTTGACAAAAAAAAATAAAATAAAAGAAAAAACATTTTTCCATATAAAATGTAAATCCGTGTTTTTATCATGGTCAGTTGTACGTGGCATGTTCACGTGTCGACAAATCATCCGCTTTATTTGTTCTTGCGCCTAATAAAAAAACAAAAAATGTCGTATATCACAAGGTGCTTCAATGAAGAGAGTTAAACCGAGTGCATCATCCCATGCTGCACAATATGTAAATAGTTTAATTTAATCATGTCTTGCTGACACGCGATTGATATGCTTAATGTTTGTACTTTTATATTTCTTTTTGTGTTATTATTTAATAAAGTAGTGAACTTAATATTTATTTTGTATTCATTGTATTACTATCATAAAATCATAAATTAAGTTCAGCTAATCTGTAACACGACATTCATTGACTGTTAGGCGGTACGAAGTTCGCCGGGTCAGCTAGTTTAACATATTTTTTTAATTTATCTGACATTTGTAGTTTAGGTTCTCTCGATTCGATAGTTTGGGTGCCATATGTCACTCGGGATGACATAAGGATTCTAACAATCCACACGCTACTAAATCGGTTAAGGCATTTAGAAGTTACGGTGGCATAAAGAAACCGAAAAATGTACGTACATACCTTGAGAGCAATAAAATGGCACATTTTTACTTAGGCTCAATAATTTTTTTATACGACTGTCTATCAAAGAAGGAGTGTAATGTGTTCGGGGCTCATCTATGTATGTTTACCGTTTCTTTATTCCACCATAACTTATGAGATGAAATTAAAGTGTAATGGCACATGAAATCACAGTATAATATGACATGAAATAAAGAGTATAGTTACAGTATAATATCACATGACATTAAAGTGTATACTCTTGTTAAATCAATGAAATATCCAATGGAAGCTGTCATTCGGGCTAGGGGAAGCAATACTTCTTATTATTAAGAAGATGTTTTTTTCTGTTTTTATGTTTTAATTCGATTTTTATCAACAATTCTGAAGCTGCCAAATTCACAAAAAAGTGCACTTTAGATGTTGACCCCCCAAAAAAACTTTTCTGGCAAGATTCAAGCACAAAAAAGTACCATTGGATAGGCGTTAAAATACTTTGAATCTGCATTCAAAAATATTTCACCAAAATTTCTATTTTTTGAGACATTTTATTTTATGTAGAAAATTCATGCATGAGCGATTTTTTTGCTCTCAAGTTTACATGGACCCTGAAAATATTTATTTATTTATTTAAGAATTAATTACTATAAAAACATTGATTTGCTTACAAAAATAACAGGAACCGAATGGCAAAACCTTAACCTTTTGCTTATTTGATTCTGTCACCCAACTGGGACTAGCCCGTTCTAGGGTGGACAGGACTCTAGTATTATAATCAAACTTAATTGCTTGATTGCTTACAAATGTACAAGTTTTAGTAAAAAGCTAATAACACTAAATTGCCCTAAAATGTGGTCTTCAAAATAATAATAATAATTTTTAAAAATATTAAAAGATAATATAATAAATAAAATGCAATTCCATTATAGGTATAATCGGCAATAAATATAATATAAAATTCGATTAAATAATATAAATAAAGTCATATGTGAGAAAAGAAACAGTCATTAATATTTAATATATGTTAAGTAATATAGGATTTAATATAAAAATACCTAGTCAAAAAAAAGT
The DNA here is from genome assembly GCA_944548615.1 of Micropterix aruncella. NCBI lineage: Eukaryota > Metazoa > Arthropoda > Insecta > Lepidoptera > Micropterigidae > Micropterix > Micropterix aruncella. Next base: position 24,997,509 of record OX155959.1, on the reverse strand, counting down.
ACAATTCATTGTCAAAATAATATATAACAACAAAGCGAAATAATTTTTGGTAGTTAGTTCAATGTTAAAATATACTCAACATACATGTTTAAAAATATGTTAATAATTTGTGCACCTAAGTTTTATTAAACAATTATTTCTAGCATTTGATGTATGGTTAGTCTGTCATGATTCGATAACCATTTCCGTCATTTATTTTTGAATTCCCTAAATGTCAAAATCAATTTTATTTCCATATTGATCAGATTGTAAAATCTCGGCGCAATAAAAGAGTAATGTCTTTGTCCAAATGATGTCTTCATTTTGGTTTTAGTGATTTTCTAAAACTTGTGATTTTCTAAAACTTGTCCCGTTGGTCTTCGGTTCTGAATTATTCCTAAATTTGAGTTATTGTCCAAAAATAGCCTTAAGAGGGAAGTTTTTAGAAAAAGTTGCCTACAATCAAGGACTTTAGCTTCCTTATAAAGTTCATTAGTGTGATGGCGTACGGTCTACGTAGAATAATTTTTAATATAAATTTCTGCGCAACTTGCAATGGCTCTAGCAGGGTTTTACCACATTCACCCCATCCAACTATGCCGTAAGTAATAAGCGATTCACATAACGCATAATAAACAGTTTTTAGTGTTTTGGAATCCATAATATTTCTCAGTTCTTTGTAAACATATCCAAGGATTCGCACCTTCGTAGCCACGTTATGTACATGAGAGTCCCAACGGAGAAAGCAATCTAGAGTGATGCCTAGATATTTCTCTTTGTAGAGGTTGACAGTTACAAGACTCTATCGCTATCGCATTCGTGTACTACATTACACTCCTTTTTTGAGCAGTCGTGTAAAAATAGTAATGAAAGCAGAGGTCTAGTGGTCTAATGCAGGTTACTCCCTTTTGTAAGCTAATTTCACTGGGCTATTGTAGTTTTCCGATTTTGTGTTCCTGCTGGTATGGTGAGCGACATAGTCGGACCGGTCAAACGCCTTGGCTTCATTGACGTCTGCGGCTTGGCTGGGATCAAACGTGCTTGAACGCTATTTTTATTGATGCTGCGGCGCCCGATGCGTTCAATATGATTGCTTCCATTAATATCAACCACAACACCCGACATCCAATAATATGTTTTACTTATTGTAACGGTGCGTATATGGAATATATACCTTCACACAACGCTCAAGACCTCAGAGACCGTGTTGCCGTCGGGTATGTTTTCCAATCCAGAAATCTAAAATTAATTCATTAAAGCGTACCTCTACCTAACATTTGTGACGTCTCTAGCAGAGTTGACATCGGGTATACTTTCAGATTTAGTATTTCGCGCATAGCTATTTTAAAACATACCCGATTTTTTGTCACTTACTATTTTAATCGTTCTTTCCTTTTCACCCCGTTGGATGACGCAACATTTTTGCATCATTGTGTCACCAAGTGCACGTCAGTACGTTAAATTGTGAATGCAAATGTTTTTCATTAAAAAAAACAGGAGATAAAGTGTATAGTAGGGTGTGAAGTATATTATAAAGTTACTATATAGTTTGTGTTCCTATTAGTGGGAAACAGTGTATAAAATGATAGATAAAGCCAGTTTAGAGGGTTTTATAACTGAACATTGTGGACTTATCGAGAATCTGGATTTCGAATCGGAGGAAACGTACTGTATGACATTTCGACTGAAAGCTGATCAAAATGAAAAACAAGAACGATACGCTAATTTCATCAACAAGTTTGTTCAAAATTTTTCTAATTTTACGAAAACTAACTGGATAGTTCGAAAGTCATATCCTTCGTTGAAGCGCCTCTTGTTTCGAAAAATACTCGTATATACATGTCAACATTCATCGTTCAATAAAAAATCTGTTAAGTCGCCTCGTGGACAAAACTGTAAGGCTAAAATAGACCTTGTAATAAAAAAAGTCCACAAGGACACTATTCGAAACGACAAACTGTTATTGAAGGGGTATAATGTGTTAGTGACCATAGTTTTTGAACACTCTCATCGCGTTTACGTTGCAGAAGCTTTGAATTTACTAAAATGCAGCCAAGAAACCGAAGAAACCTTTAGGAAATATTTCGATAGCGGAATGACACCTTGCGCAGCAATAAATTACAATGAATTGAGCATACTGGACTTGTTTGAAGATTCTGCTGTAAATCGAATAGAGATGCTATCAAATTCTCAAATAAATCCCTCTGAAAATCATGTCTACTACATGTACAATAAATGGCGTCCTGAAAAATATGGTGACCGTAATGAATGCAATCTCCCCGAAATAATAGAACGGAAAATTGAGAGTTTCAATAACAAAGGGTACTCGATACTGCTGAAATAGAATCCCAGGATTATCGTCATAATTACCCCTATAATGAAACGGGGCTTTCTATCCACTGCATATGAGAATATGATATTTGTAGACACAACGTCATCGTGTGACCAGACCGGTTCTGAGATTACTCTAGTTTTTACATCTCACAAAATTGGCGGTCTTCCATTGGCTTGTGCTATACATACTGAGCAAAATCAATCCAATTACACGATGGTATTTGCCGCTATTAAAGAAGCTGTAGAAAAGAACAACGTGGGTAAAAAAATTGAGCCTGATATTGTTATGACGGACGATTCTACTGCAGAATGAAATGCTTTGAGAACAATTTTTCCTAATGCTCGATTACTATTATGCGCATTCCATGTTTGCCAAGCCTTTTAGCGTTGGCTTTGCGTTGCAGATCACAAGGTTGACATAATAAAAAGACAATCAATCATGATACGATTTCGTAATATTCTTTTTGTAACTGATCCAGAAGAAGCAGTCAAATTGTATGCCGGATTAACAGGTGACGAGTATGTTAAGACGATGCCAGCTCTGTTAAATCATCTGAGTTACTTATGGAAACGGTGGCTTGAATGGTGCGTCTCTGATAGGTTGGATTTACTTACGCGAGGAAACAACACCAACAACATAACAGAAGCGTCTATACGCATTCTTAAAGACGTGATACTTCAGCGCTGTAAAGCGTTTAATGCTTGCGCATTGGTAGATTTCATTACGTCCATATTTGAAAATTATTTTCAGCGGCGCATCATTTCTTACGCAAATACGCGAAAAACCAAGGATTCCATATATTCAATGTTCGTGAAGACTGCTCGAAATATTAAAAATATTTCTAAAGTCAACGATAATGAGTATAGCGTGGAATCGGAGACCAGTCCAAATACTTTTTACACTATCAGAGCCGATTTAGCCGTTTGTGACTGCGATGCTGGAAAATGTGGAAGATTCTGCAAGCACCTATGTAACATTGAGAAAAAATTTGGGGTAATATTTCCCAATTCTCCTCGGCTGTCTATTCATGATAGAATGTCACTAGCAAGAATTGCGACAGGGGATGAGATCAATGAAAATTTCTATATAAATATGATGAACTTGGATCAAACACCGAACAATGATTTGGATCCGATAGTTCCTCAGTGCTCTTCCCCCAATACACAAGAGTCGATACAGGATGCGGCCAATTTTACGTCTTACTCAAAACAGGTTGCTGTAGAATTTCCGCATCAATATAAAAATTCACTTGCAGAGTTTAAGACTGAAGTACAACACTTCACACAGTTATTTGAAACGAACCCCACTGTCCACAATCTGAGAGCACTAGCAAAATTCACAAATATGATTAAAAAAATAAATACATCAGAGCAAGGACAAAACTTCATTTTACATCAGATAATAACAAAGCGTGTACCAAGGAAAATTAAAGTGCAAAGCACAGCCCTGAGTAGACGTAAAGACAGGGCAATAGGAAAGACTAAGTCTAGAATTCAAGCTGGGCGGCCGTCTGATACAGAACGCACAGCTAAACGAAAGCATGGCTTGGGACAGAATATTAAAATGAATGTCCATAACGCGCGCTAAATTGTTTTTTTCTAATTATTATTAATACCAACTATTTTATGTAATAAATGTTTTTATCCTCTTTTCTTGTGGTGTAATTTATCTCAATCCTAACATATAAAATTAAACGTCCCTTTGTATGTCTGTCTCTTTATTAGTAAGCGTAAAAAAAAGTGGAGAGACACTGAAATGGGTATACATTATAGTATAGCAAAATGGAGTGTCCTACATGAAAGTATACCCCAGAAAAATGTTACGGTCGGGTATATTTTGAAATCCTTAACACAGGCATATGCATTTTTATTGTATACCCGAACTCAACACTATAGAGCGTTGTGTGAAGGTATATATTCCATATACGCAACGGTGACGGTGCATGAAGCCATGACGCCATATCGATTTTTAGATCGTTACTCCAACTATCTACGATTCCGCTATATTTACGGCACCATGACCTAATACGTTGGACAACGAGTAAAAATATGTTTATCAAGACGAATACGTTAGGTCGCGTAACAAATGGAGGGCTACGGGGAATAACGATAAATATATATATACCCGTTTTTCAGTTTCCCATTGGTTTATGTCCCAAATGGTGGGTTCTACACAGTGGCATATTACTTTATGTCCCTAGTATTTTTAATTAAATGGTAGCCAATTGAAATAAGAGCGACGGCATCTACTAACTACATGATCCCCGTAGTAAAAACTACCTTTGCTCAAAGGCAAATGTATTTTATGGCGCCAATTTTTTTAACAGCATCAATTCAATTCAATTTATTTTATTGTGATTGTGGTTGTGCCGCACAACCTGCTTTTTAGGCGTACAAAATGTTTTTACAACACGATCGCATAGCGATAATAATGATTGAACCATAAAAAACACATATTTTAATAATCGTACAAAATCAGTTAGGTTAGGCATCGAAAAGTTAGATTAGGTAGGTATAAAAATTATTTTACTAATACAATTAGAAATTTAACGAGTAACCTCAAAGTAAAATTTTGTCACGCAATAACTTTAAAAAATAAAATAGTTTGAACATCTTGCGGTGTCAACTACAACGGGCGAGCCCGTCACCACAGGACGTTTTAACGATTATTCGTTCTATCGCCCTGCAGTGAGCGTAGAAGACTTTGGACAATACAATCCAACGTCTAGCTACGTCACAACCCGTGAGAGTCCAACGCCTTACCGCGAGTTAGCCAGGAATAAACCCGGCGGGCTCGAGATACTCGCGCCCTCACTTCCAATTGTGACCAGATTTCTCCGGTCTCTCGATTGGTTCCGAGTTCGAGGTCGCTTGCGCGGTCCTCTCCCTTACGAAGCGGTGAAACGGAGTATACCGAATCTATCGCGGACCAATCTATCGCGGTCCTTTGCTCGGCTGTTCACCCAGGATCGGATGGCCAATGGTCATTTCAAGAGCAGTCGCCGTAAGGTAGGCAACCACCCCCGCTCTATAGGAAACAATACAGTTCCCAGACTCCCTCGACTGTTAGCCGGAGAGCACAATCGATTGGCTTGCGCCGCTCGGTGCGCAGACCGTCCAGGAGCGCCAGAGGTTTGATTCCCGGGGGAAACTGGCTTGCCCCCCAGAGTCCTACCCAGGTTCGCGCCCCGTACGTGGAGGCCGTCGGATGGGTGTTGACCCGTGAGTGTGACCGACCCTGAACACATGGGTCATCGTGGCCACCTCATCATGGGCCCGTTAGCTCCCTAGTTTGAACAGTCAATAATTAAAAGAATCAATAATAAATTGTCATAATATAACAAAAATAAAAAAACACGCCAGATAAAACAAAAATAAGGTGTTCCTAAAATCAAAGTACCTACACGTTAGACATGAAAACCAAAATAAATTATGTGAATTAAAAACAGAATATCAAACATATAACATAAAATATTAACAATAAAACAATAAAAAATGAAACGTTATTTAACTTTAAAATTACGGTGACGGCAAGCGTCAACCGGAGGGTCATCCGGGTACTCCACCTCTGGACCTCGCGGGAAAGAATGATCAAGGTCCGCCGTCACCGCGTTGACCTTGATCGTTCGTTCCCGTCACACGTTTTCTTCTCCCTTTTTTAAAGGCAGACTATGATCTTCGATTCGTTTGGGAACCAGCCACAAGATAGCTTTAGTAACTAATTGTCACAAAAAAATACATAGATCGTTTTTTTCGTTACCCTTCATATATAATTGCCGTATTTCAAACTGCAATTATATATGAAGGCCATGTTATTCTTTTTTCAAAATTAGTTGTTCGGTGGTTTATTATTTCTCGGATATTTTCGGGTGTACAATCATGGAATAGTCGAAAATTGGCATTTTTTTATATCTAAAGTCCTGTGCCGGTGTTATCCTTTACAGCTTCGTGCGATCTGGCACAACAGATGACACAAATGTGTACTTTCAAGAAATGAAAACAATGATAGAGAAGCTCACGATCAGACAACTGAGCCTGGTCAATCGCTCTTCGCCATTGTTTAAGTAATAAATATTATCAAACAAAATTTTTGGTTCCAAATTTTCTTTTATAGAATGGCAGCGTCAAGGATTAATTTAAGACGGTAAGTATTAATTATTATTCATTATCAAATTCATTATCTTTTTTAATTCAATTGAAACTTCATTAATATTAATCTTGATAAATTCTACAGGCTGTTTTTTTGCAATATCCGACAAGAGATCCAACTTTTTTACAGCTGATAAAACCGATTAATTCTCCGAACGAAACAAACGAAAAACGCAAAAGACGAATTAAGACGACGCAAAAGACGTATTCAAGCAAGTAATTAAAACGTTTACGATAAACATTTTAAAAGCTTCGTTGTCAAAGTATCGTCTGGCGCCCGTCAGTCATAAAAAAATGTTATTAATAGTTACTATAGATAGCGTCATTAATGGCCCACGTCGCAAACTACAGGTGCATGCGATCTTGATTATACTGATTAATAAACTTGACTTATCCACTCATTTCCAATTCAAATGTGATCCTCGACATTCTGAAAATGTTGGCAATGTTTACATTCTTCTGGTATCGCGTCCATTACGTTGCTGTCAGATTTGGTTAGAACCAAAACAAAGTTGTAAATTGTAATATATTACAATTTACAACTTTGTCACCTAGATAACAACATCACAAAACATGCCATTCGTTCTAGTTTCTAGTAATATTAACAAAATGTGTGTAATTTTCGTAGTTTTTATTTATTCAGTATTCAATTTGCGCACACAGTGGAGTAGTATACTTTAGCCAAATTTTGGATTCCCCTTACACTCTGGGAATTCAACAATTACCTTTTTTCATGAAGCATGATTTTTATGAAAAGTTTTTTTCCATGAAGCATGGAGACACGCTTAATCAGTTTGCTTATTTATTTTTTATTGAATTTTATCTTATTTTCTGTGTACGCTTATTTAGCGTACATTGATCTAGTAGGCAGTGGGGCGGGAATCAACCTAATATGTCGTTCCTATTTAATTAAAAAAAGAATTACGAATATGCATCGGTCGAATCATGAGTAGAAAAAAGCACTTTTAGTTTTTTACCAAATTTTCCGAATACAAAATTCAATAATACAAAATTATAAATTGATACTAAAAATAGACAAAGACTATGTAATAAAACTACAAACGTTGCAAATTAGGGGAATCCTCAGGATCTATTATTGGTACCTACTACTATTAAATGAAATTAAATGTAAATAATCAAAATCAAACAATTGAAAAAAAATACAAAATAATCAAAATATTCATCATCAAATAATATCACGATAAAAATTAATAAACAAAAGAAAAACAATAATAATCAAATTTAAAGTAGCAAAAGTACAGAAGAGCTACTTGTACCTTAGCATTAAATTCTATAATCTACTCCCTCCAAAATTTAAACAGCTGAAGGACATATGTAAAATTAAAAAAAAAACATCAAGGAGATGCTGATAGGCCACCCTTTCTATAATCTGGCTGAATTTGAGGGCCATGATTTTTGAAATATTGTACCCATTTAAATTACTTTAAAAAGTAGAGCCTTATTGTCTGATTAATTTATATGGCCTTATATCTGTACTTTTAGTTTAAAATGCATAACGTAGCTTTAATTTGATTATTTAACATTTTACTGACAATTAAAATATTACGATGAATAAAATTATTTTACTACGTATCTTTTCGAATTACTAACTACTTCAAATATTAGGCTTCTATTTTGATTTTGATTATTTATATTTATAGTTTGACAATCTATTAGTTAATTCTTGACTACCTATGTATGTTCAGTAAAGAGTAGTCACGAGAACTACCTAACCCAATTATTTTGACACGTCCAAGAGCGGTTTTTAGGCGTCAATTGGACACGACAAAAATGTAAATGTAAATAAAAATGTATTCATTCTTAAAAAAAACTAAAAATATCCAATTGAATAGAATAGACAGAGAATAAAATTATACATAAAATACGCATGTTACAAGTAAAAAATTGTGAAAACAATCGAAATAAAAAGAATAAAAACACTTTAGATAACGCATGACATATTTATTTTTATTATGCGATAAATATCTATCTAATTCCGTTGTCCATTCTTTTTATATAAAATTTAAGTTAAAAATCAAAATTAGGTTAACAAGTTATTTTGACATTATCCTAATGAATTTTTTTAATAAAAGAGAAACCAAGAATCTTAGTTTGATTGCATAGTCTATATAAAGTTTTATTTGAATGAAAAATTAAACTCATATATACTCGTATATTAAAAGTCAGTACTTTTAACATAAAACAACGGCTATAAAATGTTATAAATAGGATAGAAAACGAATTTACCGCGTGAAATAAAATACCGCGGGGGCTATAAAATATTATGGTGTAAAGCGAGAAATCAAGTGATATTTCTCATCGCTACTGATATTTCTAGACCGGCTGAACGCAAGCTTTGTCGCCATTCATCCATCATTTTGGGACGTAACAGTGAAGCGGTGTCGACTACAACGGGCAAACCCGTCACCCCAGGCTGGTATAACGATATGTGATCGTTCTTTCAACCGTGGGCTGAGCTTTGTAGACTTAGGAACAATACAAATGTACTGTTTAGCTATGACAACATGCCCGTCAGACACCAACGCCTTACGAGGCACCGGGAAAAGTACCCAGCGGGCAGCCTCGCCCCTTGCTACCAGTTTTGGAAGGATATCTCCGTATGAAATTAGCCATCGGGATACCTCCTTCCACCCGACTGGTTACGGGTTCGAGATCGCTTGCCCTGTGATACGGTGTCTACCTAATCTATCGCAAACCACGGCATACTTTGCCCGGCTCTTCACCCGGCAGTGGGTAGCCGAATGGTCGTTTCGAGATCAGTTGCTGTAAGGTTAACAGCTACCCCGCTCTATAGGAATCAATACTGTTTCCAGACTTTCCCGGCTGTCAGTCGGAATGCACAAGCGATTGAATAACGCCCCACGGTGCGCAAACCGTCCAGGAGCGCCCGAAAGTTGACTCTTAGAGGAAACTGGTCCGCAACTTGGGTTGTCGACTACAGCGGGCGAGCCCGTCACCTCAGAAAGTTTTAACGATTAGTCGTTCTATCTCCCTGGAAGTGAGCGCAGAAGACTTGGGGACAAAACAATCCACCGTCTAGCTACGCCACGAGCCCGTAAGAGACCAACGCCTTAACCGCGAGATAGCCAGGAATGTTACCCGGCGGGCCGACACTCGCGCCCTTACTTCTAATTGTGACCAGATTACTCCGGTCTCTCGATTGGTTACGAGTTCGAGGTCGCTTGCGCGGTCCTCTCTCTTACGAAGCGGTGAAACGGTGATTACCGAATCTATCGCGGACCACAGCGTCCTTTACCCGGCTGTTCACCCAGAATCGGATGGCCGATGGTCATTTCAAGAGCAGTCGTCGTAAGGTCCGCAACCACCCCCGCTCTATAGGAAACAGTACTGCTTCCAAACTCCCCCGACTGTTAGTCAGAGTGCGCAATTGATTGGCTTATGCCGCACGGTGCGCAGACCGTCCAGGAGCGCCAGAAGGTTGATTCCTAGGGGAAACTAACCCTAAGGCCGGAGTCCTACCCAGGCTCGCACTTCATGCGTGGAGGCCGTCGGATGGGTGTTGACCCGTGAGTATGACCAACCCTGAACAGAATGGGTCTTCGTGGCCAATTCAGCAAGGGCCCATTAACTCCCGAACTGGCCCGTAGGCCAGAGTCCTACCCGGGCTCGCACTTCTGCGTGGAGGCCGACGAATGGGTGTTTGGCCGACCCTAAACACATGGGTCTCAGTGGCCAAACTGAAAAAGGCCCCATTAGCTCCTAATTGGCGCGTAACAATAATGCACAATGACAATATATGTAGGTCAAGACATTAAGTGGTATTGTAAAGTAGCGTCTACGAAGATAGTCGTTACATATTCAGCGATTAGCCATTTCCCTGTCGACCTCAGGCGAGTGCCATGATTACTATTGGTTTATTCGTATTCCTGCCAATACAACGCTTGAAACTGATGGTGTCTATGCCTTCTATTAATTAAATGGTGCAAAATATGGTGACACACTCGGCTCCAAGACAGCTGTTGGATGTGACAGATCGATTACTAGATTAAAGCGTGCCGCTGGCGTCGCTCCCGAAATTAAACCGGCCGTTTAAAATGTGGGTACGCGTTGGCCACATTCAAAAGCGACGGCTACTTATAGGCCGCGCCAAATTTCTCTGTCCCTCGCTCACAAGCTTAGATCACACTAGAATTTATTTGAACATCAATGCACTGAAACCAAAAATGGGTAGAAATCCTTTAAAATATTAGGATTTCTATCCCTTTTTGATGTCAGTGCATTGGTGTTCAATAAATGCTATACGTGTGATATGAGAATGTGGGTGAGGGACCGAAACACCCCCTTCAGGGATTAGTGCTAATCTAACGACTTGAAACTACTTTTTATACGACTGCCCAACACAAAATGAGTGTTATGTGTTCAGGGTTCATCTATGTATGTTTTCCGTTTCTTTATTCCACCGTAACTTCTAAACTGATTTAGAAGTGTGTGGTATTGTTAGAATCGTTATGTCATCCCGAGTGTCATAGGGTATACCCTTACTATCCAAATATCAATTAAATTGTTGTCTAAATGTCGAAATCTCCAAATGTCAATAATTAACATAAATATATCGTGTTTAGTGTCAAATGAAAGATCTGATTGAGTACATTTTGGAAATATACATCTACGTATATGCATAAATACACAAACCACAAATAATTCATTAAAAAAAAAACAAAAAAAATATATTATAAATACAATAGTAGGTACACTTTTTGTAACGGCAGTCGTATTTTATATATACTTGTTCGGACATCTGTACGTAAGTGTATATTGATATGAAAAAACCTGTGTTACTGTGTTGATTTTTACCATTTTTTTATTGCCACAGCTCTATCTCGCTTTTCATTAAAACGAGGGGTAGTGGATTTAAAGATATACAGTACTCAACAGTTACTTTTTTTTAATTTTCCGGACCACCGACCGACCAGGAAAGAAAGTATTGTGATAGCGCTAAATTTCTTTTTTGAGATGAAGACTGAAATATTTTTTCAAAGCCCCCGGGGGCGTGAGACGACTAAGACCATTTCTGTCGGTCTTTGTGTATTCATCTAGTGCCCAAACACTTCATTCGAATTGAGCTGAAATTTGTCATCCAGGCATTATTTGGTGATGGTTAGAGTTGAAAGGGCTGTGGTTGAAATCGGTCTACCAGGAGGCGCAATAGTTCTTTTTGGGGCTCTATCCGGTAGCTTCCAATACGTGGAGGATACCGGATGGGGCTAAACTGTGAGTCGTGAGCCGGCCCCCAAGAACAAGACGGGTTTTAGTGGCCCAACTGCACGAGAACTATTAGCTACCTATTGATCTAGGGCCTAGGCAGTGGGGAGGTGTCGACTACAACGGGCGAACGTGTCACAACAGGCTGGTATGACAATATGTGATCGTTCTTTCAGCCTGGAATGAGCGTAGAGGCTCCAAGTTGCTTGCTCGGCCTCTACCAGTTGTATTACGGCGGTAATTCAATTTTACACCGGTAATTTATTGCGGACCTGGGCGTCCTTTGCCCGTAGTGCCACATGGTATCGGGTGGCCTATAGGTAGTTTCAAGAGTGGCATGGCAAAAGGCCAATCACCACTTCCGCTGCTTAGGACAGTAAATTTCTTTAGTCTTCAGACTCCTTCAGCAATTAGTCAGAGTGCACAACCGATTGGCATCGCCGAACGGCGCGCAAACCGACCAGTAGTCCGCTACTTGACGGTTTGTGCACCGTTCTCTTGTCAAGTTGATTTTCTGGAATTCAATATCTAGGCATTATTAATCTTGATAAATGCTATTTTACTCTTGGATTGGATGTTGTTTGGAGGGTAACAAGTGTCAGTGTATTAAATAAGGTAACTGTTATTAAAAGGTGAACTTTCACAGAAATGTACAAAGTCTTTAGTATTTTGGACCATCCCCGGCTCTAAATTTAGGATCAGGTAGCCTAATGGTCATTTCAAGAGTAGTTGACGACAGGACAACATCCACCCCCGCTGCTTAGGAGACAGTATATTTTCATAGTGTCCAAACTCCTCCAGTAATTAGTCTAAGTGCTCAACCGATTGGCGTTACCGATTGACAACCAAGGCTTTTGAATAGGGGCTGAGTCGTGAGTTGGGCCGATCCGAGAAAAAAATGGATCTTATGGCCCAAACTGCACGGAACGTTCGCTACCATTGATCTAGGCAGTGAGCGGCCCTGTTTCGATCGAGGCAAGTGTTCCGCCGCTGCATGACCGGCAAGTGGGTCGCGTCCGGCTGGCGGATGGTCACTTTCTTCGGCCGTGTGCCGGACTGGCCACCGATGGCCGACAGCCGGACCTGTCGTCGCGCATGCGCCAACTCGGCCAATCAACGGACGCAAGATCGACCGAGCTTTATTGCGATTATTTCACTGCCTCGTTGCGGCGACGTGGGTGGCTCTTCGAGATCGATAAAGAATCGCCGACGATGATGATGATGATAAATAATGACTTACGCAATTAGACACTTACTTAAGGGGAAACCTGGTTTCGACCAGGGTCTTCAAACTTTCCTTACTGATTTCTAAAGTAAGAATGAAATCTGTCTCCTAGCAATGCGATCGGTTGAGCAGTATAGGAGTTGATGTGCTGCAGCGCCATCTGGTGGCGAGGTACAATAAAGTTGATAGCGTGAAAATATTATGCGTGCTTGAATGTCTATGTATACGAATTTTCATGGCGATCGGTTACGGGTTATGCATACATTGTATAATTCAATTGTGAGAAGTAGATTGGAAACGAATGCAGTTATATGGAATCCACATCAGGATCATTATGTTGGAAAAAAATCTAAAATGTTTCTTACGCTTTATATATGTCAAGCAGTACGGATATTATCCGTACTTATACACTACTAGTTTTCTACTAGGCATGGTGGGCTATAACTCTCTTAAGTTGCGTAGAGAAATGCTCGCCATGGTCTACGTTTTCAAGCTGATCCGGGGAAGAGTTGATAATCCTAGCATGCTAGCGAAGGTTTGTCTCTTTGTTCCGGACAATTATAATCGTGCTCGCACTCATAATCTATTTGCGGAGCCGTCCTCGCGCACCAACCTAAGTCGATGGAGTCTGCTTACCCGTGCTTTGCGTCACATAAATGCGCTATGTTCGACAACGTCAGACTTTGATATTTTTACAGCGAGCCCGAATCTCTTATTTTATTTTTATTATATTTTATTTTATTTGGTACCCAAACAGAATATTGACAACACATACAGTGACATATAGGTGTGGGCATTGCGCCCAAGGTGTGGGCATTGCGCCCAAGGTGTGGGCATTGCGCTACTTGTTTATGTCAGAATAAAATAAATTGTTTTCACTCTTTATGTACCGTAAGTTTGTGTTTTTTTTAAATTATTAATGCATGTATTTGTATTTAATGCTTATTTAAACATGTTGTGTATGTACTTGTAAAAATTCTATTACTTTTTTTATATGTATGTGTATATTGCATATCAACGAATTGGTATAAACTGTTAAGTTGATTTATAAATAGGATAGAAAACATCTTCGATTTCATGTTAAGTTGATTTGCTAATGAAATAAATAAATAAATAAAACAAAAATAAATAAATAAATAGAAGTTGATATGCTGCAGCGCCATCTAGTGGCAAGTTACAACACAGCGGATACCATAAAAACTTTCCCCATAAAAAAATACATGTGCCAACTTTCATGGTGATCGATCAAACGGTTTCGGAGTCTATTAAGCTTGGACAGACAGACAGACAGATATACCAACATCCATTTTTATACATATAGTTACCTACCTGTAAAAAAAACCAAGGTACCACTTATCGAAGAGTGTTTGACCAAGCATTTACCGGCGTTTTTCTTGACTTTACCGAAGATGCCTTCACCTTGTGATACTTAGCTGGTTACGTGTTGGTAGCGCGGCGAGTTGGCCATGATGGTTTTAAAAGTCAAGGCGTTTGGCGATCGGCCAGTCCGTGACCGCAGACAGCATAATAAAATCCGGATTGCTTGTATAGTGAAATTGGACCAGCAAAAAAAGGCACTTTTATGTACTAAAGACAATGCAAAGCAATGTTTTAAAAAAATAAGGAGCGTGTATCCTCAAGGATTACAAATCGGTCTTTTTACACGACTGCCCAACAAAAAAGGAGTGCAAGGTGTTCAAGATTCATCTATGTATGTTTTCCGTTTCTTTATTCCACCATAACTTCTAAACGCTAGAACCGCTTTAGAATTTAGATTTATTTTTAGAATCGTTGTTTCATCCCAAGCGTTAAAGCGTACCTATATCGCGTACCTGTCATAGGTTAACTGTCCAAATTACATAGGTTAACTGCTCTTGAAACGAACATCGGTTACCAGATCCTGGGTGAAGAGCCGGGCAAAGGACGCCGTGGTCCGCGATAAATTCGGTTTACACGGATGATGATGATGATGATGACATCTCCACCCAAGCTCAAAACGACTGCAGTGCATCGATATATTTATTAGAGGATCATATATCGACGCTGCCGTGTCGTAAGTTGATTTTCCAAACATTTTCCAAACATTGCGCCGTACATTGTACCATTCGCAAAAGACCGATTTGGTACAATGGCTAAACGGCCCACTTCCAACCAAACGCCGTAATTTCGTGTCAACTTACTGTTTGATTAGCCGTCTCATTCATTTGTTCAGGGCGGAGGTGAGAAGGAACGGGACACGACCAGGCGTGGCTGTATAAACAATCGTAAAAATGCTTCTCGGAATCACTTTCTAGTGTGACAAATGCACGGGCGACAGCAGCAACAAACTATTCGTTTCGTGTAATAACGGGAATTCGGCTTTGGTCATTTGTGTTTTTTTGTCTATACAATGCGCGTTAGCAGCGCTTACACCGATTTTAGGATATTTGCATTATTTTGACGCTTTTATCGCAACAAATAAAACTACGAACAAGTAAATATAAAAACTCGACTGCTGTTACAAAAAAGTGAACTACTGTATTTATAATGATTTTTTTGACGTTTTTTTTATGAAATATAAGAGGCTCTCTAGACGATCAAGCATGCTCGCGGGCTGGGAAGGGATCGTAAACCGCAGAAAATATGCATTTTATTTTGAATATTTACCAAAAATGCCTAATTTTGTAGTTTATACCAGGGAATCACGTCATTCATCAATCAATTACGTCTAATTAACCTGACTCCCTGATATACAAATACAAAATTAGACATTTTTGGTAAATATTTGAAAAAATATTTGCATATATCCTGCGGTTTACGATCCCCTCCTATCCCGCGACGCGATGCTTGACAAGCACGCTTGATCGTCTAGAGAGCCCCTTTGTGGTTTATGTATTGTATTTTTTATTTATTTATTTTATTTCCATAATTCAAATTACAAGTTACAAAAAAATCCTTTTCCTAGCACAAAAAAATATTTTACAATAAGTGTACATATTATACCTAGCTTAGAAAGGACTTAGCTTAGATCTTTGACATGTTGGTTTACCACCTCATTAGGTATGAACCTGTGTTGAGGTGGTACTAATATCGTAAAATTATTTTGAGGCATATGCATTTTAGATACATATGCATTTTCATATAGATACATATACATATCCATAGCAAATATGTCCACATAATAATATGCATTTTCGGAATGTACTCAATCAGACCTTATATTTGACACTAAACACTATATATTATATGTTAATTTATTTACATTTGGACATTTAGACAAGTACTTACTTGATATTTAGACAGGGTGATAATTTTATAATAATAATAATCAGTTTTTTAGAGATCGTGATTTGTATGTCCCGATCAACTCTAGCTACGGAAGGAAAAAACACAAGTCAAAAAATCTTAGTGCCAAAAAAATATGCAGGAGGAGGTTTCTAGCGTTTGGTATAAAAGAAAACAAGTAAGTATATTAACAACACAACTGCCGTTACGAAAAGTAAACTTTGTATTTATGATTATTTATATTACGGTTTTTTCTAATAAAATTCGTGGTTTGTGTATTTCCGAAATGCACTCAATCAGACCTTTCATTTGACACTAAACACGATATATATATATATGTTAATTTATTGACATTTAGACGTTTAGACAACTATTTTTTTATATTTGGACAGTTAAGGTACCGTATAACACTCGGGTTGACATAACGGTTCTAACAATACCACACACTTCTAAATCGGATTAAGAGTTTAGAAGTTATGGTGGAATAAAGAAACGAAAAACATACACAGATGAACTCTGAACACATTACACTCCTTTTTGTTGGACAGTCGTGTAAAAACAAGCGGTTTTGTTTTATTGCTTTAATTGTGTACTATATTTAACTAGTTCTCAAGCTACGTTTGACGGAATAATGTATGTTTCCGTAAACACTAAATTATCTGACTTAAGTTATTATGAACCTATTTTAAGATTTGACCCAAGCGGGTTATGACGATACAGTATTATTCTGAAGAATATGACATGACGCGAAGATAATAACAATGACCACTTCGGGGGGTACTATTAATAAAATATTCAAAGACATTGACTCGTGTTCCATAAACAAAGAAACACTTGTTTCACACGGCCTAATCAAATACACTAGACATAAGTGTTTGGTATCGCCACCTCTTTTTTATAAAAAAAATATATGATTAGCCGAGTAGAACAGCTGATGTACCTACGTATGTAAGTGTTTATTGTCACTGCTAAAATTAAAATCGATACAAAAGTGATGTAGGAGCATAAGTATGTAGCTGCGTATTTGACGTCAGACGACTTAAGTGATTATTTCCGGCAGCATATCTTACAAAAATGTTTAGGGGCCGTTCACATATTACGTTTTTTTAATTTTCGACCTTCCCCCCCCCCCCTCCCCCCTATGTCAACGGACGTAATCAGCGTCCTCCCCTCCCCCCCAAGATTACGTAATCAACCGAATTTGCGGAAAATGTGAAGAAGAATCGTCCAGCCTTTGTAAAGTGTTTGAAGACGGTAAGTAGAAAGAAACATTTTAGAATGCTTAAAATTTAAAGTAATTACAAAATCTCAAACTCTTTGGTTTATTTTACAGATCCCAATCTTCAGACCGCAGTGGCTGTAAAGAAAAAAAACCTGGGACCGACCATATCTGAAGAATTTTAGTTTTATGAGTTTTTTGAAAAATATAACCATTAATTTTAAAAAGTTTCCAAGTGAATCCCTCGTTGAGCAACCAATTTAAAATTTGGACTCAAAAAAGTTGCTCATTGCCTTGGACATTAAGGCTTTAAACTGACTTCGAATACTTTCAGGCGCGATTACTCCTACAATGTAAGCGGTGAGTGCGTTTTAGTATAGTTTCATTATATTGACTGGTTAATTCTCTAGGGCAGCACTTAGCCACATTTTTTATTTAGGCCCTAAATTAATTACAATTAATTAAAACGTGAGAGCGCTCTGGGAGTTACGATAAATATGCTTTGCCATTAACACCCTTATACCACCACTGCGTAAAGATAGTTATTCTGTGCTAGTGCTTCGATAAAACGTGTAGTATGCGCTTGGTCGCCGGCGCGAGCGGATGTGGAATATGCGCTTGAAGCTGCGGATGTGGAATATGCGATTTTTATTGATCGAATCCTACAAAATCGACCCCGTCTATTTTTTCGCGTGTCCGCCCATTTCGGGTATTTCGATAGTTACAAAGTTCTTTGTAACTATCATTTGAATGATTGTGACTGGCGGGATACTGAAAAATCCTACTCTTCAGCTACCTTTGTGCAATCAAAGACCAATTTCAGCTAAACCTACAAATTTTCAAGGCAGCTGTTTCTATGTTGTAAAATATATACTATATGCTTTCGTTTCTATTAGATAGCCAACCTTCGCAGACACAACAAAATAAATATTTAAATCTGTGACTGGTGAAATGAAAAGATGTTTAGTACACCGCGTGTTTATTGTTACTTCTACAAAAGACTGAATTCATAAAGTCATATTTGAGGTTAGGAAAACCACTTTTATATCTTTTTGCGCGACATGCATCTGTTCTGAGAAGAAATACACAAAATCCAAGATACCCTGTTGCTGTATTTTTGTTTAGTAATGTAGTCTTTTCCTCGTTTTCTGACAAATACGCGCGCCAACCTTCTACGACTAAAAGAATAGCCGAAAACAGTGCTGCCAAAATTTGTCGTAAGTAATTATGTATGAAGTATAAGTTTTCATAGACATATCAACAAAAAAACCGACTCTATTTTTTTTTAATAACAGTCTCCCGAGAGAAGATGTATGCAAATAATACACAAACATCTGAAAATATCAAGTTATGCGAAACTTATGAATCAAAGTATCAACAGTCAACGCTGCCCGGCAGCTCGATAGAGTTCCCACAGTAGAGTACAAAAGCAATTATGTACGCGCAGACATAATAACAAAAGTCTGCGTATACCGGAGCGATAATGAAAACTGAGAATACAAAACTAATCGTGTACCTCAAAACTAATCGTGACATTATAAGCCACTCGTTTGGAGTTAGGCACTCATAATGAGCTGTCGTTATTCTTTTTTTTTTAACTTGTAGGTAAATGACGCGAATATTGACAGAACTCATTGATAAATATGAAATGTCGCGCTAGGAGAATAAGAGGCGCGTCTTTAGATTTCTATAACTTTAGATTTGGCAAATGTCAGCGGTGATTCAGTTCGGGTTAATAGAGGACCGTCACTGTCTTTCACACGGGATCGGGTGAGCATGACCTGATTTTACACCCAGGATCGGCTCCCGGCTATGATACTCTTATATGATCAACAGCACAGACACACGATTTTGTATACGCATTCAATTATGAGAGCCCGTTCCAAATTTTACCATAACATGACTGCTGCTGCACCCAGGGTTGGCTCCCGATGAAGGGACTCCTGAAAGGTCAACAGCACATAAAAGAAATTTTGTATACGCATTCAATTATGATCACCGCAACAGGACTGCTGCACCCAGGATTGTCTTACAACGAGGAGACTCCTCAACAGTCGACAGCACCGAAACGAAATTTTATAAACGCATTCAATTATGATAGCCCGTTATAAGTTCCACTATGACATGGCTGCTGCACCCATCATTTTAATAAAAGCTTCTTATAAAAATGTGTTTTCACTACTAACTTATTATTATCAGTAATTTCTGGTATACCAGCGTTTGTGCCGGTTAGTGCGGCGTGTGTTTTGAATGCTGCGATATTACGCCGTTGGGGTGAATGAAACTGTGTAAAATCATGCTAGCATTCCAGGGTTAAAACGAAATAGAAAGTAAATGTGTGATTTTTTATATTAATTTTCATTTTATGCCAAGTTTGATGGCGCTTTGGCCGGCGTGCGCCCGTTTGATAGGTTGAGAAAGCGTTTGGCATATCGTTACACAAGCCTATTGTTTCGACGATTACATCAATCTGTAATCTCTAAAGAGAACTCGTCAATCAATGCAGCGGAGTCGCGCGCGTAATAAGAGACATATTTTTTTCCGGAAATTGCGCAAGTTTCCAGCGCCATTTCGTACCGATTCTTTTAGTTCAAGAGCCAGCAACAAAAAAGTGCAAGATTTTCGGAAAAGCTGATAATTTCAGATCAGACAGTATTTTGGCCATAGAATGCCGGGGTACAGTCAGCAGGCCAGATTCCAAGACATCTATCGCTGGCGTACTAGGAAAGGTGTGATTTTAATTAGTACCCATTAAGTGGTTTTGAAAAGCTGAAAATTCATCAGTAGACAGTGGATACAATAAAGAACTCGAAACATATGGCCAGACTGCTTCATAATCGAACGCGTGGAGTCAGCATCTCCATACCATTATATTGCACAATTGCGATCACTATATTGCGCGGTATAACCGATGCGTGACATGTATGGAGATGCTGACGCCACGCGTTCGATTATGAAGCAGTCTGGCCATTTGTTTCGAGTTGTTTATGGCATCCACTGTCTAGTGATGAATTTTCAGCTTTTCCAAAACACTTCAGGGGTTCCGATTAAATTACACCTTTCTTAGTACGCCATCGCCAGGTGTCTGCTGACTATCCCAGCATTCTATGGCCAAAATACTGTCTGTTTTGAAAGTATCAGCTTTTCTAAAACTCTTGCCCTTTTTTGTCGCTGGCTCCTCAACTATTTCGCTAAATAGATCGACTGGGACTGGGCTCGTTTTGAATTTAAATTTGAGGTCGTGCCGGCCAGGCGGCCAAAAGCTATATGAAGCATAATTTTGTGGCCTGGTTGTGAGAACACGAAAAAGAATTTTAATACAATTATGCCGGATTTTAAAAACCCGATCCTTAAGCTATCATTTCGCCAAAACGAAATTGGTAAATTATTTCCATATTAATTGTAAATTATCTTTATTCTGTTACTGTTTTCCAAAAAAAAAACGAGCGAGATTTGTCTCCAATTTTTGAAAAACCTAGAGATGATTCTCAATATTAAAAAATACTATTTACACCAGCGTATGGTCTATTTGCATAGTACCAAGACAGTTTTTGGAACTTACATACAAAAAATTTAAAAAAAATGTTTGATATTACGTAATTTCCAGAAATGTTATGGCCAAACATTTTTTCTATTTATTAAAGATACTTTTGAGTGATATAAAAAATAACACAGTGATCTTAAGTTATTTTATTATTGTAATCTAATTTTTATTTTATAAAAAACTATTCATTTGATAATTTATTATATTACAATTGAAAAGCCAAATCGACTATATTAGACGACGCGCGAAGCTGAAATCGTCATTCGTAATTGGCCACTGCCAACGGCGGGACGTATTACCTTGTCGTCGCGGTATACCTATACATCTTTATGTATATATCGAAAGAGCTCGGGCGCGTGGCATTGCAAAAATATCTAAATTTTTAATCGCGTCAACTCGGAAGGGAGCCTTAAATCGCGTCCGCCGACCGCCGCATGCTTTCATCGCATCATTTTGACATTTGCAGATAGTTTAAACAATTAAAATTGCAATTAAACAATGTTAATGAAAACTATTAAGTAGTTAGAGAGCCAGCGACAAAAAAGTGCAAGTTTTATAAAAGCTGGTACTTTCAGATCAGACAGTATTTTGGCCAAAGAATGCTGAGGTAGAGTCAGCAGGCCAGACTCCGGGGCACCAGAGGCTGGCGTACTAGGAAATGTGCAAAATCTTGGGATTACACTTGACACGAAAATGCTATTCGCTGAACACATCGATAATATTATTAGAAAAATATAAATTACTAGGTTTTATTCGAAGGGTATCATCATCGGTATTCAAATCCACTGACACGCTTAAAACCCTCTATAATTCCTATGTAAGAAGTCAGTTGGAATTTGCATCAGTGGTCTGGAATCCCCAATATTTGACTTACATATCGCGGATCGAATCGATACAAAAAAGATTTGTGAAGCGATTAAATTTCACTTCTTTCACTAAGCCCAGCTCCTATGAGGAATCCTTAAAAGCCCACAATTTAAAGTCATTGGAGAGCCGTAGAGTCTTGATCGATGCCGTATTCTTGCATGAGTTGGTAATAATTCCATCGATGCGAACGCGATTTTGGAGCGCATTGAATTTTATGTTCCTCCCCGCCCTGTTCGATCGCATCGACTATTTCATCCCCCTGTGGTGAAAACCATCGCATCTCAAAATGCATTTCTATACAGAGCGTGTCATAGATATAATACAGACTTTTTAAGTGTCGACATATTACACTCATCAAAAACCTCTTATAAGAACTCAATAAAAAAAAACTAGAGTCTATCTAGATGATCACAAAACATTTATAGATTTTATATTTTATTAATTTAGTTCAAGGACATAATTTTATCTCAAGTATATTCATTATAATAACTATATATCATAACTAAAATTAAATATAAAAATATTTATATACATAGGTACATAATATATTTTTATCTATTTTGTCTCTTCCTTTCACCTCACTTCCCATCCTGATTCCCCCCATTCTCAAGCGGAAACAATATAAAATTATAGTGCGTTCATTTTGTATACTTTATATTCGGAATCACATTTTTGGATTTTTGTCACTTTTAAATAGGTTTTTATTGCATTGTGTGTAGTTCTGTTTGGTTCCAGAATAAAATAAAATAAAATTAAATTAAATTTCCCGGGATCAGGGCCAAAATATTCCGGGAAAATCCTGAGATCGGGAACCCTGGAAAGAAACACTAATACACATACTATAAAAACCTCACCTGAGTGAATTGCTGAGAGATTCTGTTGTGTTCCTCCTGGTAGAATTTCCTCGCCTTTCTTCGCTCCGTCCAAAGAGAGACGATGCGATCCAACGCCCTCGACTCCAGCGCATCAGCGTTCTGCCGGAACAGCTTGCTGGCTGCCTCCCACTCTTCAGTCATGGTACGCCAGGCAGCAGCGATCAGACTTCCTGGAAGACCAAACCCCATATTTAATTTCTCTCACTCTGTCCGCCTTTCTGCAAGAAAGCGTTTTTGGTGCAGTCAGACCATGGATTCCGAGCGTAAAGAAGATTAATTTAAAGTTCTATCATAGAAGTACCAAGCATAAAATATAATAACTTTATTGTGCTAAAAATAACATCACATATTTAATATTTCACTGGTTTAAAAAAAAACAATGAATGCACAAATGGCGAACTATAGCCATATCTTACAGTCGACCATTTGATTATCACTACGTATCTTACAGTCGACCATTTGATAACCTAACCTTTAATTGTCATCATACATTACACATCGAAGTAATAAAGTTAAATCATTACAAATATATGCCAATAAGTTATTATAGGGTTACAATAAACCATTTTGACCAGAGGGATAAAGGAGAGGCCGGGGGGGGGGGGGGGGGGGGGAGTTGGGTATTTGGTTAGTGGATGTGTGAAAGCAAATGTTTCTTCAACAACTTTTTGATAGTGAGCAATGAAGTGTCATGTCTGACAGAGTGTGGGAGCTGATTCCATAAACGGGCAGAATGGACCGTAAAAGAGTCTAGAAATATTTTATTTATGTAAATAATTAACGCATTTACAACGCATAAGTAACTTACTGATATTTGAAGCAATATAGATATATTACATTTATTAATATATAAAAAATAGCAGGGCCGTTATGAGCGTTAGCATATTAGTACTGCTAGCGCCCAACTAAGTGCCAGGACTGTTTTAAGGCTGCGAGCTCCTTAGTTATTAATAATTAAAATAGAATACGAAAAATAAATAAATAAAAATAGATAATAGTGTTAAATTTTTAAACAATAGTAACTAAAATTAAATATAGACAGTCATTAGAATAGTCAAAATTTTTATAATAAATATTACAAACGGTCTGGATATATCAATTTGTAGATATTCTGCTGGGTATCATCTTTCAACCAGGAATCAATTTTAGCTTTGATAGAAGACTATAACTACAATTTTAGTTTAGTACTTATTTATATTAGCAGTTCCTTAATTTTTTTCGTGTTTATTTCATTTTTTCGAGATTCATATTAGACGAGACTTTTTTGGAACTTTAAATGCCATCTATACGTTCCGTTTCACAGCAAAACCCTAGTTGCCTAATCGTAGTACGCCGTTGAGCAATCTAATACGCTATATAATCAATGGCAGTGGTTTTCTCGGCTGATACAAATAGTCGGCGTAAAAACTCCCGTAGAAAACCGAGGGCTTCTTTCCAAATCACTTTCATCGGACATATTTGTTTTGTTTTTACGTAACCTGCCAGTGTCCGCTTGTGTGAATTGGCACTGCGACAATGAAAGCGTTTATTGCGACAGCTTTGATGTGCAACCTGCATTATCAAAATGATTTCGACTGATCAGAGACCGCGATCCCTTCGATTCACAACTCAATATATCACCCATTCCCTGGATAGAGCTTACTAAACGTTTCTTTAAGCAGATGGAGTGAAACAATCTCTTGTAAAATCCCTGTTATGTCCATCTGGGACTATGGCAGATGTGTATATTCTAGACAAACTCAACCGCTAATATAATCACTGCATTGGCTACATCTTTGACCTGCGCAAGTTTGACCACATTACAAAATACCGTAACAACCTGCAATGGCTGAGGAATCCGGAATGTAGACATTTACATATATTATTTCTCCTCCATAATCTACGCACATATATATAAGACCTAACTGATTCATTAACAGGCTAGCTCACCTATGCTCATATAGTTACATATATAATATAATATGAATATAACCGGGCAACGCCGGGTTATATTCTGCTATTGTCTTTTATGTCACCAAAGAAACTCGTAAAAGAAATCGACCTCGAAACATTCACTTACATATTTCGACGTCTGACGTCTTCCAGGATTGAAAAATCTTGTTTTGGCAAGCTTGAGGCGGTGCACACGAATCAGGTCAACATACTGCAATTATTATTTTAACTATATGGTAATAAGTATAAAATTACAGGCATTTGTAGTGCAACGAATCGACTTTATAACCATGGATAATTCGCGGCTACTAGAATCGCAGCTCTCGATAGCAGAATACCAGCAATTTTCTGTGCTACCTAAGATAATTTATTATTACAAAGGAATCGACATTACAATATATATGTAAAAAAACGGTTGTGTCACCCCAAGACTTTCCCGCCAAGACAAGGCCTCACCACCCCCCGCGCACCAACCCCCTCCCCACCCACCCCCGCCATCACTTCTTTCACCTGACCCCCCACCCTCAAAACGGGCATAGAAAAGATACAAAACGATGGCATTGTTTCGTCATAAAAAATGTGCTGAAATCAGACCGCTGTGTTTCTAAAAATCTTGCGCGTGGTGACACAAAGTTGATGTATTTTAAACGTATTTAAAAGAGAATACGTATGGAGAGAATGTAAGGACATTGTAAAACTTTCTATTGAACAGGTTACTAAGCAAGAAACTGAACGAAAAGATACAAAACGATGGCATAGTTGATGATGCTGAAATCAGACCGCTGGTTTGTAGAAATCCTGCGTGTGGTGAACACAAGCTGATGTATTTCAATCGCATTTAAAAGTGAATATGTATGGAGAGAATGTAAGGATATTGTAATTTTTTCTATTGAACAGGGTGCTCAGCTATCACGTGTAGAACCATAGGGATACTTAATCATATGCGTATACAGAACCCCCAAGAAAATTTTAAATTAAAAATGGAAGATGCCATGAGAATATATTGCAAAAGAAATATTAAAGTAGCAGTTTGTGGCGATTGTAAAGTAGACTTGCTAGTAGAGACGCCTCTAAAACATAAAGGAGAATTGGCATTTTTGTATAAAAGGCGTACCAAATGGTAACCACTAGGAACTTATAACAATTAAGTGTGCTTTTGTAAAAAAAGTAATAATATCAAAGTTCAACTCATTAATCCATGTCGTTTGGGAGTTATACACAACCGAAGTTTAAGACAAAATTTAGACAAATTTAACAATTCATAAACGTGTTTAAAGAACCCCAAGGTAAAACAAAATAATGCTGATGGCCAGGCGCAAAATCTTACCTGACACCCGTACACTAATAATTTATCTTTATCTTACGTATTGGCTGTTTCTCTTTCATCCATAATCTTATTTACCGCTTTAGCTTTCGGGATAACATAAAAGTGCTATGAAACATAAAACATAAAAAACTTACTCGGTACTATTCAGTTATTGTTACTATTAATGGTTGATATTGATATATGTAGGTTTATAGTTTGTGATACTGGGTATATAAATAATATAATCAACTGTATAGTTTAAATGAGAAGAAATAAATAAGCTATTTTTACTAAAAAAAATCGTATTGAATCTCTATAAGTTTTTTGAGCCACGTATTTTAGTTTAGCTGCTATAGAATGAAATGTTAGACTTGTAATAGCAAAGTGGTGCAACAAACTTTGCAAGTGGGTACGAAATTACACATTCTATTTTACGTTTTTGTAAATAAAATAATTTATGGTTTTAGATTTACAAAACGTCTTTTAGCTTATTACAAAAAAAGAGTAAGTTATTAGGTTTAAAATACTTTGACATCATAAGACTTATTCTGGTGTTATTTTTTCTGAAGTTTCTAAATTATTACAATTTCATTAAAAATAATTTTTGGGCGCCGACTAGGTATGATTATGCTTCTAGGGTTAAAGTAATTAAAAAAATAGTAAGTATGATAAGAGTCTTAGAACCTTCAAACTCTAAAAATATATTTTTTTATATTTTAAAACCTTCTTTAAATTTCAATCTCTCACCAGCGGAAACGTTGTTACCCTGCTAACTACATCGTTTGGACGACACCTTGATAACACTTTGATTTACCAGAACTGATACAAATGGTTCTTTAAAAATGCCTCATTCAGTGGTTAATTAGCGAAGGAAGAACGGAAACTGATGAATCCTCATGACATTTAATAAAAAAGAAAGGCATACACACATTTATAATTTCCTGTCCACCCTAGAACGGGCTAGTCCCAATTGTTTGACATATTCAAATAGGTTTTTCCATTCGGTTCCTGTTATTTTTGTAAGTAATGTAAAGTATTGAGGTAGTACCTAATGTAAGTTATGTAGTAAGTCAGTAACAATGTTTTATAGTAATTAAGTTACAGTAATAATTCTTAGATAAATGAATAAATAAAACAAATGTATACACACTCATATCTCTGACAATTACCTATATGTATACACGAGTGAATTGACATTTTAATTTTTAATTTTTATGACGTATTGTTTTTTATTTGGGTTTATTTTATATTTATTTTCGGCTGCTTTGATTATTTATTGATTACTGTGTTTATTTTTTATTTTACTATAACAATTCGTAACCATTTTTATCTCAGCCTATAAAATAAATATATTAGAAAACACCTTTTTCATAAAATTACATTTTAAATTACTATCATATAAAATTTATTTATTTATTTATTAAAAGAAAAGCACGATATATACATTCCTGCAGCATTACAAAAAAAATCGTGTTTGGACCAGTAATGAAAAATAAAGCACACTGCAGCATCTTGAGTACTACGTCAACACCGCCTAACTAGGCCTAAGCCTAAGGCAGGCGTACCAGAAAATATTTTACCTGTTCACACAATTACTTAAAATAAAAAAAAACAAAAGAAATGAAATTAGGTATTCATACCCATTTAAAAAATCATGAAATATCATTAAAAAAATAGATTAAAGAAGGAATTAAAATTAACGAATTATTTTTAAAAATATGTCAAATTAATAAATATCTGACTTACATTTCCACAATCATCTTAAGAGATTGTTAGTAGAAATAATAAAATTTAATGAAAATTTTAAAAAAACGTAAATAAATATTCCAAAAAGAAATTTTTCAATATTTCAAAATTACATGTCTTTGTCATAAAAAAAATAATTAAAAATATCATCAAAAAGTATTTATTATTATAATCATAAAATTATTAAGTAAATAATAATAAAGTCATAATAATAATAAACTGATATCTACTCAGTTAATAGGTTATATGCCCTGAGACCCAAAACAGTAAAATGCCTTTGCCCAAAGGATGTCATCAATTGGTGTCTTCCTTGGAACAGGCGCTACCTAGTTGGGTGTGACGCAGAATTATTGTGTTTGAATAATTCATACATATTTTCTTGAATCAATAAATAAATAAATAGAAAATAGGTAGGTACTTAATCAATCGTGATGTACCTACCTATGTAAGTACCTACTTTTAATTTGTGCAAAAAAAATCTCTACGGGACAAAACCTTTTTATATACAATTATATAAATTAACTATTAGATGACAAAACCAATTCTATTTCCATCAAATCAAATCAAATCAAACTGATAGCGAATAAAATAAACAATACCAACGTATATAAATACGTTACTACAGTATATAGTCTATACTATACCATTTAGTTAAAAATAAATAATAGGTATGTTGCTCCCCTCCTAATTATCAACATTATTTTTAGCAAAGTAGTTACCTATTAGATGCTAATACACACCCACCTATGAATATGTTGATTCCTTTTAATTTTTATGCGACGCGGGCGTGTTGTTTGTGTGAATATTTAATTATTTCGTAAAAAAAAGGTCACGTGTCCCAAATAGTAACATGGGTTATGGGGTACCTTGGGAGATGTTTGCGGTTATGCGACGACCGTAAATATATTTTTTTAAATCTGTTCATCCGCCATTTTGAATCATAATTTTCTCTGTTTTGACATTTTAATAATTTTAATTTTGGTTTTTATGCGGTATAGCAAACTCTTCTCCGGTGATCTTTTAATGTCACCTATATTCATCACACTGATTCCGAATCTGTAAAAATCTTTGTTCTATATCTATAAATAAGAAAAACAACAAGATATAGACATTAGACGTAAAGAAGCGTGTTTTTTTTAAACCATCATAAACACCTATTTGGCGGTAGGTTACGTTTTAAAAGGTTAGTTAAAAAATAGGAAAGTTAGCTAAACTGCTTATATTCCAAACATTCTCATGATTGGTATTAATATATAATTAGGACCTACTATTCTACATTGTTTGTTCTAACGTCACCCGACTATATTTACCACGCTGGATCCCAATCATGGATCCGAAACTGCAATAATCTTTATTCAGCCTCAATAAATAAGCGAGATATAGGCATTTAAAGAGCGCCGAACACCTACATTTCGGTTGTTTAAATAATTTTTTTTTTGTTTGTAAATTTGAAAAAAAATTGTCTTGAAATATTGCGTGTACGAGGCTATTTCCTAGATTTCCCAGATTTAGTATTATAATGATCGAACCTAGTAGTGGTGTTTTTTTATTAATGAAAAACGTTCCGACTACATAAATTCAACTAATCCTTTTCATCCGCCATTTAGAATCATAAATTTGTCTCTTTTGACATTTTAATAATTTTCAATTTGGTATTTATCCTGTTTAGCAAACTCTGCTTGCATTGGTGATTTAATGTCACCTCACTATATTCATCACACTGATTGCGAATCTGTAAAAATCTTTTGGTATTATTCTAGTATTGGTACATAATCTACATTGTTTATGTTTTAACGTCACAAGACTACAGCGTGAGTTTTTAATTAGTGACACTCTTGAAATGGGTGAAGCAGTACGAGCAAATAAGCAACTTATGACAACAAATTGTTGAATCAAATAATATAAAAAAAATATTTTAAAATTACGTTTTATTCCAAATGTTTTACAACAGTTTAAGAATCAATCAGCTGTTTTGTTTGACCTTACTTATGTGCCTAGGTCGTTGAACTCGGCGGTATTTAATGACGTGCATTGAATGGCGTTCAATACCACAATATTCCGGAAGCAAGGCCACAGATGGCGCTGCACTGTTATTTCTGATCGATGTATTTTGTAGATTTGAGACATTTATGTCTTTTATTAAACCATTTTTAAATTGGAATAGGTATTACAAATAAATCAGGGCCTGAATGTACCTAATAGTTAAAAAACAGTTTTTAAGCTATTGCATAGCTTTTATCGCGGGCCTAGGCCAGCGCGGCGACCGAATGAAGAAATTTCTTAACGAAAATTAATGATTTTAAACTGATAATTACGTCTAAACGAGTACTGCTTACGATTCGAAAAAAATATATGTTAAACAAGAACATTTTCCTAATATTCTTAGCTTTGAATATTTTAGATTTTGTTTATATTACATAGTGTAATTAATTTGTGAAATTAGGTCTAACCGAACACAAAAACGACTACTACGCAAATACTATCTGGCGTATTATTATAAAACCTACACCATTTTAAATATAATTTAATTATCTATCTTTTCATCTACGATTTTTTTCGAATAATCCGGTTTTTTTGCTTTATCGAATAAAAAATTCGTGCGCGGCGTTCTATCGGAAGACGTTTAAATTATTCCGAATCATTTGCTACCGCAGCCGCAAATGATTCGGAATAATTTCAACGTTTTCCGATAGAGCGCAGTTATCTAATATCAGAAAAAATAAAATAAATAAATAATTATAATTGCATAAGTTGTTAAAAATGCTATGCAATAGCTTTACCGCGGCAGTCCCCGAGTGCCACACGTATTTTTTTAATTTCTTTTTTATTATTGTCATTTATTGATTATTCGTGACTACTTTCAATGAGCTTACAATTACATATCACAATAGTCGCGTGAATAACTGATAGATGGCAATAGTAAAATAGAATTAAAAAAATGTTTTTCTGCTATTAGGTATATTTTAGGCACTGATTTATTTGTAATATCTATTTTGTTTTTAAAAAGGTTCAATATGTGGTGGTAAATGTCTTAGATATTCGATCTACAAAATCTACAATCTACAAAATACAAATCTACAATCTATCAAATCTACAAAATACATCGATCAGAAATAACAGTGCAGCGCCAGCTGTGCCCTTGATTATGGACTATTGTGTTATTGAACGCCATTTAATGCCGCTGAGTTCAACAACCTAGGCACATAAGCAAGGTCAAACAAAACAGCTGATTGATTTTCAAACTGTTGTAAATCATTTGGAATAAAATGTAATTTTAAAATATATTTTTTATATTATTTGAATCAACAATTTGTTGTCAAAAGTTGCTTATTTGCTCGTACTGCTTCACCCATTTCAAGGGAGTCACTAATTAAAAACTCACGCTGTATAGTCAGCAAGCGATTCCGAAACTGCAACAATCTTTATTCAGCCTCAATAAATGATATAACCATTCAAGAAATCGTCAAACACTTTTATTTATACAAAAAAAACAATACAGAATTAATACTTTATGTAGGTCTGGTTTGACTTTGATAGTAAAAAAAGCCTCTACACTTCGATTAAGTATCGAGTTTACAGTAAATCAAATTAAAATTAAATTTATTATATTAATTAGATAACTAATATATTTTAGTTGTACCCGCAATTTACACAGCTATATTAAGCTGTGTTGAGCAGTGACTTACAGGTTGCTCCATATTTAATTGTTTTGTTTCTATTTTATTTTATTGGTTTTAAATTTATAATTTTAAAAGGAAATGATTTTTTAATTTCGATTTTATGTTTTTATTCATTTAATGATTGTTTCATCATGAATCACATATTCTGTCCTGCGTCTGCCATAGGTATTCATGGCTTTAATTATACTTACCTATTTTTTTATTTGTTACATTTCGAGTTTTTGGTCCATTTTCCCGGATTATTTCTATTTGTATACCTACCTATCTTTCTTTATGAAATGTGTATACCACCTTTTTTTATGATTAGGGAGTATTTTACAATATTTAAATAGTTCTGTGATACCTACTTCCCTTGTATTTTTCTTTAACTTTTTTAGGGACTATACTATACTATGCTAGATTTCGGTAGGTTAATAGTTAAAAAAACAATACATACACGCCTATATTATGGCGGTAGGTTAAGTTTTTTTTAAACTAAGTTTTTTTAAGTAAGGTCTTTTAAAACTATCCTAAAAACATTTTTTTTAAACCACATTGTACCTATGTACATGTATTTTAAAATGTTGACTCGAAATATTGCGTGTCCGAGGGTATTTCCTATCAGATTTAGCATTACAATGATCGTATCTACAGTAGTAGTAGTTTTTTTTTATTAATGAAAAAGGTCCCGATACCACCTATATTCCCAAAATTCTGTTTATCCCGCCATCTGTAATCATTTTTTTTTCTCTTTTGACATTTTATACACATTTTATACACCGGCGTTAGAATGAAAAGTTTTATTTCGAATTTCAATATATGATGAGCCTCTGCAAGATCAGCAAAACATTCATAGGATTTATTTGATTTTCTAACAATTCTAAATGACATTTGGTAAATAACGTAAATCTATCATGGCGGCAAATTCAAACTTTACAACGCGGTGCCGCAAACTTGACAGGCCAATATAGCTATTAGATCTCGCTTTTTTCCAATTTGAGACCGGTTAGAATCACGTTATATCTACGAACGGTTTTATTTATTAGTTTATATTATAAACTGGTTTTAGCCGATATTATAAATTCGCGAAATAGCCGTCGACCAGTGGATATTTATTTTGACAGGGCTGTACTTTCTGCCTTCAATAAACTGCCCTTGCAGCCCTTACTGCCGTGACTTTAACAAACTGCCATTAACCTTACCTGTGAAATCGTCGCACTTTTCCATCTTCTGCCCCTGTGCAGCCACGGAAGACAACGCCAAAGCATACTCCCTGTCACTCTTCACCTTCGCGGTGAGGCATCTCTTCATATTTTCCAAAAGCCGTATCTCCGCGTCGTGCCTCGATATCAGCGCTTCGTGCGCCGCCTTCCCCTGCACCGACGTCAGATAACCCATTTTCCCGACGAAAACACAACAACTTCCTCAAACAACACACCCCACATCACAACAACTCAAAAACACCAAGTGAAAGTCATCGCACCCGAGTTTTGCACAAAAGATAAAACCCAACCGAACTCGCGCGCGCGCAACCCCGAAATTATTAAGTATGTTCACCGCCCTTTATTAATCACGACAAAGACGAATTTGAGGAAAATAACGATAACAAAACACCTCAACTAGACAACCGAGCCCCACACTGACCGCCGTCGCAGCCGGTTCGGCGAATACTGGTTGAACTTTTTGAAAACTACACCGACTGCAGCCAAAAAAACTGCAGACAATGTTGCCACATTGCCACATGACATGTAATGCGCCTCCTAGTATCTCTACCTGCATGCCATCCTATTGTTATAAGAATCTGAATGATGTTCGTATTTTAGTGCAAACAGACATTACCCGGTCGGACGCCAATAATGCCTATAGGCATTTTGCATCGTTTCCAGATCCGCACCTCGCCGATTCGGCCGGCGGTCCCCCATATGTATTATTATATAGATATAATACATGGCTAACAAGATTTATTACTAGGTAACAAGAGCGAATTCATGAAAAAACGATATTGTTAGTACCTATTTATTTATTAACAAAATCAACCGAAAAGTTGCGGCGTAGTTTTTTGCGCGTGAAGGCAGGCTTCCGACCGGTTAAAGGAAGTCAACACGGGATCTCTGGTTATTGATACGCTTTGTATGGGAGCTAAGATATCAGTGTAAAATGAGAAGACTTACTCGATTCATTCGGCATTTAGAGTATAACCATTAATATTCGCAGAATAGTGGTAGTTTAGCACGTTAGTTGTTGTTTCAAACGTGTTTGTTTTTTTGTTTCTACTCTTTATTGTACAATTTCACAATGGCCGGGTTTATTGTCATACGACAATCTCTTACAACCAACCCTACTACGAAGTGTTTATATGTATTTATGTGTGCGGGTAACATGTGTCCAAGTGTGTGTCTTGTTAATCCATTCGATCGACAGAATTGAAATACAATTCCGTTAATTTTATCCTAACGGAAAATAGGGACCCAGACGGGAATCGAACCCAGTACCTTACAATGTAACTTTTAACAACCTAACCACTATGCCACCGGGCAACGAGGTCGCATATAAAACAATTAATATTGGAAAATTATTATTTTCTCTAAGACCCGATCTGGCAGACCACTTCATTTGCACTAATGATTAGCACTTCATTAGCACCAGCATCGTATTAGATTAATCAATGTCGTTCTAGAATTTTGCACTCATAGTTAAAAATAAATGATTAATCTTCTATTATTATGTTCAATGTGGCGACTTTCGTGGTATAACAGCATGGCGGCGCACTATAGATGGTTAAACCAAAATCTAAACATGCCTAAACGGTATAAAATATAATATTTTATTACAATAATATAATATTACATTACAAACAAATTTTTAAATCTCATTATTTTAATAATACTTACATAAATATGTCAAGTTTTAACTTGGAATACAGGTTAATTTAGAATACGAAATAATTATTCAATTTAATGTTCAGATACTCTAATAGATGGCATTCTATCTCTCCGCATTATTAAGGGGCGAACACACTATCGGACGCGTCCGTCAGCCTCGGCTTATGGGTGCGATATGTGTAATGAATTTCTATTGAGCTGTGCACATTATCGGACGTCAGTCGCGGACGCGACCTCAAGGCTTCGGACGTCCGATAAAGATCTGGCAAGCCACGTCCCAAACGACAGTGCATACTGTCCATAAGCCGCTGCAGCGGACGCGTCCGATAGTGTGTTCGGCCCTTGAATGTGGTGTAATCAGCCTATAGGTAAATAAAATGCAATAGATAGCA
This sequence comes from Micropterix aruncella, assembly GCA_944548615.1. Lineage (NCBI taxonomy): Eukaryota > Metazoa > Arthropoda > Insecta > Lepidoptera > Micropterigidae > Micropterix > Micropterix aruncella. Next base: position 24,962,892 of record OX155959.1, on the reverse strand, counting down.
CTATGATAAATATTACTATTGTTATCGTTAGTTAACTTATTAAGTTTTTATAATCAATCAGTCCTTTATAAAGAAACATTCATTATCAATGTTATTATAATATGTAGATGGCCAAATAATTTGCTATTAGTTTGACCGACAGTTCTATCAGCGCCACCTGCATATAGCCGTTTAGAAAGGGTTGCCAATTCGTTCTATGGAGTTGACCAATATAATAACATATCGCACCTCTGATCAAATAGAGTTATGACTTGAAAAATTCCAATTATGCTGTTCCTTTATAAAAATTATCGTTATTTCTCAATTTACACTCCCAAAAAGAGTCGTAGCTGTTACTTCACTAGTGTCATGAACGAATTAGTGAACTAACAGTTTTAACTCTTTTTGGGAGTGTAAAATGAGAAATGGTGATATTTTTTATAAAGAAACGCCTTTTGGAATTTTTCAAGTTGTAACCTTATTTGATCGGAGGTACGATATATAATCAATGTTAGCACCCACAGTCTGAAAAGAGCGCTGCTGTGCCCAAAAACATTCAGTCACAGAATGTACTGTCAATACTGGGGTCAAAGTAGAAACCTCATGGTTATTCCATAAGGATGGCTTACATGTCATAGGTAAGTAGATAAAAAGTTTAACCGGAGACAACACTTTAGGAATTCGAAATATAATAAGCTTTGTTGGCAACACTGATAGCAAGTCTTTCATTTCACCGTTTGCTGCCGTCCGGTTCTCTACTTCGCGCTCACTTTTGAACCGCTATATCAGTAATCCTCAAACTGTCGGAAAAGACACGGCAAGCAACAGCCAACAGGTTCGAGGGCATTTTTTTTATTAAATCGTAAGATGCGAAAATGTAACAACCCACTAAATGTAACAAACTCCAAATAATCGTGGTGTTCAAAAAACACACCCCGGGGGACACCTTCGTGGTGGTAAAGGGTTGCGACAGGATGCGAGGGTCGTGTCAGGATGCGAGACGAAGCGGGCGGAAAGGCTGCAATCGACTCAACGTAGGCCATCAATTGTTGTTTTACTTTTGTTTCGTGCTGTATTCTTTTGCTTTTACTGTATTTATTTTTATTTTGTGAAAAATAAAGATGAAATAGTAATAATAATAATAATAAAGAGATAATGACAATAACAATTGTTAATAGCCATTTCTCGTCAGAGACTTAATAATTGAAATATATAACTCAAATACCACTAAGATATTTGAGGTGAGATTTATGTAGTATTTAAATTATAAGTAAAATATGCCTAAAAAAATATATATGCCACTCTCAAGTTTATTGGCTTGTAGGCCCAGGGGCTCATACAAATAGTAGCATTCTCCTTTGAGAATGTAATTTCTCTCTAAGCTTTGTTACTAGAGGCGTGCGAGTACAGACTACCTGATCGATACCTCCTCTTGTAACATAAACTCCTGATAGGTACTTCAAATCGGATTTGAAGTAGATTTGGACGGATTTTAAGGGATGATGATTTCACGTACCACATTGAGCTCCAGTTGTCACCCAAAACTGCATTTGTACAGAAAATAAACAAGAACTGTGCGACCTCGTGCCTTAAGTTAGGTATGGGCTAGGGAATCATGGATAGAAGTCAATATACTATTGGAGGAATGCAGAAGGCATAATGAATTTCAGAATTGCAATTCAATATTGATGTTACTACACGAATGTAAAGCTGTCTCGAAGAGATTATTGGTTAACATCTAAAAAATGAGATAGGCATCTTGTAAAACTTCCTTGTTTGAAAACACACATATTTTTAGGGTTCCGTACCAAAGCGTACAAACGGTACACTGTTGATAGACGTCGAACAAACGAAAGGAGACAGACGAAAGTACAGGCAAGTTGACCTGTCTAGATTTATGTCACTTTCGATTATCTCGGCTAATTTTAAAGTTATCGATTTAAAATATGCGTAGATCGCGCAACAGCTTCAAAAGTGTCTAAAGTGAAACCTAACCCAAGAGTCTAAAAATAAAATTTTATTATCGAGTCGTATATCGCTTAAATTGACACATTTCGCTGATTTAAACGCCACAGCTTCATTTTCTTAAGTATCTTCTTTATCGGTACACTCTCCAGGTTAATCATATCTATTTGTCCATAGAGTTGAATTTAAATAAAAAGTAATCTTTAAACTGTGATAAACGAAAAAAATTGTAACATTTGCAACAATCATTTGTCGAATTACTCAAATCTCTTAGACTTTAACATTTTGTAAAATTTGCATCAATTATTTGTCGAATTACTCAAATTTCTTCGAACTTTCTCAAAACTTATAGAAGAGTGTCAGAAGAGAGATACACTCATGTGCAATTACATACTTAACGTATAAAAATATCAATACCTTTGTTTAGGAGACTATTACCAAAATGGCAAAATTAGATTCTTTGAAGAAAATAAGAATACGTCAAAAAATATTAATTTACATATTTTTTTAACATTGGGCTCGATTGCGTTTCATCGTGAACTAAATTCGGAAATTAGTTCGTGTGAACGAGACAGGGCAATACGCTAGAGCGGAATGTGAAATGAACGGTTGTCACCTTTTCGCATTAAAACTACCCACCAAAGATAAAGCGTCTGAATCTAACACCTCGCGAATTGTGTTCAAATTTATTCGGATAGTATTAGTTCGACAGGTAGTTTTTATCGACGATCGTTCGTTTCATTTTCCGCTCTAACATATTGCTCTATCTCGTTCGCTTGAACTAATTTTAGTTTTAGTTCACAAAGAAACGCAATAGCATTGTGTCTAGGCCGACCATTTTATTTTTAAAAATATTAATTATAATATAATAATCGAACACTAACAGTTAAATCCAGTAAAATATTATTTAAGAATTTTATAACGAATATCACTCAAAATTTTCAAACTACAAACCTTTAATTCTTTTACTAAACAGTTACCCGAAATATTTTCCATAAGAGAGTTAAGTGGACTCGGTATTTTTTTATTTAAGGCGACGCCTTATGTAACCAACGCAAAAAGAATACCATTTTTTCACAGTTAAGCCGAACATAATTAAGAAAATAACGGAATACAAAAAATACTCTAGTTAAAAGTACACTACAAAAAATATACTACAATAAAAAATACACTACAAAAGTTACTCTCTAGACTTTTCTTAAGTGGACGCTCGTGAGACTTTTTGAAAAAAATCATAATAAAACAGAATAAAAATCTAGGATCTCTACGAGCAACTTCTGTTTTAGCATACCAAATCGGTGAATTTTACGGTTATTTTTCTAGTATGACACCTGCTAACAGGTTTATTATGCAATGGTAAAAAATACAAATACATTTTGCTGTAAAGTTTTACGAAACCGAATTGCGAGATTTTGTTTTTTTCTGTTACAAAGAATTAGATAGTTGTATATAACGCTATTTTCAAGTGAATTTGGAGTAGGATATGGTTTTCGAATAGTATTTTTAGGATTTATTTTATTTCATCATAAACTCTATGCTTTTCTTTGTGCAAATTTGAACAACTTGACTGTTATATAAAAGTTTGACAAGCATTGAGCGCACTGCGTCATCTAACGGCAGGCCAAATATCGCGAATATTGTTTACTTACGATATTTCACCCACCGCTAGATGCCGCAGCGCGCTCAAAGGTTTTAGCACTTTTTTCGGGGAAAAAATACAATATTTCTAAAAAACTTTTTGTTTCTATCAAACTTTTATATTAAAAGTTTCTCACTCGCTCGTACTGATTCACCCACTACTAGGATGTCACTAATAAACAATTAAGCCTGTATATCGCTTAAACACAAATATACAAGCTACCTCCAGGCTCCGGCGTCGCCTTTTTCCAATTATGCCAAATTGGTTACTTTTTATAGGTTGGCGATAGTCTTGGGCGATAGTCTTGGGATAGTCTTTTATAGGTTGGCGATGTTCCAAAATATATCGATTTGGTGATTTTTCTGGGTTTTCAAAAAAAAAACTTTTTTTTGAAAACCCAGCAAAATGGAAATTGGAATTTATGACTGGAAATTGTCCTAGTCATTTTGGCTGCACCATTGATTTTATAGTAAAATCAATGTCTGCACTCACTGCTGCACTGCGGCGGTTAACTACCGTCGAGTCGCCTTAATTGAGACAGATTTTTAATTTAAACAAAAATAAATGTACAATAGATTTAATTACGGCAACAAACTTTCAACCAATTTTCAGGTCTATAAGTTGACTATAATACGGAAATATTAAATTTGCTTTTCGCACACACAAAAAAAACCTACTGACTCATTAGTTTCCAAAGTTGCTATACATGAGACAGGCATGAAAATACACGAAAGAATCATGTTAGATCCTTATGTTTTAATTTGAGACATTTTTAAACTTATAATGAATCGTTATCAAAAACTTATGAAGTCGTTAGAAAAAAAGCTTTCGAAATATTTTTATTTTGAAAAAATTAAAATCAATTGAAAAATATTGAAATGAAATCGTTTGTTGAATTTATTTTGTCATTCCGAATCAGAGGCATGCATGTTAATCTTGTCAATTCTTACAAAATATACGTTAAAGAACTTAAACCTACCTTGAAAACATTAAAGTATTATTAAATTTTTATTAAAAGGTAATATTACCACTAAAAAAAGGAAAAACCATACAAAAATATATTTTATTATACTGCATTAATGCAAAAAGTATTGATATGGCTTTTATTTAGTAATACTTTAAATAAATATGTTTCTTCTTCTACATCACGATATATTTCAAAGTTTATTTCGATAAAAACAAAGCTTACCTTCGTGCCGCGACTTCGTAATCTGATATAACCAAAAGTCTCTTCAACAAAAAGAAAAAAATATGAGCACAAGCAACTTATACGCTTGAAGGTACCGATTGCAGTAACAGTAGGGATGGGAAGTGTTTGAAAAGCGGAAATAAAGTCAAGCAAAATTTAATCGAAGATTTTGTCAAGAAAGGATACCCTCTCAAGTAAGGCGATTCGACGGCACCCGAGCTTCGCGAGGATGCTCGATGCTCACCTATTCGAGGTTCATCGCTTACCACACCTCCATGGGTCAATCGCCGCTAGCGCCACCTACAAAAGTTTGGCTCACACATCCCCATTATAGCTACATTACATAGTAAAAACAGTTTGAGAACACAGGGAAAAATAAAACGCTTGATTTCCATTTTTGAAAATGACAAACCATTTTGAATTTTCCGATCTAACGAAATTGAGCTTCAAAAATGATTTCAGAAAAATAAACACCTTTTTATTATTATAAAATACTATTTGGTTCCGTGTGATCAGCAAAATAATTTTTTTTTGCAAAATGTACCTAAAAATTCGGGAAGGGGACTGTTTTGGGAAGTGGCAACATTTATTCTTATGTGGCAAGCTGTTTCAGGTTCGCCAACTGCCAACGTCGAAATTCGATCAGCCGGCCCCGTTCAAAATTTTATTGTTTATTCTCGGTATTCATTTTCGTTCCGCGATTGTGTGCCTGCAATAAGCCCGATTTTATTTGCTTAATTTTAGTAACCGCTAGTCGGGATATTATTGGGAAATAATTGTATTTGTAAATTATGCGCCGATTTTGGTATTTGTCGCAAGTTTAGGCCCGTTGTGTTGGCACCACGCTGCCGACCCTTCAACATGGCTTCTGCAGGTTAGCTCTTTTATATTTTGTCACGTGAATAATTTCCGTTTTATATTGATAAGTTTAGGTAATTTCGCGTTGATTTGTGCGTTTTTTATTTGGTGATTTATTGGGGAGCATAAGAATGGCTTTTTTCGGGGTTGGGATCGGTATCCGGCAGTTTTTCGGCCTTCTGTCGGATGCACCTCGTGGCGACTTTTCACTTTGATTTCGTCAAATGTGCACTTTCATCCCGTGTTGAATCATTCGAATATTGAATTTCTGATGGGGTGGGGTCGATTTTTCTCGTTTTTTGGTGAAAAAAAGAGGATTTGCTGGCGATGAATGGCGGATAAATTTTTTTCGTTTTGGAATTTCAGGTAAAAAGGGCAAAAAGTCCAAATGGACGCCCATCAGCCTGTCTGATCTCTCGGAGAATCAGCCACCTAATACGGTCGCGATTACCACTTCGAGGAAGCTGTGGGCGGACGATGCTGAAGAAGATGGTAAGCTGTTTTGCTTGGAGACTTTAGACCCGATGTTTCGAGCGGGCGATAAGGAATTTATTTTATTTATCCATTCGATAAGTGGCGGCTGGTCTTTAGGAGCATATTAGCAATGTTTCCCTAATGATATTACGTAAATAAATTAAGTTTGTAAGAAGATAACTAAAAAGTGCAATAAGTGTAGTGATAGTTTGATATGTTATTATGCAACTATGCATAGAAATGTATTTACGTTAATCAAAACCTCTGTGTTTGTCTTAAAGCCTTCAATTGAAATCTTGCTGGATGGACAGCTTGTAGAGCATAAAAATCCTCAACAAAGCACTCGATCGGATGTTTGATGTCTATTTGGCCTCGTAAGGCATTAGTGTTTTTTTATATTTTTGATATTCGGAACTAAGCCGACACGCTTTTTTTACATATTTTGTGCATTTTGTAGTTTGCTAAATTAAGGATCTTATGTACCAGTCGTGTCGCTTGAGCACGTAGTTTTTCAATTGGCATGATCAAGTTTATCGACATCAGCGGCTACATAGAATATACATGTGAACCTCAAAAGCCTGCCTGAAGCCAGCAAGAATCTCCTTCGACAGCACCGTTGCGTCCGTAGCCACGTTAAAACACTAGTTTCCGTCAGATGACTGAGGTTAAGTAGCGTTGGGCGTGGTCTACGATGGGTGCCGTTTGCTGCCACGTCTGCTGCCGGGTACTGCCACGTGATGTTATAAAAGCCTATCGCCTGTAAGATAATGATCATTAAAAATTAAGGTGGACCGTTACCGTAAAGGTTATAAACGTTAAAAAAAAACTATTATTGAAACATTCAACGGTCCCAGCTCTACCAGCCGCCACTGCTTGACCATACGTACTTTAAAACCTCGATACCCAGTTTGTTTGTCTGGGCTTTTTCCCGCACTTGACCTCTTGATTGGGCCGTTGTGCGTTATATATATATAACTTCGATACCCAATGATGACAAACGGATGTGAGACGCGAGGCTGGCGCGAATTTCGCACTTGGGACGCACGCACCGGGTACCCATTACCCAAATTCCGTCCCGGGAAGGTCTGAGTCGAGGCCGTTCTGCGCTTTTCGGCAGTCGTATCACGCTCTAGAGGGGCGCCCTCTTAAAGGGGGGGCGGGGGAACCAGAAATTCCGAGCGTCTGATCAATGCCAGGGACCCCTCTCTCATTTCGAGGGGGAGAGGCGATGGTCAGATGTAGCGTTGGAAACCCCCGCGGCCGGCTATTTGAGTCCAATCTGCGAACTGAGCTTTATCTAAGCTTAGAACTCAATTCAGACTAGTCTCGGGCCAGCTCACGCGTCTCGATCATCCTCTGAGGGTTTTTTAAGTTATACACTTATACATTAACATTTTGACTGTTTAGTAAAGCGATTGTTATAAAATAAATACGGTTTTGTTTCATGGAGTTTTAATATGTAGTGTGCGCAGAAATTTAACATACATTCACATGAATTTCAGAATAACATATCGGAACAAATTAAAAAATATTGTATGAACAGCCCTCAGTCCAGATATAACTTTTAATTCCCTATCTCGGAAGATGGCGGCCCTTATTGCAGAATTACCTGTTCCATGGGAATCAAATGTCTCAAAAGCCCATCAGTAAAAATTAACCCCTTCTACTATTTATGATGCGACAGCATTGTCCCAAAACGTAAACAAAACTGCAGAGCTTTCAAGTCATTCCACGAATCAGCAAATCTGTCTTTCATTTGGCTCGGTTGACATATCATTGCCAGGGCCGTAACAGTCAGTTTTGGCTCGACTGTTACGGCCCTGGACACAGGCCAGGCACAGGCTAGTCAATTTAGACTCGAAAGCCTGACGGCGAGCCTCACATGTGGTTGTAGGCGAAAGGGTTAAATAAATACCATGATCTCGCAAATGCCGTCGCCTGGAACGTTTCACTGGTCATTTTCACTCGGTGGAAGTTGGTGATCGTGGCCTGCCAGCCAAATCTCTATTACATCTTTTAAAAGATCTTAAATAATCAACGCCTTCCTAGAAAAATTATCTAAACTTTAATTTCTACATCTCAAATTCTATGGCTTTGAAGGGCGAGGGAATAGGGGTAGCAACTAGCAAGTGGACGCTCACATGTGGCAAGACAGCTGTCCTAAGCCTACCACAGCCGGTTGTTAGTCTGGAGTCCACTGCTCACCCCCCAGAAGTGCAATAATAATATTATGATAGGTCCGATTCCGGTTGGTGAATTCCATAGCAGCTCCGGCTGTATCTAGTATATACAGTAGAACCCCGGTTAACCGAACTCGGGTTATCCAAAACCCGGGTTATGCGAAACGCCTCAGAAAAAGTCTTAACTTATGTAAAACTTTAAATTGTTTTCTCAGAACTTGAAACATGTTGCCTATCACAACAAAATGACTGAAAACATCTGACTTTGGAAAAGTAGGCAAAGCTCTTTATTTTTGGTTCACTCAATAACAAGAAAAAGGCACACCTTTGGCCTTTGACTGGCCCGATACTGCAGTAAAAGCTAAAATGTTAGCCGAGTTGTTAAGTAAGAAATATTTTGTTTTGTGCATCTCTGGGTGGTTAAAACAGATTTAAAATCAGATACGGCAGTGGAATCTATGCGGAGAAAAGTTATATCTGCAGACCTAGACGCGGTTGATGTTTCCAAAACAGAATATGAATATTACACCCATGGCTACAAAGGACAAAAGTTACAATGCCGATGAAACTGGTCTTACTGATGTACATACAAAATGTAATTTTAACTTTAATAAAGGATGTAAGTGTACCATACAAAAATGTTTTTGGATTCGCTTAACCATCAGACCTTTCAAATATATGTACTTTTAAAAGGTTTGAGTGTGTGTTCATGGCTTAACCAAAAAATTCGTTAAACGAAACGGCTTCACCCCCTTTATTTCTGCTAACTGGGGTTGTACTGTACTTCTAAAAATTATTACGATCTACATATACTTCTTTAAATGAGCAAAGTTAGCACATTTTCAAACAGCATCAAAACATAGACCACTCCGTAACGAAATCAACTCCCTTTTCGTTTCAAGTAATAGATTCTTAACAAGTGTTTTTTCATTATATATTTTTTTAATTTGTTTCATAAGAATTAGTTGGTATTATTTAAAGAAGTTATTATCATGCACACTACATGTCAATTTAGGTAGAGTTTGTGTTAAATAGAGTTTTTTTTCTTCATTCTGACCTAAGTTTTATTGACTTCACTATATTATGCATCTTTACCAAAGTTTCAATTCTAATTACCCAATTATTTGTGTGAAAGTTACTAGTTTTGTATTAAATCTTTGCATAAAAAGTTCGATTATACTGGGTGAGTTTTTATTAACCGGCATCCTTCAATGGGTTGAATCAGTACGAGCAAGTATGCAACTTTTGTTTTTTTTTTTAAAACAAAAACAATTTTTTTTGTTTTGTTTTTGCTTTTCATCAATAATTTTTTTTTAAAACAAAAACATTTTTTTTTGTTTTGTTTTTTGCTTTTCATCAATATTTTTCATTTAATGATTCCAACAATTAAAGTAACATTAATTCTGAGCGTGAGAGGGGAGACTATTCTCGCTCGCACCTTCCTAAATGCCGCGGACCGTTATTACTATTATCGATCGTCTACTGAAATTCCTATCTGCGAAGGTGTTTACCGTGATGCTAAAAGAATGCGTCGTTTTGCATGTGGGCTCAGAGCTGGGCTACTCGAGCCGGCCGCGCGCGCCCGTGGTGCTGCCGTCCGTGTCGCGGGCGGCGCGCGGGGGGGCTGTGGACGAGGAAAGCATCCCGCTGCGCCCCCCCTACATCGCCTACATCTCCAACCTGCCCTACGACGTGCAGGAGGACTCCATCCGGGAGCTCTTCGAGGGGCTTCGAGTGAGTATGCTTTCGAATTCTACTTTCCTCGCTTCCGTCGGTGGGAGCCTCTCGTCTGCAATCTTCCGAGCGGAAACTGACACCGGACCTTGTCTCGGTTGCATTAAACGAGGACGTTCCTTAGCGCGTCGGACGCTACTTCCGTTTACGCCGTAGCGACGCATCAGGACTAATCGGTCGTTTTATATATGTATATCCAATTTATATCAAAAAAATTAAATAATCAAGCGGAAGAAAGATATCTAGACTTTACGGAAGACTTTTAGACTTCTCTTTGGGAGATCGCTTGAAAAATAACATTCTGCTTCGAAACCATGATCATTATAAAATAAGGCTCCCGATTACCGGCGAGACCGGTCGGTGAATCGACGATGGCTCATTTTGTATTCGTAATTTTTATTATTTGCAGATTTCCAACTTGAGATTGCCCCGCGAAGGAGACCGTCTGAAAGGCTTCGGTTATGTGGACTTCGAAGATAGGGAGAGCTTGATAGATGCCATGAATATACCGGAATTGGTAAGCGTCTCGACGTTAGTTTCTCTTTATCTTATAGACTATCGTGCGTATAGTAAAATTTGCTTTACTTCTAGAATGCGCATTATTTTTAACAAATCCATTTAAGAAGTTGTGAATGTTTTCTGTGCCTCTTCGGAACTCCCGATTCTACTCCCATCCGGTAGCATCCTCGAAGAGGGCTAACCCGGTGAGGACTCGTGAATCCTGCCACGACTGCGACGAGTGGGATCCCAACGAGCACTAAAACCATATAAGAAGTGCCGAATATAGCTTTAAGCTGATTAAAAGTCATGTAAAGGCGTTCAAATTAATTCTAATCCCTATGTAAAGGTGTCATTTAAAGCAATTTGGCTTATATTACATTTGTGATATAATTTTGTCGTATAAAGCCTTTTAGTCGAATAAAGGTGGTATAATCACTTACTAATTTATAACCATTTTATAACTAACAGCTGTATAGTAGTCAAATAAATAACTTTTCTAGAACAAACAAAACAAAAGCTACTACATTATCCTTACTACACCAAATGGCGGTATAATGGTTACAAGACCCACCCTCTTACAACTTATAGTCATATTGTTGTCACTAGGACCTCACTTACCCAGCTTATAGTTTATAAAGGTTATATTAAAGTTGCAGATGCGATATAAGCACAGCGGCCATTTTTTCTCAAATCTTTATAACCTATTTTTTTTTTTAATATTTTAAAAGGCATTTTAAGTCATAAAATAAACGTATTATAGGTAAATCCTATTTCAAAGTATGTGAACAATGCCCAGCAAGTGTTCTTTTTTACTGTAAATAAAATTGATTTTCAAAGAAACTTTAAACCATAATTATGATTTGAAATTGAGTTAAATAATAATATTTTGAAGGCGCGTTAAAATTTCGTTACTTAATATTGTCGATGAAATGATCTCCGCAAGAGTATTTGGTGTATTAAACTACAATACAATAATTTTAAAGTCGATAAAATGCAATATATTAGTAGCCATTAGGAATTCTATGTTTACGACGGGAAATTATCATGCAGCTTCCTTTCGTTATCATTCTACATATATCATTTTAGGGCATTACCCGACTAGCAAGTTGGCATAAAGTATTAATTGGAGACACTTTTAAAGCCGCTGGCTATATAAGGGTGGCTTATACCACCAAAGGTAGCCGTTATGACCGCTATTCAGCCACTATTTAACTAAAAGCCTTATAAAATGCACCTAATCCTGTAATCTTGTGACCAGTTCTTGTGACTAAAAGCTGTAGGGATAAAGTTGCCGTGATCGTTATATAGCCAATTTGTGCTACTTGGATGGGTTGTCCGATTCGGGGATAGTTTCTCGGGCGGTATTAAGTGGTTTACAGATCATGTGGAATTTGCCAATCGATTGTGCACTCTGGTGAATAACTGGGGGGAGGGGGGGGGTTGGAAAAATATGTTCCCTAAGCAATGGGAGTGGTTGTTAATCTGCCGGCAGCTACCTTGAAATTATCCATTGACAGGCGTAGGGTACCACTGTCCGCGATTAATTGGACCTAAATTATCGCTAACATCAGGTAGAAGCTGGGCAAGCGACAATCTGTGACCAGACTGGAGACTGGAGGATGGAGAATTCGTCTAAATCTGGGAGTAAGGGCTCGAGGTCTGCCCGCCGCCTTCACTTTCCAGTGCCTTGAGTTAAAGCGTCAAACTGCATAGTCTTCAAGTTCACAGTATACCAGACAGTAGTATCTCTTAGAACATACTTCAAAACGAAGCGAGCTACATCTTGAGTCCGAGGGCTTGCATATGGCCGCCGCACGTCTACTACTCTGCCAATGCAAATGTTTAAATGTTTTGAGAAATTTGCCAACCTTCGCACGCGCGTAGCAATAATCAAAGGCGTTTGTCGAGACGTAGGTACCCCTCCGCTTGCTTCCCTCGCATTCTATCCCCGCAATCCCCCGTCGCTCGTGAGTGAATTTATCGTTTTCTCGGTATACTGTGCTAAGTTCGGTATAATGTCATAACTTCCCGGCGTGATGGGTTCGTCGTCCGTAGCGGTCGACGACTCTCAAGTGGGCCTCCTCGGACGCATCTACGATCTAGTCCCACTTTCGTCGGTGGATCGGCTCTCGATTCGTTGCAGACGCCGAATATATGTTTTCGGCGAAGATACTTAACGATGAATTCTCAGAGCCGATCGACGACACGATAGCGTAGCGATAGAATAGCGTTAGACATTTGCAGCTTTCGTTTCCAGACAAACCGGCGAGTTCTATATCCGATTAAGCGTAGCGAAGGCTCATTTGACTATTGTAATCGTTTGGATATTATGACAATTCAATTCTTCGTTTATGCAAGTTAGAGAAATGAGATAAATATCTCTCACAAAAAAGTTTCTTCAGAGAGAAATATCTCCGAAGAAAACTGACAAGATTAATCCGGCACAATGGAATAATGCGGCCGCCCTAAAATATCGTCGTCGATTTAATATGGGGTCAGTTTGGGCAGAGGCAGTTGCGTCTCGGGCGCGGTGATCGTCGGCGAATGAGCGAATTGGTGTTGCAGTCGATCAGCGGGCGCCGCATCCGCATCGACGTGTCGACGCAGGAGGACCGGCGCGGCGGCAAGCGCGGCGAGCGCGAGCGCGACTACGACCCCGAGCGCACGCTGGGCGACTGGCGGGCCAAGCCGCGCGAGCTGCCGCCGCCCGCGCCGGGACGGGACGGGCGCGACGGCCGGGACGGCGGCCGCGACCGGGACGGCGCCTGGGAGCGGCCGCGGGACGACGCGGCGCAGGGCCCCTGGCGCTCCCAGTTCCGCGAGAGAGAGCCCGGTGACTATCTTCTCTATATCCCTCCCGTTAACTTTGTCGTGACTTTATTAACCTGCTGTTAACTGCCGAGCCCGAGTTATCGCTATTGCCAACCGCGAGTATTCTCGGGCGACTCGAAGGACTTTTCCAATGAAAGCCAATTATTTTGGCGGTTATTGACTCGTTGTCTTTTGTAGGGCGATGATTTAAATAAAACGAAAAGTTAGTATAATTTTTGTAATTACGGCCAAAAAAATAAACAACTAAATCATTAAACGAATGCTTAAATATCGAACTAAAACTGAAGGTTTCTTCGCAAATTATTATCGAGATTAGAAAACATTTATAAACGATGAATACGGAAGCGATTCTCGACGCGAAGGGGTGGGCTAGCTCGGACAGTGGGCGAAAATATCTGCTTTCTTTGCGTTTATTTTCTTTAACGCGTACGATGCAAACTCGCGCGGGCTTAGCCTTTTAATCAGCGAGCGGAATAGGCTCTTAAGTAATGTCGTTGCCGCTGTTCGTTTGCTCGTATTTCAGTAGATGTAGTATAAAATGTACCTGCCAAAGAAACTCCAATACTTTACGCCCGTGTACGCAATCTCTAGCTCTTCAAAGTCCAATAACTGAAGTTTTTCGGGTGTTCCAGCTTGTGTCGAATAAAGTTCGTAGATATTGTAAATAAACATTTGAATTATGTGTATAAGCTAGCTTTTGGTACCAGTATTTTTACTAACATGTAGCATCATAATATTTGTGCGACATTGTTTTGCCCAAGTATAATCAGGTTTGGCATAGTGAATAGGTTTTTCTGTCCCATTGCCGGGCCCGAGTATTCTTGAGCATACTTTTTTGTACTATGACATTTCAATCTAGCGTACATAAAACATCTTGGCAGGCACTGGTCTAATAAGAATTCTCTCGTAAATCATATATGGATAAGTATTCTAAGACCCCAATTATTATTAATCATCCATTAATGAAATTCTGTAATATTGCTCAAAAGGCCTTCAATATTAGTTTCTTTATGCTTGCTACGGGGATATAATAAAATTAACAATATTTACTTAATCTCACAGTCAAAATCGTACAAAAAAAATGGAACCTTTCGAAGTTCCCTGGCTTTTTACTAAAAAAAATAACTGAATTTAATAAATTTTGAAATAATTTTAACCGTTTTAGACGATGAAGGAACTTATTGACTCATAGAAGAGTGGAATTATGATACTTTAAAAATCGGCACCTGAAAATCAAAAGGCCATTTTAGCTCATTTTTATCAATATTTCTCTTACGGTATCGAATATTATTAAATAGATCTTTAGTCACGGAGAAATTCAGGACTATACCTATTAGTAAAACATTTGTAATTGGACAATCCAATTCCAAAAATCACTAAAATTCATTTTTTCACAGTTTTGAGTTAGCAACACTGTTTTGGACGAAGTCGAATTCTCTATCGATTTCACTTACTCCTATTTTGTTTTAAATTGCCTTTGCCTTGAAAACTGGCTTTTTCAGGTGGATAGTCTTTTTCCAAGTGTGAAAAATCTGTACATGCTATGCAGTTATATATTGTTATTAACATTTAATTTTTAATGTAAAATTTTAAGTATATAGAGGCAAGAACAAAATCGGAAAAACAAAAAAAACGTTTAGGGGGCTAATTTTTTCTATAAAGATTTTTTTGGATAAAAGGTTTCTGTCAGGAGAAAACCTAATATGGTTTCATCAGGAGGAAATATAGTCTACTCTTCATATTACTTTTTATGGGTGGATAAATCCAAGACTTAATATGTGAAAATTTGTTTAAACCAGAGGTATCCAAACTTTTTGTCCCGCAGACCACTTGCTGTTTTACCCCGCCTGCATAATATTGAATTTTCCTAAACTTATAAACGTTTTTGACAGTTGGCACAGTATTGATCAGTTACATAGGGTTTTTCGTAAAGTCGACAGTTGTAAAGTCGACAGTTGTTTATTTTTATTTATTTATTAAAAACCTACAATTTTTAGCTGTTCATTTCTAAGCGTCCACGACCTTGAAGTACGAAGCATTTAAGGAAGCCATACATTACGGCACATGTAGCACTATCTCGCTCGCTCATTTATGTGATGCGTCTATCCTACTCACTCGCACGAATACCCGTTGAAGTGCAATCTATACACATATGCCACTCACACCTCCCCTCGTTAGTCATGTGCATTGGTCTACCCAATCGACTAGGGATGCAATTTGAGCTAAGTGTTGATATCCTTCCGTGACACTTGTGATGCGCGCGTTTGTTTATTGTGATTAATGTAGGTTTAAAATACTATGCTGTACACACAGTTTAAGGTGTGATACAACATTTACGGAATGCCTTATTGTTTACCATGACCTGCCTTAATGGAGTCTGCTAACGTGGACCCCATTTTTATTCTCGCTGACATGGACCCCTTGCAACTCGAAATCAATCCCTGGGGGTCCATATAGACCACTTTGGAAATTACTGGTATAAACTATGCGCTAACTTTATACTGCTCCTTAATGAAAATAATTTTATTTTAGGTACTGAGGTATCGTCCAAACCAGGTGGCTGGAGAGAGGGCGGAGATCGTCCTTCTCTGAAGGATGCTGGAACACCACGTCCTGGCGAAAGGTCTTATAGACCTCCGTATAGGTAGGTTCCAAATACTAATTTTGACAATTATAGACCAAATATCCCCATGAGACGATTAACATTATTGAAATGAAATGAAATATATTTATTGTCTGAATTATGGTGTCACATTTATGGTGATAATGCAGTAGATTATGTCTCTCATAAGTCCCTGTTATCGCAACAGATATTATTATATGTTATTGCAACAGACAATTTAACTTATTTTCTAAGTTTAGTAATAACTAATTAATTAATAGCATTATTCTACCTAAAATATTTAGCAAATGGCATTAATTACAATAAAATTAAATCATAAAAAAACTAAATATTAACAATATTTCGATATAAAAAAAAACGTAATATTCATTCAATGGCCTTAACCCCTAGAGCCCCAATTGGCCGATATCGGCCACAACACGATTCAGCGTGACGGCCCCGTTTTAATTTTATTTTAATTTAATTTGTTTTATTTTATTATGTTAATGTTTTATTTTAATTATGGGTAAGTAAGGTTTGGAATTAATTAATGTTTTGGTGAGACAGTGTCACATTTAAATTTTTTACTAATTTTTACTAAATTTATTTGGGACATCAACTTGTCAATCGGCTGAGGGGCCGAGGCCTGAAGGGTTAAATAACATTTAAAAAAAAGATATAACATGAAATAATCTAAACAGACCGGATTAAATAAGTAGCATTAGAAAACAGTAGAAAAAATAAATAAAAATAATTCACCAATAATATTTAAAAAAATTAAGGAATAATCAAAAATCCGTATATAAAAAGGAAATGTATGTCAAAAATGCATGCCAACAAAATCGTATTACGAGAAATATTCTTTTAACGTATAAAAGCTTTTTTCGATACCCCATTTCTTCAATGCTGTAGTAAACCCTTTTCCCTTTATCTTCTTTAATATTTGCAGGTAGGTTAGGTTAGGTGATTATAGATTTTTATTGAGTTGTATAACATTCCTTTTGTAATTAAGTTAGATTTGGCTTGGGTGCTTGGAGCTCATATTTATTTCTCGTATTATAACCGTGTTTTACATTGTTTATTTTGAAATACTGATTTCCAAGTTAATTTCCAAGATTTCCAGACTGAAGTCTGTCTGTGTATCTGTGTATTCCTCCACGATAGCGCCTAAACGCTTCATCCAATTGAGCTAAAGTTTGTCATGTAGGCGTCGTTTGTTGTCAAGAGTTGAAAAGATTGTTATTGAAATCGGTCCACCTTTTTTTTTTATGTTATAATTGTATTTTCTTCGCTTAAAGTTGCGGGCGGCCAGTGCCATCTGTTACCACATACCTATGTCACTGCTCAGTACTACCTATGAACTGCGTCTGCGGTTAGTGTCTGCTTAGACGCCGACGTGCGTTTATAAGCTTTTTCACTGGATTTCCGCTAGGTAGCGTTACACTACTACGCAAATGTTTAGATTTTGCTCGTATTAAAATGAAATGTTATTTATGGTTATAAATTCCAATGTTGTTTACTAAGGTTAATGCATCTTCCAACATTCCTATGACAGTTATCTCTCTTGTCCACCAACATTTTTTTTCACTGTGAAAGTCCACGGTCAATTCGCAGTGTCGTCAGTATGGTATTGTTGGCTATGGAAGCTTGTCCACGTAAACGGTGAAAAAACAGACGGCGCTGCAATTTACCCCAAGAAGTGTGTAGCACCTGACGTTTCGGCGGCCGCCGTTGTCCAGGGTAGTCTAAAGTAATGTCAGTCATCCGTTATTCTGCGGGTAGGCGGCAAACTGCTGCTGTTACTAAATTATAACGGTGGTGGGGGTCGGCGCGTGCGAATTTTGAACAACCATTGTGCACACAACACTCACTGTATCCTGTCCTGTGTCACGTCCTTGCGCTCGGCGATAGGCATTAAAAACATTTTAAGAAGAGGATTCCACGTAGTAGAGCCTGTAACCGTCGTCTATTGAATTTTGGATTTTCTATGTAATTTTAGTTTAATTTTGGAGGTTTTGATGGCTTTTCCTCAAAATATTCCATGTAAAGCGTGTTTTTTATAGAGCTATAGAACTTTGAAATGGAATAAAAAGATGAATTATTTAAATTGACATGAAATTTACTTTATTCGAAAGATTATCTTCTGGCATTATAATTTAAATATGACTTCTGGTATATGACCGCCACGGCTGGCTCGGACGTAGTCTAATCTAGAGGTCCAATTTTCGATGACTTTTTCTAACATTTGTGACCGTATATCGGCAATAAAGCAGCGAATGTTGTCCTCAAAGTGGTCAATCGTTTCGGGCTTATCGGCGTAGACCAGCGACTTCACATATCCCCACAGAAAATAGTCTAGCGGCGTTAAATCGCACGATCTTGGAGGCCAATTCACGGGTCCGAAACGTGAAACTATGCTGTTACCAAAAGTTTCCTTCAATAAATCAATTGTGGCACGAGCTGTGTGACATGTTGCGATGTCTTGTTGAAACCACAGCTCCTGCACATCATGGTTGTTCAATTGATGAACGAAAAAGTCAGTAATCATGGCTCTATAGCGGTCATCATTGACTGTAACGTTCTGACCAGCATCGTTTTTAAAGAAGTACGGACCAATGATTCCACCAACCCATAAAGCACACCAAACAGTCAGTTTTTCTGGATGTAACGGTGTCTCAACATACACTTGACGATTATCGTCACTCCAAATACATCAGTTTTGTTTATTGACGTATCCATTCAACCAAAAGTGAGCTTCATCGCTAAACAAAATTCGCTTATGAAAATCGGGACCAACGATTGGCGGGATCAAATGATTTTCAAAATTAATTTGCACAATTTGGAAGAGTTGTTCAGGCGTCAGTCTATTCATGTTGAAATGCCAAACCAAACTAAACATAAATCACTTGACAGCTGACAAAATAGCCGCCAGTTAAAAAAGTGTTGCCAACTTAAAGTTCTATACCTCTATAAAAAACACCCATTATAAGTCGCTAACTATCGGTGACCCCGGGCATTCCATTCTCTGGCTTCGTAAATCGAGCACACGATTTATGCGATGCTGAGCAACTTATTTTCATGTTGTGGTTATTCTGCAGAGATGGCCGTGAATCTGGTGGTTTCCGCGATTACGGCCGCGATGGAGACAGAGGCAGAGATGGAGATAGGGATGGCGGTCGCGAAAGGGAGCGCTACGGCGGTCGCTCTTCATACGACGATAAAGAAACCAGGGAACCTAGAGAAAGTAAGTCAAATAAACATTTTCGATTTCAAATAAATCCTGACTAAATTTTAATGCTCTGTTTTAAACCACCAATAGGGTCAATGTGATATTAGGTTCTCGCTACTACTTCTACTACAAAAACTACAACTGCTACAACAACTAAGTTCTCGTTGTGTTTTTTTATGCAAATGCAAATCATAAGGAACAAGTTCCTTGTTTATGAATCATTCCCAACGCATGCGATCAATCGCTTGGAAATGGCTTGGCGGGTAACTCCTAATGCTGAAGCAAGCTCTTCTTGCGTTTGGCACAGATCCTTATCGAGAAATGCCTCCAATTCAGCGTCTTTGAAGGATTTTGGCTTTCCTTCACGCGGACGCTTGTCAACATTGAAATCACCATCTTTGAAGCGTTGTTTCACTCTGGACTGCTATTACCACCGATAGGTGGTTTTCCTGTTGTGAACAATTGGCAGGTGGCCGATCTCCGTATTTATACAAATTATATGTGGGAAACGGGAAAAGTCACCTTCATTCAATAGGCCACCGTTATGTATTAGTATGCATGCACTACCACCCCCTACAAACAAATTCTCCAGGGTTGAAAACATGCAGTCATGAGTTTCATTCCCATTGCTTACTTTCTAAGGGTTAACAGTTTTGAAATTGTAGTCGAGCCTGGGTTTGCCCTTTTTCTTCACCATCACTTCTTTTTCTGAATATCAGACATAGAGTATAAGAAAGCAAATTTCCAGTTGTATTCGCCGAGAGAAATTATTGCAACGCTTAGATCATTTTGGCTCTCAAGTGGGATTATCGCTCGTTAGCAAGCTTTGTGAGTGATCATGGCTAATGATTGGATAATTTCAGGTGCTGAGCCTCTGCAGAGACCCAAGCTGAACTTGGCTCCTCGCAAAAAAGCCACGGAACTGCCTCCGCCGTCGGCCGATGCAGAATCGTCCCAGCCGGACGAAGAGGCCAAGGAATCCAAGGAACCCAAGGAACCCAAGGAAGACAAGGAACCCAAGGAAGCAAAGGAAAGCAAGGATCCGGAGGAAATCCGTCCGAGGAGTTGGGCGGACGTAGACGACAAGGAGCCTCTGCGCGGAGTCACCGCCCAGTCAGTCTTCGGAGCGGCCAAACCCGTCGACACGTCTGCTCGGTAATTATTACCTGTCATTAACCTGTCGAGACGCAGAGGCCGAACGAACTAGCGAGAAGGGATTGACCTGCAAAAGGAGCCGAGATGCCGATTTTGTATCTCATGTCCTCCTGCTCGAGGGACCGACCCGCTTGAAAAACTACCGGAGGCTAAAAAAAATTAAAAATACACCCTAAGGTTCTTTAGTTCGATACGGATATTGTATTGTTCCCCTTCTTATTTACGATTTCACCAAAACCCAATGTCCCGTCTGGATGCGTCGGTGACAGCTAGTTTAAAATACTGACTGGCCTTAGTTAAACCGGCTGAACCCCTCCACTCTCTTCAGGTACAATCACAATTTTGAGCTATGTCCAAAACAGCCCTCTGCTCTACCAACTCCAGAATATTCAAAACTTTTTGTCCAATTCTAAGGATCCGGCAATAACGAAGCACGTAGTAAGTGGCCGTAGTGATTCATATGATCTACAATACAAGCCCACGTAGATTTCCACAAAAAGTTTCTTGCTGGAATTAGCCAGAATGGCACTGGTCTGGGGTACAACCATGAGCGATGTTCACTTGAATAAATCCCTCTTGCGAGGAGACTGACAGCAATAGTTATGGCTCATACTGTTGGCTTCAATGCCAGAATAACTGGACAACACCTCCTCCAATGCACTGGAAGATAATGTGGCATGACTGGATGCCAGAGAAGCTGAAATTTTATTTAAATGCCTTCCTGCATACACTTCCCAGACTCTAAAGGCAAAAAACACTCCACTACATAACCTTTTTAAAACATCGAGAAAACTTCACATTGCATTCTGGAGGTCGATTCGGTCTCTAAAAGCAGTATACATTTGTAAAAGTCTTGGATGATGATGCATAACTCTCCATTCAGATATAACTCTACTCCCTATCTCGGATGATGGCCCTAATTGTAGAATTAACTGTTCCATGGGAGTCAAATATCCTAAAAGACCAGAAGTACAAATTGAATAAATAATATGATCTCGCAAACGCTATTACCCGGAACGGCTTCAATGTTCACCTTCACGCTGTGGAGTTGGCCTATTAGCCAAATCTGTTACATCTCTTTAAATATCTTGGTCTCTCCAGGAAAGTAATCAACTCCTTCCTAGAAAAAATATCAAAAATTTGGTTGGTGAATTCCATGGCAGCTCCGTTTATATCTATCTATATACGAATACTATTCAATCGCTATCTGGAACGTTTCCACCTCATTAGGCCACAAAAATTGCCTTATTTGATTGAACCGTCAGCCAGACAGGCAAGTGTACTCAACCACCGCTGTCTTTTTTCAACGCACTTTCGGCCGAATCAGACGCCACATCCCCACTCCGACCAATCAGGGGCCTGCGACTTCTCGTTCGCCTGCCGTTATAGGGTGACACATGTCAACTGCGCAAATTCAAATAATATTTCCGCCTACAAATTTTATTTATTTCATGTAAATTACACAATGATCATTTTACTGTATTTTTTCCCAACATTCATTGATATTTCGAAAGAAAAAAACTATTTACAGTTTAACCTGTTTTGGTTTTGGGGGCTTTTAGTTGGGCGGACGTCGAGGACAGGGATAGGGAGCCTCGGTCAGTCTCGTCAGTCTTCGGCGCGGCCAAACCTGTCGACACGTCTGCTCGGTAATTATTACCTGTCATTAACCTGTTGAAACGCAGAGGCCGATCGAACTAGCGAGAAGGGATCAACCCGCAAACGAACCCGAGTCACATCTCTTTAAAGATCTTGGTCTCCCCAAGAAAAACAAACAACTCCTTCATAGAAAAAATATCACATGTGGCAAGACAGCTGTCGTAAACCTACCACAGCCGTTCGTTAGTCCGGAGTCCATCACTCACCCCTCAGAAGTATAATAATATTATTATGATGGTCCCGATTTCGGTTGGTGAATTCCATAGCAGCTCCCTTTGTATCTATCTATATACGAATACTATTTAATCTATCTGGAACTAAAGTCTTCGCTTTTGCCCAGTAGAGATAACCTAAAGTAACCGTTTTGCACCTCATGTCGCCCACAAAACTCGTCTTATTATTTGATTTTTCGTTTGTAAATAAAAAAGTAAATAGGTAAAGTAGGAATTATACACTCATGAGCTCTTAAAGTAGACCACTTAAAATGTGTCATGACATATTTGTACTGTTTTATTTTATTTTATCTGTAGGGGTTAATTAAATGCATTTACACTTATACTTTTATTTTTCATTAAACCGTCAGCAGCACAGGCACTCGTAGTCTAACCCCACCATCTTTTTTCATTGCACATTTGGCCGAATCAGATGCCGCATCCCACTCTGACCAATCAGGGGCCTGCGAAGTCTCGTTTGCCTGCCGCTAGAGAGTGACACGTCAACCGCGCAAAATTCAAATAATATTTCCGCCATTACAAAGTTTATTTATTTAATATAAACTACCTCTTATCTTTAATTTTACTGTATTTTTTTTCCAACATTCATTCATATTTCGAAAGGAAAAAAAAACTGTTTACAGTTTAACCTATTTTGCTTTGGGGGGTTTTAGTTGGGCGGACGTCGAGGACAGAGATAAGGAGCCTCGGTCAGTCTCGTCAGTTTTCGGAGCGGCCAAACCTGTCGACATATCTGCTCGGTAATTATTACTTGTCATTAACCCGTTGAGACGCAGAGGCCGAACGAACTAGCGAGAAGGTATCGATTCGCAAACTACCCGAGTCGCAGATTTTGCCAACCATGCTAGCCTAAAGTAGCCGTCTTGTATCTCATGTCCCCCTGCTCGAGGGGCCAACCCGCTTGAACAGCTACTGGGTGCTAAAGAAAATGAAAAATACACCCTAAGGATCTTTAGTTGATACGGATATTGTATTGTTCACGTTCTCATTTACGATTTCACCAAAACCCAACTGTCCCATCTGTAAGCATTGGTGACAGCTAGTTTAAAATACTGATTGGCCTTAGCCAAACCGGCTGACCCCTCGACTTCTCAGGTCCAATCACAATTTTAGGCTAAGTCTAAAACTGCCCTCTGCTCTGTGCCAACTCCAGAATAACACCAAAACTTTCTGTGCAATTCTAAGGATCCGGCAATATTGAAGCACATAGTAAGTGGCCGTAGTGATTCATATGATCTACAAGCCCATGTAGGTAGACTGGAAACAACCAGGATGGCACTGGTCTGTTGTGGTATGGTAGTACAACCATGAGAGATGTTTACCTGAAGAAAGCCCTCTTGCTAGAAGACTGACAGCAATAGTTATGGCTCATACTGTCTTCAACGCCAGAATAACTGGACAACAGGGGGAAGTGAATGAGTGGTAAGGTGAACGCTCACATGTGGCTGCTGTCCTAAAACCTACCTACCACCACTGCTCACCCCCCACAACTATAAATATAATATTATGTTGGGCCTGATTACGGTTGGTGAATTCCATGGCAGCTCCGATTATATCTATCTATATACAAATGCTATCTGGTCTTCGGTTTTTCCCAACCGAGATAGCATAAACTAACCGTTTTGTTTTCCATCTCATGTCACCCACAAAACTTGCATTATTTGATTTTTCATTTGTAAATAAAAAAAGTGAATAGGTAAGGTAAGAATTATACACTCACCTGTACAAAAAGTAGAACACTTAAAATGTGTCATGACATGTTTTGTATTGTTTTATTTTATTTTGTCTGTTGGAGTTAATTAATAGCATTGCTCAAAATTCAAATAATATTTCCGCCACTAAATTTTATTTATTTCATTTAAATTACACAATGATCTTTAATTTTACTGTATTTTTTTCCAACATTCATTGATATTTCGGGGGGGAAAAAACCATTTACAGTTTAACCTATTTTGCTTTTGGGGGCTTGTAGTTGGGCGGATGTCGACGACAGGGATAAGGAGCCTCGGTCAGTCTCGTCAGTCTTCGGAGCGGCCAAACCTGTCGACACGTCTGCTCGGTAATTATTACCTATCATTAGATTCCAAAGATCCGGCAATATCGAAGCACGTAATAAGTGGCCGTAGTGATTCAAATGATCTACAAGCCCGCGTAGACTTCCACAAAAAGTTCCTTACTGGAATCAGCCAGAATGGCACTGGTCTGGGGTATGGCAGTACAACCACGAGCGACGTGGACTTGAAGAAGTCTCTTTTGCGGGGAGATTACGACAGCAAGAGTATGGCTCATGCTATTGGCCTTCAATGCCAGAATGATTGGACAACAATTGGGGACTTTTGCATTCCGCCTCCAATGCACTGGAAGGTAATGCTCTATGACTGGACGCCAGAGATGCTGAAATTTTATTTGAATGCCTTTCAGCATACACTTCCAGACCCCAGTAACCTCGCTCGTTGGAGCTTTGCCGAGGATAGTTCTTGTCCCCTCTGTAGCAATACCCCTTGCACAGCTAGACACATTCTAGCTGGCTGCAAGGTGGCCTTAGATCAAGGACGGTACACTTACCGCCATGACAAAGTTCTCGCTGTTATTCGCGAGGTAATTAGTCTCTCAGTGGCTCGTGCCAACAAGGGTTTGACAGTATCCTCCAAACCCCCAATACAGTTTGTGCGGGATGGCTCTAAAGGCAAAAAACATTTAACTACAAAACCTTTCTCAATAATCGAGAAAGCTACAGATTGGATTCTGGAGGTTGATTCGGTCTCTAAGCAGTATAAACTCCCTGAAAGTCTCGGATGCACAGCCCTCCGTCCAGATATAACTCTTTACTCTCTATCTCGGAAGGTGGCTCTTATTGTAGAATTAACTGTTCCATGGGAATCAAATATCCCAAAAGACCACGAGTACAAATTAAATAAATACCATGATCTTGCAAATGCCGTAACCCGGAACGGCTTCACTGTTCACCTTCACGCGGTGGAAGTTGGCGCTCGTGGCCTGCCAGCTAAATCTCTATTTCACCTCTTTAAAGATCTTGGCCTTTCCAGAAAAATAATCAACTCTTAGAAAAATTATCTAAAACTGCGATTTGCGCATCTCAAATTCTATGGCTTCGAAGGGGGAGTGAATGGGTGGCAAGGTGAACGCTCACATGTGGCAAGACAGCTGTCCTAAACCTACCACAGCCGGTTCGTAAGTCCGGAATCCACTGCTCACCCCCCAGAAGTGTAAAAATAGTATTATGATGGGCCCGACTCCGGTCGGTGAATTCCATGGCAGCTCCGTTTGTATTTATTTATTATACTGTTGAGACGCAGAGGTCGAACGATCTAGCGAGAAGGGATCAGTCAGCAAACGGACCCTAGTTGCCGATTTTGCCAACCATGGTGAACATTTGCCAACCATTTTGACTAAACTAGCCGTATTGTAGCTCATTTGGCTGCTGTCCTAAACCTACTGGGGAATTCCATGGCAGCTCCGTAAGAATACATCTATATACGAATACTATTCAATCGCTATCTGGACCAAAGTCTTCAGTTTTCCACCTCATGTCGCCCACAAATTTCACCCTATTTGATTTTTCTTTTGTAAATAAAATAGTGAATAGGTAAGGTAGGAATTATAGACTTTTGTATTGTTTTAATTTTGTCTGTTGGGAGTTGATTAAAAGCATTTTCACTTTTATTTTTCCATTAACCCATCAGCTACACAGGCAAGTGTACTAAACCACCGCTGTCTTTTTTCGTTGCACTTTCGGCTGAATCAGACGCTGCACCTCCACTCTGACCGATCAGGGGCCGGCTACTTCAAGAGGGTCAACCATGCAAAATTAAAATAATATTTCTGCCACTGCAAATTTTATTCATTTCATATAAATTACACAATAATCTTTAATTTCACTGTATTTTTTTCCAACATTCATTAATATTTCAGGGGGGGGGGGGGACCATTTACAGTTTAACCTGTATTGCTTTTTTGGCTTTTAGTTGGGCGGACGTCGACGACAGGGATAAGGAGCCTCGGTCAGTCTCGTCAGTCTTCGGAGCGGCCAAACCCGTCGACATGTCTGCTCGGTAATTATTACATGTCATTAACCTGTTGAGACGCAGAGGCCGAACGAACTAGCGAGAAGGGATCAGTCCGCAAACGGACAATAGTTGCCGATTTGGCCAACCATGGTAGACTAAAATAGCCGTTTTGTAGCTCATGTCCTGCTCGAGGGACCCGCTTGAAGAGCTACTGGATGCTAAAGAAAATGAAAAATTCAATCGAAATTTTCAATTCGATACTCTTTAGTTTGATACGGATATTGTATTGTTCCCGTTCTCATTTACGATTTCACAAAAACCCAACTGTCCCATCTGGTTGCGTTGGTGACAGCTAGTTTAAAATACTGGCTGGCCTTAGACAAACTTTATTTTCCATTGAACCGTCAGCTCACAGGCAAGTGTACTTAACCATCTCTGTCTTTTTTCGATGCACTTTCGGCCGAATCAGACGCTACGTCACCACTCCTACCAAATCAGGAGCCCGCAACGTCTCGTTTGCCTGCCGCTAGAGGCGGACACATGTCAACTGCTCAAAATTCAAATAATATTTCCGCCACTACAAATCTTATTTATTTCATATAAAAAAATTACACAATGATCTTTAATTTTACTGTTTGTTTTAAACAATCATCGATATTTCGAAAAAGAAAATCATTTACAGTTTAACCCGTTTTGGTTTTGGGGGATTTTAGTTGGGCGGACGTCGAGGACAGGGATAAGGAGCCTCGGTCAGTCTCGTCAGTCTTCGGAGCGGCCAAACCTGTCGACATGTCTGCTCGGTAATTATTATCTGTCATTAACCTGTTGAGACGCAGAGGCCGAACGAACTAGCGAGAAGGGATCAGTCTGCAAACGGACCCCAGTTGCCGATTTTGCCGATTATTGTAGCCTAAAGTAGCCGTTTTGCATCTCTTGTCCCCCTTTTCGAGGGACCCGCTTCAAGAGCTAGTGGATACAGGAGAAAATAAAAATACACCCTCGTTCTTTAATTTGATGCGATTATTGTATTGTTCTGTTGTCTCCGATACTATTCAATCGGTATCTCTTTGTTCTTGTCGCGCTCTTTCGCGCATTAACTTCTCGTGGTCAAGCAGTTGCTGGGCGTTTTCTTGCATGCGTTACAGTTACAACCAAGTAAGAGAAAACAGTCTTAAGGGTTTTATTTCAAACTATTTTACAGTGTTGCCTGGAATATGGAACAATTTTTTCCCCAACCTAGATAGCGTAAAGCAGCAATTTTCAACTGGTGGGTCGCAACACTCTGCAGGGTCCCAAGCCCTCAAATAGGAAAAAAAATAAACAATTTACTTATTTAAAATAAACTTCTAGATGGGCGGACGTCGATGACAGGGACAAGGAGCATAAGGAGCATAAGGAGCCTCCGCGCACTGGCGGTGTCACCGCCGAGTCAGTCTTCGGAGCGGCTAAACCCGTCGACACAGCTGCTCGGTAATTATTATCTGTCATTAACCTCTTGGCCTACCATTCAAGATGCGACAGCATTGTCCCAAAACGTAAACAAAACTGCCGAGCTTTCACGTCATTCTACGAATCAGCAAATCTGTCTTACATTTGGCCCGGTTGACATACCACATGCCAGGCCCGTGATACACTTTAGGCTCGACTGTTGTATCACAGGCCAGGCACGTGATAAACAGTTTCGGCTCGAAAACATGGCCACGAGCCTTACACGTGGTTGAAGATGAAAGGGTTAACCTGTTAAGAGGTGATCAACTTGCAAACGGACCCGAGTCACCGATTTTGCCAACCATGGTTGCCTAAAGCAGCCGTTTTACATCTCATGTCCCCCTGCTTGAGGGACTCGCTTGAAAGGCTACTGGTTGCTGGAGAAAATGAAAAATACACCCTCAGGTTCTTTAGTTTGATATGGGTATTGTATTGTACTCTTGCCTCGGATACTATTAAATCGCTATCTCTCTCAAACTACTTCACAGGAATGCCAAAGAAATCTGGAACTAAAATTTTTGGATTTTTCCAACTGAGATAGCATAAAGTAACCTCTTTGCACATCGTGTCGCCCAAAAAACTCGCATTGTTTGTTTTTTTGTAAATATCATATCAAAATGGATAGGTGAGGTAGGAATTATGCGCTCACCTGCTTAAAAAGTAGAACACTTAAAATGTATCATGATACATTTTGTATTGTTTTATTTTATTTATTTCATATAAATTACACAGTGATCTTTAATTTAAATGTATGTTTTTCCAAAAAATTATCAAGACTTCGGGAAAAACCAAATAGAAAAAAAAACCCATTTCAGTTTAACCTTTTTTTTTTTTTAAGAAATGTGACTGCAACGGCTTATTTTAGTAATGGGTGTTACCTACTCGAGCCTTGATGGCTGCCTGCATACTATCAGGCCTCCCTTTAATAAGGTTCCTCAATTCGACCTAGAACTCCTTAATATCAGGCTTTTGGTCTGAGGATTCACCTTATCTGCTGTGTTTGTAGTGAGATCATGCAACCTTTGGTTTATATTAATTATTGAGTTTTTTGTTTTACAATTCTCAACAATATCTTAACGTTTTCTATACTTATTACCTACAAATAATCGGCGTCCTTGATAATCCGGCGTAAGCTGGTTGTAAGTAAAAAAGATTTTCTCGAACAGTATTTTCTTGTGCATTCCAGTGAACGGGAAATCGAGGAGAGGTTACTCCGCCAGGAAGAAGAACAGCGCGAGAGGGGAGGAGATACCAGAGAAAAACCATGGGGACGAAGGGTAGGTTGCTCTTCAATTTCGTTATTAGTAAGGATACAACAATTATTGAGTTAACGATTACGATTCCCCGATTATATCGAAAAATAATCACCCGATTTCGGATGTTGTCGTAGTCTTGATTTGATTCGTAAAACTGTGCAAAATGACATGCAGATAGCTTCTATGTCGTAATATTTATACTTACATAAGGAATCTAAAATTATATATAAAGGTAAACAGTGAAGCCGTTCCGTAACCCGGAATGGCTTCACTGTTCACCTTCACGCAATGGAAGTTGGTGCTCGTGGCCTGCCAGCTAAATCTCTTATTTCACCCCTTTAAAGATCTTGGTCTTTCTAGAAAAATAATCAACTCTTTCCTAGAAAAAATATCTAAAACTGCAATTTGCGCATCTCAAATTCTATGACTTCGAAGGGGGAGTGAATGGGTGGTAAGGTGAACGCTCACATGTGGCAAGACAGCTGTCCTAAACCTACCACAGCCGACATATTCTAGATGGTGGCAAGACTGCCATAAATCAAGGACAGTACATTTACCGCACAGACATAGACCTTGCTGTTATTCTAGAGGTAATTAGCCTTTTAGTGGCTGATGCAAACAAGGGTCTGACAGTGTGCGGGATGGCTCTAAAAACAAAAACATTCCACTACAAATTCTTTCTCATTAATGGACAAAGTTTCAGCCTCTAAGCGGTATAAATTCCCTGAAAGTCTCTGATGAGCAGCCCTCCGTCCAGATATAACTATTTTAGAGATAGGGATATCTCAGAAGGTTCCAGGGAAGTAGAATGTAGAATTACTGTTCCAAGATTTTGCAAATTCCATCACCCAAGACGGCTTCACTGTTCACCTTCACGCAGTGGAAGTTGGTGCTCGTGGCCTGCCAGCCACATCTCTTTTTTCTTTTAAAGATCTTGTTCTCACCAGGAAAATAATCAACACCTTAAAAAAATTATCCAAAACTGCGATTTCTGCCATTCTGCCAATTCTATGGCTTCGAAGGGGGGAGTGAATGGGTTGTAAGGTGAACGCTCACATGTGGCAAGACAGCTGTCCTAAACCTACCACCGCTTACCCTCCAGAAGTGTAATAATAGTATTATGATGGGCCTGACTTCGTCGGTGAATTCCATGGCAGCTCCGTTTTATTTTGTGTATGTGTAGGTGTTATATGTACTATGAAATCGAAGAATATCGCAGTTCTTTGGCTTCGAAGGGGGAGTGTATGGGTGGTAAGGTGAACACTCACATGTAGCATTTTATTTATAATCACTCTGGCTAAGTCCAGCTGTTAAATACTTTCGCAGATGCTATTGATTTTATAACATTTATTGGTATTTTTTTAGCCTGTTTATCCTGTTTATTAAATAATCGGTAATCATTAAATAATTGGGGCAACAATAGATGATTCTGATTAATTCGGACAGCACCAATAATTATTGATTAATCGGTTGTATCTCTACTTATTAGCATAAAGCACACTCTACGTTGGTCAATTTTCATTCATAAATCGGCCGATAGGCGTCGAGTCTCTTACGATTCTTCATTGTGCGAAATTGAGGAGGTACTTTTTGACACCGTTCTGGACTATGGATTCCTGCATCGGTCACTCAAAAGTGCACAGTCATGTTTTCTGACAGATTGACTCCATTTTAGATTCTCAAAAAACCAATCGTAATTTTTGTGTGTAATTTACAGGCTGATGGATCTAATGACAGAAAAGGAGGAAGCCGGAGAAATGGTGAGTGCGCTTTTTATTGTAGTGGTTTCGATTGTTGTTGTGGCAAAACTTTATTGTACAGAAAGCTGGGCCTATTGCCTATTAGCAATACCTACTGGCCAAACCACCAGGGTTATTGTAATAAAAGTCAAATCATTATAATGACCTCTCCAGAATACTACTTTTCCTAGATGACATGAGTCTCTGGTATGCGATTGGTTCGCGCCAATATTTTCTTTGGAAAATCTGTCCATTTTATCACCAGCAATTCCCATGTTTTTTTATTGATATTCAGTGTTTGTTTGTTTCTACTCTTTATTGTGAAATTTCACAATGGGCGGGTTTATTGTCATATGACAATCTCTTACAACCAACCCTACTGTGACGTGTTTGTATGTATGTGTGCATGTAACATGTGTATAAGTGTGTCTTGTTATTGCATTCGATCGACTGAATTGAAAATGCAATTCCGTTAATTTGATCCCAACGGAAAATGGTGACCCAGCCGGGAATCGAACCCGGGACCTTACAATTTAGTCGTAAGATCAGGCGACCTAACCACTATGCCACCGAGCCATGTGACTGGTAAAATGTCCTGTTATGAGCCTTAGTTCGCCTTTGTTAAGGGAAAGTAGCTCCGTTGTCATTTTTGATGAAAGGCTTATGAAATGCTTTGCATGTCTATTTCTTGGAATTTGGTCCAGTACTTGGATCTTTTGAAGGGGTTGGGTTCTTTGCAAGGTTGTCAGTGTTTCCGTTACCTTGCATGCTTTTTTACAGTATACCGAGTTAAAACAGTAAACGCACTCTCGAGCGGCAGAGCGATGCGGGGATGGGGTGCGAGGGAAGTGTGTAGAGGGATACGTCTCGGTGAACGCCTTCGGTTGGCGTTACGCGCAGGTGGAGGTTGCAAAATTCTGGAATGTTTCAATATCTGCGTCGGCATAGTAGCGGCCATAATATGCGAGCCCTCAAAACTCGTATATGTCTGTATATTGTGCCCTTCTGCTGCAGGACAGAAATCTCACTGTCTAAGCTAAAGTTCTACTTTTTTGGTTCGAAGAAGCGGTAAATTCGAAGAAGTGCAACATTTTTCGGAAAGCCTCAGTTTTGTCACTCATATTTTAAAGCAGAGTGGCGGTCGTGTGTTGCGTTCAATACGGAACAGGCGATGATGTTTCAGACGACCGTCGGCCGCGCGACTTCCGCGATTCCCGCGACTACAGGGATTCGAGAGACTCTCGCGACTATAGAGACTCCAGAGACTCGAGGGATTCTAGAGACACGCGCGATTCCAGAGATTACAGAGATTCGCGGGAATCGCGCGACTACAGGGATTCCAGGGACTCTAGAGACTCCCGCGATAGCAGGGACTACCGGGACAGTCGTGATAATCGTGACGGCAGAGACAGCCGAGATAGCAGGGATATCAGGGAGAACCGCGATTATAGAGATTCCAGAGACAGTCGCGACAGCAGAGATTCCAGGGACACTCGTGACGGCAAGGATTCCAGAGACTACAGAGACTCCAGGACTGATCGGTAAGGCTGTTTATGTCAATGGAATAATAATATTATTGTATAATATTAATAATAATAATAATAATATAATAGGCAATGAATTATTTTTAACTGCTGTGTCAATATCTTTTACTCTGGTAGGTAAGTATCCAGACTTTTCTTGAACTGGTTGATAATATCCGCTTCCACAACTTGCTCTGACAGTGCATTACATACATCATACTACATTTATAAATTTTAACACTGTTGCGGTCGGTTGGCATATTTGTACGTCATTATTTTTCAATGTAATATTGAAGCTGAATATGTTTTTCTCAATGATGTTTCAAAGCTGTTGCCTCAGTTTTAAAGATGGTTATGCTGATGATGCCTCAAAGATTAGATTAAAGACCTAAATGTTTTAGGTCAATTTTTTTTGCTGCTGAGATGATTTTTGAGGTTAGGAAAGCGATGGAAGTCTCTCCGTTTTTAGTTTGCACTTATCCCAGTACTGTATAACTGGTGGTGTTACTAAATTCACATTTGGCCACTTTTTTCAGACTTATGGCCATAATACATGGTTTTTTCCTGCATGATCGGTGTTTCTAAAATTAAAATTTTCTCTAAGAATAGGATTTATTTTGATCTGCCAATTTGTCGGAAGTGTCTCATCACAATGGGGCTTTTCCCTTGCCCCTGTTACTGAAGTATTTTTGCACTCTTCTTTCTCAGTATTTTATTTTTTCCATAACTGAATGAGAAGAAAAATTTAGATGATTTTTAACTTAGATTTTTGCCTATAATAATGTCACGTAAAAGAAAATGTAATAACATAAAAAAAAAGGTTGTTATATAGAGTTCCGCCTGAAATTAATGTAATTATGATGATATAAATATTCCTTTATAAATATTCCATGGATTTCATAGGTGACTAACTTATTTATCTAAAAAAGAGGACTTTATTTAAAAATAATTAACTTTAACGAATCTTACAATAAAATATGTTATGATGCCGTTTGCAGTATCGAGTGCCTTTATTTTCACGAGTTATACGAGATTGAAAGAGAAGAATCGCTCGCCCGTATTATGTTCCGGGAGCTCGTAGCGTCGATTTGTATTCTTTTATCGAGTATTTGCACCGAAGCAGCTTCCCCTGCTTTATTTCTCTTAAAAAATAAGGTTGTATATTTTTCCAATATCCGCGACTCTGAAATTGCTTGCGATGTCGCTGTAAAGATTTGTTGCAATATTTTAAATATAAATATTATTTTGACAGTGATGTAAGAGAGGGGAACCGCGACAATGACGGCGAGCGGGAGTCGCGGGCGAGGAGCCGGGACGGGCGGGACGAGGCCAGGGCGGGGGACAAGGCCCCGGCGGGGGACAAGGCCCCGGCGGGGGACAAGGCCCCGGCGGGGGACAAGGCCCCGGCGGGGGACAAGGCCCCGGCGGGGGACAAGGCCCCCTCGGAGGGCCGCAGTTCGCGGGACGGCGAGCGCCGGCCGCGGGACGACTCTCGCGAGCCGGAGCGCCCGCTGCCCAAGCTGAAGGAGCAGGAGGCGCCGGTAGCTATTTTTTTACATTTTTCTTTTTCCCAAAAGCTAGAGTCGCTATCTTCCAGTTGATTAAGTTATTATGTATACGAAACATCAGCCTAATATTTTTTTATTATTTATTTTTTTTCGCAAGCACTCCAGATCGCCTAGTAATTTGGAGGAAACTTGAGAATTCGTTATTATGTCAGCACGTTTTGAGATTTTTTTTTTTTAAGATTTACCGGTGTTTGGAATTAAATATTAACATTACTACAATTGTCGATCGTAATTTGTATTCTGTTTCGTATACGCAAAGCCGAGCGTACCCGGGAGCGAAACTGAATGATTATCGATAGGATGCTATAAATCTATGAATTTCGTTCTATATTTAAATAATTCATCGAACATATTTGTCTAAAGGCGAGACTCCCGCTAGTGTTTCATCGAAAATTACACAAAAACGATTGTTTTCATGCATAAACTGTCCTGTGCATATGGAAATGTTTTAGGTTTAAACGAAACATTTTGTGTAGATATAAAAATAAGTTCTGACGAGAAAGACTTACTTTCAGTTTTAGCAATTATAGACGTAATATCAAGAAGAAACAGAAACTCCATATTTTGAAATTTACCAAATTTATGATTATTTTGCAATTTTTACATTACCAATTATTTTGACATTTACCAAAAAATCGACGACCGGTTTGGATTGGGTTATTTCTTTTTTTTATTTTTATTTCTGAAACTGATTTTGAAAAATTGGTTTTACTTATACGGCCCGTTAGATAACAGATCTCCTCTCTCTGATTAAGTTTAAAAAGTAAAAAACAGTATCTATTCCAATCCATCATTAATTTTTTGTCTCTTAACCGCGCGGAAAATGTTCAGGTGCCTCTGAAGACAGAAATATTGTATATGCATACACAAATGTGTATGGCCCCGCTCCTGTGTTTCAATGTTTTTGTGTATTGTTCCGAAAAACACGCACAGGAGACCCGGCTTAAGACAAAAATAATAAAGGGAGGATAACAAAATGAAGCAGACAAAACAGGGGCCAGTTTCTTCTGTGTTAAATAATCGGTAATCGTTAAATAATCAGAACAATCAACGATTTTAATTAATTGAGAAAACATCAGTAATCATCGATTAACCCGTCGGATGCCAACAATGCCTATAGGCATTTTGCGTATTTTGATAGATCTGCGCATAACCAATACGGTCGGCCCCATATATATTATATAAATATATACTATACATGACTAACAAGATTATTTAACTAAGGTAACTAGGTTGAATTCGTGAAAAAACGATAGTTTCACAAAATTTATTTACAAAGTCGACCAAAAAGTTGCGGTGCTGTTTTTTGCGCGCAAAGGCTTTCCTTCGATCGGTCCGGTCGAAAGTCATGTAAATTATATATTAATATAATATATATGGCGG
Source organism: Micropterix aruncella (assembly GCA_944548615.1). Taxonomy (NCBI): domain Eukaryota; kingdom Metazoa; phylum Arthropoda; class Insecta; order Lepidoptera; family Micropterigidae; genus Micropterix; species Micropterix aruncella. Next base: position 24,927,678 of record OX155959.1, on the reverse strand, counting down.
CTGGCCGAAACAGTTACATGCGGATCTGTCAAACGACGCAAAATACCTATAGGCACTGTTGACGTCTGACGGGTTAATCGTATCGTAATCCTAATCAGTCACAAATAAATACAATAGTGAACAGCTTTTCCGCTGTGATGCCCACAAAGCCTCGGTTAATAACTATAATATGCAACACATAAATGCGTTATGTTCGACAGCGTCAGACCTAAACATTTTTACAGCGAGCCCACATCTCTTCAAGGTATGGGCATTGCGCTACCTGTTTATGCTAGAATAAGATCGTTTGTTTTTATTTTTTTATGTATTTTACTATTTTTAATGCTTCTGCTTGCATATTTCATGCCTTTTTATATTTACGTATATCATCTCAACGAATTGGTGTACATGTAATGTTGATTTGTTAAATAAATACATAAATAAAAATGAAGGAAACTGCAGTCTTTAATGTAACTTTCTTTTTCCGCAGAATTTTGCCGCGTCTAATAAATTCAGCTTCCTGGAAGACGCCGACGGCGCCCAGGACTGAATAGCAGCGAACGCGTAACCCAACCGAATCCAGAAGTGACAAATATTCCCCAGAGACTCGAAGTGTAAACCGATTAATTTTGTTCAGTCGCTTTCGCCGGGAGCGAGACGGGTTTCGATCTGTTTAAGTGGTGTATTGTTACGTGTCTTTGTGTATAAATATATGATTCTGGATTATGATCTATGCGCAGTTTTATGTTAGGTATTATGACAAGACTATTATATTTTTGTACAGTTTGCGCGTAGCCGTGGCCCCGCCCGCCTAGCAAACGGTCCGGGGCCGCAATACATAATGTGTAAAATGACCGGTAATTCAGTAACCTCCAATCGGCCAACTCGGAAAGTTACTTTCGCGCACACATTTTCTTATACTACAGAATAGCAATCGTAAAATTTCCAAAAAAACTTTCAATTGTTATTTAAGTTTTATTTTAATTTATTAGTTGAAATGTGTCGTATTTTTATTTATAGTAATCTATAATATTTATATTGAATACTTTATTATTCACCGATAATTATCCCTGCAATGAAATGTGCATATTGTATGTATATGCATTTCACCGTATCATAGGCTGAAATATGTATCATTTCGAGCGTTCGATCCTTTCCAAATCCAGAAAGTTGGATTTTTATATGGTATATAAAAAAGGTGGGAGTGCTTTGTTATAAGAGTCCGTTGTGTACATATATTTTTTATAATAAAAAGATAAATACTAAAACTTGTTTTTTTTTCGTTTAACCGGATGACCTATTTTTTATTTATTTATTTAAGAAATAATCTCCCCCCTCCAAACCTACTTATCTTTAAAGAACACTTTAAATGCACTTTTCTCAAAACCGCTGGTAATAAAAAAAATACTTGACGGATTAAGTTGTAAAAAAAGAAAGATCAAATTCTCTTCTATATGAACTAAAACAAATCAGTTTGATTTTTATAGGTATATATTTTTTTACTAGTTCCACAACATTTTGGTGAGAAAATCGATTTTATTATTTTAAATCCTTGAAATGATAACTTTTTTTTAGTTCATCTACAAAATACATAATATGTAAAAAGTAATATCTTTGTTATTTTTTTTTGTTTCAGGCGAAATTACGCTCGCTATTAGCAGATACCGACATTTTTGCAGCGGTAAAAACATTTACAAGTCAATATCTCAAAAATAGTTTTTTTTACAATTACAAAAAATATTTTTATCTTTCAAATGTTAATCAAACTGATATACAAGATTCATGATCTGATTTAAACTTCGTTAAAAAAAACATGAAAAACATGTTTTTTTGGCCCCTTAACCCTTGACTACACTCGCGGGGTACAAACGTACACCATGAGATCTATTTCACACTCTAATTCTGTAGTCGCGCGGGTGTCGGTGTTGCGCGTCCATGTAATCTCAGTGTCGCCAGAGAGTGTGTTTCTAAAATTAGGCTCAATTTTATCATTTATTTTATGAAACGACTATTATTTCTAGTGCAAAAACATTACATGATTATAGGTTGTGTGAAAGTACATATTTTCTTAGCTTAACTTACTTTATTTGAAAAAGGTAGTATTTCCGGTTGTTTTTGTTAAAATTTTATATAAGTTTTGTTATGTTTTACCAATTGGAATAATATTATAGACATTCGGTTCTCAAATGGCGTTTTATTCTTCATTTCTTAAAATAAGAAATATATATAATTTCTCATTTATATTAAAATTTTCCTAAAAAAGAAAAGGGGTACAAAACAACCCCACTAGTGGACATATGTCTGCCAAAACAGAGAGTGTAGTCAAGGGTTAAACTGGGCTCCTCCCTCTCCTCCCTTATGTTAACTTTATTAATCTATATTTATTTTTATTTAGTTTTTAAACAAGTTAATTGCCGAAATGTTACTTACGCATAAAGCGATAAATCTAGGTTTTTTATGCCTTCGGTGGTCGATTTTACGTCGACTGATCAGGTAACGTTTACTTCACAAAACACTGCAGAACAGGATATTGTTTTTAAAATTGCTATTTACCAATAAACGCTGGTAAATATTTAAGTAATTTTCGATTTAAATCACTAAATGTGTCACTGTTGACATTTGGTCCGGTTTAAACTTACATGATCAGTATCTTGGGGAGTTACATGACTAGTTGGACGGTCCAACTAGTCATGTAGTTGGACCAAAGTGGACATGATCGTATGCGGACACGAAGACAAGAAATATCTTCATCTCTTATCCTCGTGCTCATGTTTAAGGCGGCACAAAGGAACAGCATTAATCATCGCTTTTATTGCTTCTAGCTCCCGAAGCTATAATGCCCGTGAACTATTTATTTAGTGCTTCCTAGTAGTCCCAGGGCACAGTCCATGTTTATGGTAAATGGCGTGTAGGTATATAGTTGGGCAAATTTCTAATAAGCAAATCCCTCATTTGCTTTCTCGAATGCCTTATCCATTTGAACCCATGAGTAGCATAGCAGTATAATGTGATAATGTTACCTAATGCATTGATTTTAATAGTGTAAAATCAATGCCCAATGTAACTGACAACCAAAGCTCATTTATGTAAACGAGGAATAAAATGGATCTCATAATGTTACCCTGTTGTACCACATAATTTCTATCATGCTGATTTTCACTAACATCTTAGATGGTGAAAGTTCATACCGATGCTTGAAAGGTAATACCATTGATTTTATAGTGTAATATAAAATCAATGGTAATACTGACAAAGCGACATTGAGTAAACTATACAGAAAAAACTATTCACCGAACTGTAGGATATCCATCCAACAGTTAGGTGAAAGGTGTTTTTGTATATTTTATATTTTAGCTTTAAATCACTTTATTGAAAAGTTTACTCAATGTCGTTGGTCAGTTTTGCCTTTCAAGCGTTGATATTTTGGTAGTTAGATAACCTTGATATCTACTTAATTCCCACACTACTTAATTATATATTATACATGTAGTACAGAGTCAAAAGCCTTTGCAAGATCAAGGAAAATGCAGACCGGATTCTTTCGCATTATGAATTCCATTGGGGCAACTATATTTTTAGTTGTATTATTGAGTATTTATATAATCGATGGTTATACCATTGATTTTATAGTGTTAAAATCAATGGCTACTAAATAACTAACCCGTTTCTGATGATGAACTGATTCATCCATTATTTTATTTTCAGTTAATACTCCCACCTTCGTAACTTTAAGATTACAAATTTTTCTGAAGTTTAAAATTGAGATAGGTTGTCATCCAGGTTCTGCTTATATCCTCATTCGTGTATGGGAATAACTTCGCACTTTTTTAAATTGTCAGGATTTTTGTAATTGGCATTCTACTTTTGTAATTAGCATTAATAATATAACATATAGGCTGGTCGAGATAATTTACTGCTAGTTTAATGTCGCTATACCATCATCAATTGTTTTTTTTTCATAAAGATGTCTATTAGTTTTGCCTTTTTAAAATACAGTAGAACTCCAATTATCCGAACTCCGACTATCCAAATCACGGATTATCCGAAATTATGATAAGCTAAAATCGTTAGCGGATATACAGTAGAGCCTTGATAATCCGAACTAGCAAAAACTAACCCCTGTTCGGACTCACGAAGCGTTCGGATTATAGTATGTAAGGAGAAAAAAAAACATTTTTATTCTTAAAATAGTGTTTAATTATATACATAGTTTAAGAGGTACAGTAAGCAACGAGCTGGGCTTTACATATTGACCTTGGGAACGCTCTTATTACAAGCAGCGTAAGGACTACAGTCGTAATGCAAATAAAAAGCCCGGCTCGTTGCTTACCGTACATTTACATAATAATTAGGTACCATAAAATACGTAAGGTGTAAATTGTCTATTTAGTCATAAACTGATCTATTTTAGTTTGGCGAGTCCTGTTGATGGACCAGAAAAAAGCTTTGTCCCTCAAGTTACGTAGCATCATCTTTTCCGATAAGGACAGGTCATTTTCTTCAGCCCACTCCAAGCAAGTGTTCAAAGATGATATGGCTTGTGAATGAGTAATTTTCTTGACATTTGAAGCAAAATAATCTTCAGCTAAAGACTCGTCATTCTCTTGCGTTATTTGGGTTATGATCTCATCATCAGTTATAGGATCTGTGCAATTCTCCTCTTCACTCATGGACAAGAAAGTGGAAATGGTTTCTTCTGTATAACCACGATTACGTAAAAGACTGAGCGGGAGATCGTCTTCTACGTCGAAGTCATCATTTTCTTCTGATCTATCTTCTGTTGAATTTATTTTTTCAGGCCAAAGAGGCTTCCAAGATTTTTCGATAAGAGACGATGATACATGATCCCAACATTGCGCTAGCGAAAAAATGGCGTCTTTAATTGTGACGCTTTTTATAACATCATGCAAGGTTAAAGCCTCATCGGCTTCTTGCTGCACGAACATTTGAATCAGGAGTTTCTTTTTGTAATTTATCTTGACATTTTGGATTACGTTTTGATCCATAGGTTGGATCAAAGGCGTACAATTTGGAGGCATGTACAGTACAGAGAAGTTGCCGTCTTCTGTTGTCAAATCTTCAGCATTTGGATGTCCAGGGGCATTGTCTAAGAGTAGCAATGCTTTTTGTGGCAGTCCCATTTTTTTTAAATGGCGTTTGACTTCAGGAACAAAATGGCCTCTAAACCACTCGAGAAAAATATCTCTGGTTACCCAAGCACGCCTCTGCCCTTCATAATGCACTGGTAATTTTACAGATCCAAAAGATCTTGGCTTTTTTGCCTTCCCCACAACTAGCAATGGTAATTTGTGATTCCCTGTAGAGTTTGCGCAAGGCATAAAAGTTATTCGCTCTTTAGACACTTTCGACCCAGGAGCGCTAGTTTCAGCAGAAGAGGCTAAAGTTTTGTCCGGCAGAACCTTCCAAAACAATCCTGATTCGTCGGCATTGTAAATTTGTTCAGGGCAAAGGTTCTTTTCTTTTATCTCGTTTAGGAATTTTTCTTGGAATGGTTGAACAGCTTCCGTATTGCTAGAGACTTTCTCACCTGACACTTTCAGCTGACGTATGCCATGACGTTTTTTAAAATTATCAAGCCATCCTCTACTTGCAGAAAAATCCGAACCTGTTAGTTTTTTATGGAAGAATCTCGCTTTTTCCATTACGACCTCACCAGACAATGGAATGTGGCGTCGTCTTTGTTCTAAAAACCATGTGAACAGTGCTTCTTCTAGCACTGGATTCTCTGGTAATTTTAGAGTTTTTCTGAACCCTGGTCCTTTCTCAGTTTTAGCTATAAAAGATCTCAATTTTTGCTCATTTTTCTTGAGGTCTGTAATTGTTGATTTTCCAACGCCATACTTACAAGCAAGAGAAGTTGCCGACACTCCGTCCTTTAAACTGTCTAGTATGGTGCACTTTTCGGCTATAGTCAAAGTTTTATGTTTGCGTTTTGGTTGGAACCATCTTTATAACCTCAAAAAACACGCCGCGCACGAGTACAGAGTAGAAAAACGTGGAATGGACGCGCAACGTGGCAGTCGTAACTGCAGACTAATTAATAAACAACATAGCAGCGAGGCGAAGGCGAGGAAGTGGGGTGGGGTATGCAGTTCGGATTATAGCGACGTTCGGATTAGCCTGAGTACGGATTATCGAGGCTCTACTGTACTACATAAAGAAACAATTATTTAAAGGATGCCGTTTTCAAGTAGGTTTTCCAGAAACGTTCTATGAAAAACCCAATTTCGGGTCCGATTGTTAGTGGATCTCAGAAGCTTGGTTGTTCATCGTTCAAAGCAAGTAACTGCCTGGACTAAGAAATTGCAAGTCCAGGCACGGTATCCGTGATTTAGGTTTAAGTGGCGAGAAGTTATCAGCAGACTCCAAAAATGCAGAAGATTTTATTGAAAAAAATAAAATTGTAGCGGACTCCTACGATCCTAGCGGACTCCTACGAGTATTTTTACAACGCCGGTGAAACTGGTCTTGTTTGGAAAGCTCTGTCTAAAACCACCTTAGCATCTGAAAGAAAGTGTAGTGCTTCAGGTTAGAAAAGACCGTGTTAAAAATCTGATTATTCGAATTTTTGATTATCTGAATGGGGTCTGGTCCCAATTCATTCGGTTAATTGGAGTTCTACTGTAGGTAAGTTCTGAAAACAGGAAGAATTCTCCATGAAACGGGGAAAATAATTATACACATTTTCCGAAATAAAAATTAAACAAAATTTTATTCAAGTCGCTTACAAAATTATTTTGCACTTATCCACATTTAATTTCTAGATCTCAAAGTTACATAATTTAAAGTAATCAAATTACATCATCTTATTCGATATTTAAAACAAAACCCATCCATAGTCGTTAAACTATTACAACATTAAATGCTCGCACGATAAATAAATAGCATTCGAAACTATGCACTACAATAATCCACAGATTACTCCCTAAGAAGATGTACTATAGCGTGTCTATATATCGTACTGTTTTAAGTCATGCCTAACTCGAACTGACTTTCGTAACGCGCAGCGTTATTTTTTTTTTAAACCGCCGATATTCAGTCAGTAATTCATCTTTTCATCGCATTAAGCAACGCTTCCTTCAAGAGGGCTACTCTCTTAGTGAGCGTGTCGACTCGAACCGTCAGTATTTGATTCCGCTCCATCAGTTCGTCGGCCGTTTTTTCATTCTCTTGTTCTTTGAGTTTGCGGTTCATTCTGGAGCGACGGGACGCTTCGTTGTTCTTGTCCCTGAGTTCGCGGTATCGCAACTCCTCGACGGACAAACTGGACAGGCTGTCGTCTGCGTTGGTGCCAGTGCTGGCGAGGCTGTCGCGCCGCTTGGGCGGGCGGCCCTTGCGCTTGGGCAGGTCGAGGTCCAACACGCTGCGGATGAGGCTGCCGCTAGCTCTGCGCCTTTTGGGCGCGCTCGCGGCCCGCCTCTCGCTCGGAGGCACGTAGCTTTCGTCCGAGTCGTCGCTGTTGCGCCGTTTCCTCGTGGGTTCGGGGCTGTGCGCCGTTTCGAAGAATTTGGCCGATTCCGGCGAGGACAGCATTTCGGTGATGAAATCGTCGCTGGGGTCTTCGGCGTAGATGCCGTTCAAAGTCAGTTCCTGCGGCGGGGATGACGGGGTCGAAACCTGTGGAAAAAAAATACAATTAAATAACAGACGAGTTTATTATATGGAAGAATCCAGCTACGATTGTGGCTCGCCCGTACGGTCAACGAGGCGCACCGTCGAGGACTACCCGAAGAGAAATTACCCTGGTAAATCTACCAAACCCTACCAATAAACGAAACCATACACTGAGTTTCGACAGCATTGAGAAACTTGGAATGAACGATGAATGAATAACTGAAAATCTCTATTGCATCAAAATGTTATAATGACGAGACTTATTTGCTAGAATAGCAATAATTCAGCCAGCCAGTCGATTTTAATTCACCCATTGCCGATAACGAGTTCCGTCTTTCTTCTGAACTTGTCTCTTCTCCGCAACTTAAAAAATCAGTTGCGTCATCCCAATACTTTCCCGGTAAGTAGCCAGGGACCGATTCATCTAAATATTAATTTCATAAATTAAATCAATGACCACCCTCTCTCGGCCGGCGAACGAACCCATTTGGGTTCTTTTAAACAATGGCCTCGGTTAGTTTCTCGGCAAGCATCAGAGTTAATATTTGATTAGATTGTATGGCGGAATATAAATATTATTAGTGTAGCTTGCATATGAGATATTCCAACCAAAATTTCACAATGTGATCTCGGCCCAACGAGGCATCTGTGTACCGAATTTCAATTATCTAAGTCCAATATTTCGAGATTGAATAATGGGCCGCCGATGGATCAATTTCAACCACAATTTTTTCAACTCTCGCCATGACCAAATGATGCATGCATACCAAATTTCAGCTCAATCGGATTAAGCGTTTGGGTGGTATCGTTGAGGAATACATACATACATATAGATAAGACAGTCAGACAGACAGACAGACTTCAATCTGGAAATAATCTTAATCGTCTCATGGGGCTCAAAATAGAGACTTCCGTCCATCTGGAAAAAAAAGCGCAAAAAAATACTTTTTCTCCTGGACGGTTGATGGACCGGGAAAATAAAACTAGTATTTCATTTGTAAGCCCTAGAATCAAAATATAGTTTCGTTTTTGAGCTTACCAAAGCGAGACAAATTATCATATTCCTTACCTCTGGATACTGTAGCTTTTCATCCTCTAATTGCTCGACGGCGAGAAGTACATCGGGCGTAGTTACAATTGGGCCCAAAGTCTGGAACTGGCTGAGATCGTATCGTTTAGGGATGTCGATATGTAAATTTTTCAAGTTCTTCATACTGTTGAAAGGCTTCGTGGATAATTGTGAATTCTTCGTGTGGTATTGTGATTTATTCATGTGGTATTGTGAATTATTCGAGTGCCAATCTGTGGTCGTTAGATATTTATCGATGGGCGATGGTGTCTCGCAGCTTTCTACTTTTACCATGGGCGTATAGTTGGGTCTCTCCCAAATCTCTTCTTTCAAAGGGGGAAGTCCGACGCCTTCAGCGCCCATGAACACCTGCCCGTTCGAGACTATTTCTACAGAGTCCTCGTTCCTGGGCAGGTCGGTGAAGATGATAGGCATGTCCTCTATATTCACACTCGATTGGTTTTTCACCGCTTCGACGTTGGTGGGCTGTGGCAGAGCCGACTCGCAAAGGCCGTCCGCCGACGGAAACATGTCCCACATGGTCGGACTTCGCATTAAGCTTGTGTCGTTGTTTGGTGTGTAAGTGTCGGTTGTGGGGCCGAAGGTAAATGCCTTCTCCTTATCTGAAACAAAGAAACAGAGATTTGTAGGCTAGTATTTAAGAGAATATATAGCGGTGTTTTTTTACATAATGCTATATCCTGAGTAGTGGTGAATGCTGTCCCTTTAAAATTGGATGCGTTCTTTAACTGCTAAGTTTCTCTCAATTTGTATGCACGAGGGCTTTTGTAAAAACCCCTCCCCCGCACCTGAAGGGTTAAAGGGAGAGAGATTAGTGCTTGACCATGTCTCTCTCACTTTAACACACCCAAATTGTAAACAACAGCGCGAGCCCTTACTCTTATGACTAAATGAACAGAGGTTATTGTTGAAAAATTTAGCAAGCTAAATTTTTCAAGAATAGTCCCCCACAGGAACTGAATATAGGAACAGCCGATTCAACTAGTAATTTAAGACCGTTTTCTAGATCTAGAGAAGTAAGCCAATTTCTACACCAGGTGAGAATAAAAAGTTACATTGGCTACACTATGTTAAAAGCATCTTATTGTTATATATTATTATTATATTTGCGACTGATCTGTGATTGAGATTGTGATAAAACAATTTTGTGAGGTATGTTAGAAACTTATTGTCTATTTAGAAATTTAAACCGTGGAGAAATTCGTTGCGTCTAGTTAGTTACAAATGTGGCCACAAGAGCGCGAAAGAACGCTACTTTGGAAGCGGTTAGTAATATGGAAGGATGAACCCGCTAAAATGGAATCAATGGCTGCTCAGGAAAAAAGATATGAAAATAGACAAGAATCGGAAAAGACCATCAAATACTGAAAAAAGAGCCAGCGAAAATCCTTGTCTTCTGATGTGTTGGGTTTTACGTAACCTTATTTCAAAATTATAAAATAATGTCGAGCTCACAGCGACAGAACAATCGGGACAACCTGTGCACCATTTGAGTGCACAATATGAAAAAGAGCGGAAATCGTGAAAATGTGGACCTGACAGAATTATAAATCACCTTTCGATCCATTGGTGACCGATTTGACCTCACACCAGTATGCGAAATGAAACGGGTCGGTAAACCCGGAAGCATTAAATGATTGAAGAGACAGTGGCAAGGGTTGGTGCGCTACTAACCCAATAATGGTGTGTTGAGGTCGTCCATGAATGGATCGCACCAATTTCTGAGGTCCTGAAAGCCTTCGCAGTCCATTTCGGGATGTAAGAACGACGGCTCCGTTAGACTGTCCAGGATACGTTCCGAAGTAGTCTGCGAATTCAAGAGAACAAATAATTAAAGTATCCGAAAAGGGAGTTCAATCGTTACGTCGGAAACATCGAAAAATGCCTGTGAATAACAAAAGACCGAAGTGCAATCTGTCTAGAGTCGCCGCGTTGGTACTGCGACCATTAATCAGTGGATTCGTGGTTGCGCTACGCGTTTGGGCATCGAGATTGCAGTTCAGCGTTTTGGGTCGTCATATAATACCTGCTCCTGAGCTGCCGCTGATCGCAAAATCTGACAGTACTCCTCCTCGCCTGATATCAATCTGTCTAAATAATTGTCCGTTGGACAATTTGACCGTTCTCTTATTAGAGAAGCTTCTGAGCTTCGCTCGGCAACACTTGGGGTTGCGTTCGGAACTGGATTGCTTCGTGGACTCCGCACTCCTGATCGGGGTAATTGATTCGTTGACGGAAACCATCTTGAACGGGACTGGAGAATAACAATAGATAAATATTAACAAGCCTGCGGCGGTCGCCCGCCACAAACGCTAAAAAAAAACAGAAAGAAAAAACAATAAAAATTATACATATTCAGGAATAAAATGGTAGTATAAAAAGGAATGATTGCAGCCTTATATACAGGAAGTACGTACCAAATTGGCGCACCGGCATCAGCATCGAGAAGGCGGTTTGGTGTGGTGCCATTATCTGGGTGTGGTCTATACTGGTTAAACGTGTTGCGGCTTACTTTCGAAGATATTTCTGAGATAATTATTACAGTCGTAATTACCCAGAATCGGTCGTGTCCAATATTGGACACGGCTACATGACTGTAATACTCACTTAGCTCCCTCATTTGGATGTTTGAATTTGCAGCCATGGGGGCCTAATCTTTAAAAAAATTGCATGCTAAATTTGTCTATGGCTTACGTAAATCCAATGGACCGTAGAGCATCATACAAAATTTTTCAAGAATCGCCCCCATGGTGTAAAATATCATAAACCCCCATTACTCGAAAGTACTTAATGCAACAATGTGAAAGTACTTAAAGCAACAACTCCCAGTATTATAACTATGAAATATCAACTAAGTATGCACCAAATTTCCAGTTGTCTGCGCCGAAAAAAAAAATTGCTGTTGCAGTAATTTAGTGACTGGTTATTTACCATTTCACTTCTAAGTCAGTGCAGACAAAAAAATGATGCTAATGTGCAGCCTGCCAAAACTCATTGGTATAAAGGCTGATTTACATTGAGTCGGTTAATGACTTCAAACTGAAAAGTCAGCGCTGACCCGGTACTGCCATCACGTAAATTGATTTTAAGTCAGTACCTACAGTGGTCGCGCCAGTGCTGACTGCAATATTCCTGCTCTACTATATTTTGACGTCAGCAGTTGGTCAGTCGCTTACACTGCCTGGTATGGTTACTTCGCATCGTGTGGAAAATTTTAATTAGCAAAAATGATGCATTTTCCACACTGACTTCACGTGCGTAAACCCTACAGAAATATCTACATGTAAACAGTGAATCAGTTCATGGCGCCAGAACTAACGCCTGTAACTGACTCAATGTAGATCTACATATCTATTTTTGGTAAACAAAATTTATGAATTTCCACCTTACGATTGATTAGGCTGATGCAGACTGTCGACAGTCTCAAAGTCAAGGATTGGAGAAAAAAAGATTTCCACCATCCACCCAAAATAACATAAATAGGTACCAATAAAAAAAACGCATTTTACCTTGCCATATTCGCAATTGGACTTACACAATTAAATACTAAAGCGTTTTTTGGCCGCCTAGAATTAAAATTACATTAGTTGAAAAACGTGCAAAACGAGATGCAATACTTACATTTTGAGATTCTCCGCTGGATTCGTAGGGAATTGTTACACCCTCTTAGACACGCCAAGAACGCAAAGAGACGTTTCTAACGCTCGAATGCCTGCGAACAACAGAAATTCAAACATTACTAATTTGTCCTGCATAATTTAAATCTCAGTGGGAAAACAAAAGAATGCAACAAACAAAACAAACAAACAAAAGAATAAAAAACATGGAGGGAAAACAAGAGACAAATGGAGGGAAAACAAGAGACGAATTTCAAAATGGCCGCCGGTTTGAATTTTGTTGAAACATCGAAATATTTATTTTTTAGTATTTTTATTGAAGTTCTCCTTAGAACAGGAGTAACACAAACTATATTTAATTTAAATACTAACGAAGTATTTTTTCGTGATATAATAAAATAAAATCGAATTCGAAATTTAAAAATGGCGCCGCTCAATTTTCCGGAAACAGAAAAACCTGTCAAAATGGCCGCCTGTCAATGTCAAATCAATTTTCGGAAACCATCGATATAGACTTCGGCGCCGCTGCAAATTAATCCGGCGATTCGACTTTTTTTCATAAAAAAAAAAAACAATGATCTGTGTCGCTAAAAAGTCGCCGATTTGCCACGTACGTGCTGTAGTCCTATTTTCAAGTATCTACTGATTAGATAAACATGACACATCATTTCATTTTGATTTCATTTACATGGGCCATAGACATACCTACTTAACATGCTAAATATTTCAAAATTAGGCTCCCAGTCCTCCAATTCTGGTATCGCCGATGAACGAGCTATCGCTTGCTCCTATTTTACAACATACCCACATATCAATGAGATGTGCGCCGACCACAGCAAATATTGGTGAAAACAAAACTTCATAAAATTCGACTATTTTGCAATAAAAAAATATAAGATTTTTTAATGTCGCTAAAAAAGTGGGCGATTTGCCACGTATGTATTATAGTCCTATTTTTAAGTATCTACTGATTAGATAAGTTTAATGACTCACCAGTCGTTTTTGTAGCAGTCCTCAAATGCTGGTATGGTCGATGAACGAATGAATTCTATTTGACAATAAACGCACAAATTGACGAGACTGTGCGCCGATCACAGCGAAAATTGGGGAAAAGAAACTTCAGAAAATTTGCTGGAACGCCTCTTTGGGCGCTGACACAGTGTATTCGCGAGCGGCCCACCTTACGCAAATCCGGAAAATGTTGTGAAATCCGCCGGCCGCGCGGGCCCTATTTATAGCCTTGCCCCCGCCGCTGCAGACAGAAGCGCGGGGAGCAAACGGACCAATCGTGGCTCGCGGATAATTTTCCTTATCGAGTGAAAGCCACCTATGAGCGAGCGAGAACGCCAAACGGACCTTGGCGAATTCTCGGAATCGGAACGGATGCGGCGCGAGTTTCAACTTGTCTGCGACCTATGCTACGTATTTTAATTTATTCCGAAACGGTGTTTACTTTCTTGTATTATGTTGATTTTTAAATTAATTATATTGTACCTACACGCATTTATTTGCGATAGAATTATCTAACAATGAAAGTCATAGTCTTAATAAATTGAATAGACTTTTTAGTGTAGGTAATAGAATGATTACATAATATTATTGACTGTAAAACCAATGATAATATGTAGGTAGGTATGTACTTGTAACCATATTTATTGTATGTGTGCAGGTAGTGTAGGTAACCTCGTTTCGTTTCTAGATAATGGGGACTTCCTTTACTATACCTACACACCTGTTCTGAATGTAATCAACATTTTCAAAAATGATTGACAAAGTTTGCAATAATAGTTTTATATTTTATTTCATTAATAAAATCATTAATACCGAATCAATTTAGCGTATAGTTTTATATTTTATTTCATTATTAATAATTATTAACGAATTAATATAGCTTTATATGTACCGTTATACGTTTATAATGTATGTACCTATATAGGTATGTAGAGATTTTTTTGGCCTGCTAAACCTGCTTTAACAAACCAAATGAAAATGCATGATGATAAAAGCGAATAGCGTGATTAGGTAGACTATAAAATAGGTTATATAGTGGAGAAACTACACATATGAAAACCTCGAGAAGCATACACCCTTGTTTTTTTATTATTTTGTTTCTACATAGGTATAAGCTAGAATCAATGAAAAAAAAATAGAATACCTACGTATTTTCTGGGTAAACGAAGTTCTACGTAAAAATAGCAGATGGCTCATTTGACCCCGGAGACTATCCCCTGAAGTCATTATGGTAGGTACTAAGATGAGAAGGCGTAGCGGATACTCACATAGGTCTACGCGGATACTCATATTCGTCAGCAGCTTGTAAGTGAGTACCTACTCACAGCGACGGAAGCTTGATATTTCATGAACTGAATTCGTTATAAAATATTTTTTTATCGTATGTTCATTGAAATTTATAAAACTGCTCCAAATAAAGGGGAACTGCCAACGATATCTTCCATTAAATGTATTTTTCCTTGCACTCACGTAATAAACATGTCTGACTAACCACCTGAGTAGAGTCGTTGACCTCTAGTAGAGTCATGAGTAGTCATGACGTGTCTAGAACTATCGACACGACAGGTTATAACTGGAATGAAATCAAACGGCAAATAAAATGGGCGGATTTAAACATATGAAGGCCAAACACCACGCGCTCAAGATGTATGCTGACGGACTCCTCATTCTCCCTTACTGATAGCATTGATTTTATAAAATCAATGCTGATAGTTATGGATATCCTATATGTATAAAGTCATTGTGCGACAAGCCCCTTTTTTATAAGGTTTTACAAGGTTTACAATTTATGCAGTAAGGCTAACCGCGCGATGCGGTAAAATTTCGTGCGTTTTATTTTCGGAACTATAGAATCACGATAGCGTACGCACTGCGGTAAAAATCCGTTCGGCTTTAACCGCCCTACCTTGGGTTATTATTCAAAAAGTAGGTAAAAAATCCTTGGGTTTCTCATTTTCAGATATATTTTGTATTTTATGTAATAGGTATATCATCAACCTAATTTCGATACATTCTGCAAATTAATTGCTAAATATGAAGAGGCTAGTGAAATATGTTTTTTTACCAATCCCTTCCTCATACAAACCAAACTCAAAAAAGTTGTATCAAAAGATTTTTTTTATTGAACGTACGGGGTACGGATTGTTGCGTTCGGGCGATAATATAGCGGACGCATCACGTAGGTTCATATAGGTAAAGCGGTTAACGCGCATAATTTTCGTTCAATCTTTCCCAAAAAGCCGCCACGGCAGAAATTCTGTAATTTTTCTATGGAAAACTACCCGCGGAATTAAGCGTCGAAAGCGTCGTAGTACGTTCTATCGATCCACACCCAGTTATGTTTATATGTAGGTAGACGAAATGGCAATGAACTTGAATTGGGGTGCTATCCCAAGTGAAAAGAGCGCAAGCTCAGATGGGATGACGTCATGGAAACGTGGCGACTGGCCTTGTGCCTAATGACGTCATCCCGCTTCTAGCAAGTTCTGTGTGACTCTTGTGCCCTACAAAAACAGGCGGCGCCGGCTTTAGGCCGGGAGGCAGTGAATATATTTAGGACGTATTTTCCCAGTTTCTGAAAGTAATTAAATCTGGTCTATTATTGATGATAATTAAGAAATTCCAAGTCTGGGGGGCGATTCTTGAAAAAATTAGCATGCCAAATTTATCTATGGTCCATTTGATTTACATGGGCCATAGATAAATTTAGCATGACAATTTTTTTTAAGAATAGGCCTCCTGGCAAGGATTATTCGAAGGGCGGGAGGTGCAATTGAATTGTACTTACCCTGTTTAAATGTTTTCCATTCACCAGAGTCGATAATTAACCGTCCTACCTTTGGGTTTTTAATAAAAAAAGTAGGAAAAAAACGTTGGATTTTTTTCCTTAGATTTCTTAAAACAATACAATATACCAGACAATTATTTTACACAAGAGACCCATTTATTACCCTTTTTGTATTTAGAATCGTAAAAACAATTTGACGTATTAAGTACGCTTTGTGGGTTTCGCTTTTTTTTGTTGTTTTTGTACTCGAGCATTACTCGAACGCACAATACGGGTTGTTGGGTTCGGGCGATATTACAGCGGCCGTATCACGTACGTTCGGGTAGGTAGGGCGGTTAAATGCATATAAAAAGCAAACAGGCTTATTTAGTTGAACGAAGCTAGTCTGACGATACTTCAACCATTACAAAAAAAACAGGTGTATTTTTCGGATACGTCGCCCTTACGTTTACACGTTTAAAACATAATACAAATTGATATTGGGCTCCATTGCGATTCTTCGGAAATTAGTCCGTGTGAACAAGACAGGGAAATACGCTAGAGCGGAGTGTGAGATGGTTGTCACTTTTTCGCATTAAAACTGCCCGCCAAGGTCAAATCTTACACTGCACGAAATATGCTCGAATTTATTCGGACGAGTATGTATAAGTTCGGCAGGTAGTATTTATCGACGATCGTTCGTTTTATATTCCGCTCTAACGTATTGCTCTGTCTAGTTCGCTTGGACTAATTTTAGTTTTAGTTAACAAAGAAACGCAATCGAGCCAATTATAATAGATTTTAGTTTGAAAAAAGTCTGGCTACTTTAAGAAATCGCGGAATGCGTCTCGCGGGATCTAGAAATTAGACAAAAATGAAAAATTCACTGATCTTATTTTCACTGTCTTTTTTTTTCAATGGACGAATTAATATTTGCGTTCTCTAGTATGTGTTGCCGTTCGCAACGCTCTTAGAAAGGTTCTTAGAAACTTACAGAAGCTTTATGTACTCTCCTAAGTCGCTTCTCGCCGTTTTTATATTTTAAGGGTACTATCAGTTCTTACGCCTTTTCTTAAGAATAAAGAGTTTTTATTATTATTATTATTACTCTCATTTTTCACACGCGTATGTCAGCCCATCACAGACGGATTTCTAGAATTGCCCGACTGAAACGAGACACGTCTCATTCAAATATTAAAATCAACCCTCAAGGAAGTCATAAATAAATTCGCATGGACTAAATTACTTGAAAGGTTCCGTGAAATAAGATATCGCCGATTTCGAGTGCCGAAGACGCATAGGTACTTAATTCTTGGCCTGTCTCTCGCGCATCGAATATCGCAAGGGGTCCAAATGGGATTTTAAAAAAAGAAACGTTACCGATCGGCAGTTGCCACCCACCTATATTCAATAGAGATGGGAATTAGCAAATAATCGCCTCTTTTGGGCACTTAGGAGGCTATTAAATAGTCGACTGTAAAGCTTGGATAGAATAAAACATACTTTATGATAATGATAACTATTACAAGTAATTTTAAGTACCTACTAAACATAATGTATTGTCATTGATTTTATAGTGTAATTAAAATCAATGGTATTGTTAACGTTTAAGCTCATATTCGCGCTATACATCTGATAAGATTGTAGTAATAATACATATTATATAAAATTACCTATAAAAAAAAAAAAAATTAAGCTAAAATGTAAATCTAATTTAAATAATTTGTACGCTCGTCTAAGCCCCCCCCCCCCCCCCCAGCCCCTAAGTGGACCGGTCGCTTCTCGCCTTTTTTACATTTTAACTAATCACAGGGTGAAGTGGCGTGGCTTCAGTCTCCCTAAAAGCGGCGGGACAATAGCAATAATTACGGCAGTTCGTAGGCTGGTCACGTCCTCGCGCGCATAAGAGTAATTTCTGTATTTTTTCCTATACAATGTTGCATGCGAGTTGACAATAAAACGATTTTCGTTAGTGCTAAAAAATTAGAGCACATTTGTATTTCCAAAAGCATGCAAATACAAATGACATATGCAATCCCTACGAAATACAAATGACATAACCGCTATTTACAATTAGTCACTGAATAATCCCATCGACGTGTTTGGAGACTGGGAAAATCTGTACCGAAAAAAAAACACTAGCTCCCCGACTACTATTAGCCTAGGACTCCGACAGCAGCTCCAACCAAGTTGCGATATTATATTAAAAAGGAGACATAGTAAAAGTATTTTATCGTAAATATTATCACAAACTCCTGTTAATTCGATACGAATTTGGATAGTTGTAGGTGTATTAATAGGTACCTGATTGATAGTTTGGTTAAATTGACAGAATAACAGCATTATTAAATGCACTATATAATATAGGAAGAAAAACCACAAACATTATAATAGGTTGATTCATAAGGTTTACAATATTAACATACATTAAAGTGTAGAATCAAATATTGTTGTTTTCAAAGCAAATGAAGTAGACATTTGTTGTTTTTGTATCAACTCCACTAGACCACAGTCTGTTCTAGAGAGATTGATAAATGGGTTATAGTATATTACAAAGTACACCTATTTTTAGACAATTTCTATACATCGAAATCTAATCGAAATTTGCTATACATTTGTTATACGATTTTATTTGAAGTCTTTTATGTATAAATATGTACATAATTTATATTTTTTGTAGCATTTAAAGAAAAAAATGTATAATTAAAAGCTTTACAAAAAGTATTAGGTTACAAGCCGAAAGTTTTGGTCGTTTGGGCATAGGTAGTTAAATCGAGCAAGATTTTTCCTCCTTTCACCACAGTCACAGTATAGTAATGAGTACAACGTAATAGAGAGTGTACTGACAGTATAGTCATTACATCGTAATAAAGAACTGAGAACCTAGCAACTGCGTAGCACATAAAGAATGAAAGTCCTTGGACTCCCTTTCAGATTCGGCGCAAATTTGAGCAACGCCCTGTGGCGCAGTTCGAGTTCAACGCCCTGTGGCGCAGTTCGAGTTCAACGCCCTTCATAATATTCCAGAATGCGGCGTAGCTTACCCATTTCCATCGCCCCAAAAATTTCCAGAAAGCTTCAAGTATTCAGGTTAAAATATTGTACTCTCTATTGGCTATTAAGTAGAACATCTAGAGTATTCTAGAGATATGGGCAGCGATAAAATGAAAGTTATCAGTGACTGCCGGAAATTCGTCGATGACTACTTATTCACACGCATATTATTGTATTTTATTTTTATTAAAATAAAGATATTCCAAAATATTTTTCGAAAATAAAGATAAGCAGCTCAAAATTAATTGTCCCAGTTACTTCAATAAAGTCGATGTTGAAAACAGTTTTTTGTCTTTCATTACTATATAAAAATCGGTTGTGTCACACCAAGACTTTTCCGGCAAGTATCCAAGGACTGATTACATCTGAATATTAATTTCATAAATAAAATCGATGAGCTCACGGCCGGCGGACGAACCCGGCTGGGTTCCATTGCGACGCCTCAGGCAGCGCGGCTCGTTCCCCGGCAAGTACGGTGTTAGGCCAAGCGGCAATAAATAGTGTTATTATTTTATTAAAATGTATTGCGGAATTTAAATATTATTAGTGTAGATTGTATATAAGTTTTTCCAACCAAAATTTCACAGCGTGGTTTCGGAACAGAAAGGCATGTGTGTAGGTACAAAATTTCAAGTCCCTAAGTCCAATATTTCGAGGTTAAAATATAACTAGTGGTCCGATTTCAACCACAACCTTTACAACTCTTGCCAGTACCAATGATGCCTGCATGCGAAATTTCAACTCAATCGGAATAAGCGTTTGGGCGCGATCGTGGAGGAATACACACACAGACATACAGGCAGACAGACTTTAATCTGGTAATGGTCCTAAACCTCATGGACATTTCCGTCTTCATCTCGAAAAAATGCGAGTTCACAGTGCCTTTTCGGTTGTGGGTGTCCTTGCCGGTTGTCCTTGACGATGTCCTTGTCGGTTGGTGGGCCGGGAAAGTAAAATATAACGTACAGTGCACTTCCCATTCGGAAGTACCTTCTTGTAATGCGTATTACATTTGTATGTGCGTATTTATATCTACTTAAAGAAAAAGAACTAATAAAGAAGAAGAACCTACACACCAATGATAACATAACAATACAAATACTACACACGACTCGCGAGTGGCAATATCGTAACAAAACGATAAAGCGGCTAATAATATGATTTTTACAGTACGAAATCAAAGACTATCGCGGTTGTTTGCCATTATAAATAGGATAAAAACGAATGTACCGCGTGAAATTTGTAGCTCCCGACGTTTCTCCGATGTTGCAACCGCCTTTGTCCAGGGTAGACTGAAGAGTCTACGGAATAGACTGGGAGACAGGAGTGTCTGCCAGGGTAATTTACCCTGGACAAAGGCAGTTGCAACATCGCCGAATTGCCGGGTGCTACAAATTTCACGCGGTAAAATTGTTTTTATCTTATTTATAATGTTTACATAATTAATGTAGAAGCGAAATATCCTTTTTATATCGTTCAAATCAATTTTCTCTCTGTCGGGCAATCTACAATCGGGGCACAGGAGTATAAAAATGATAGACCGATAGACAGAGGCCTAGATGGAAAAAAGACAAAGCTTATGTAACAAATTGTCTTATCGGTGTATCCAAAACGTCGGGTGACGTCGTTGAAGTCGACGGAGCGGAACGGTGACGCTGCGCGTTTTCATATTACAATGACTCATCTTTATGTAACGAATCAGGTGAACCAACCAACGGAACGTCGGGCGCCATTATTCCAAGTACTTATTAATACAATAATAACACCGGAGTTTTACAAAGGAAAAACGTTTTCAATTGGAGGATTTCAAGGCCGTTGTGTTATTTTAGGCGATGAAGCTACGAGCGACGTAATTTTCCGGGCGGTTTTCCTCAATAATTCATTGACCTGTGGGAATTCACCCATTGTGGGCCTCTGCGTGGGTGTATTTCAAGCAAATTTTGGGTCAAAATAAACTTGTTTCTTCCGGTCGTGCCATAACAGCTTCATTGCTGTCTTCGTTGTAGCATTGAATATATTTATTGTATATTGAAGAAATACAAAGTCCTTACAATGGCATCAGCGTATATTCTCAGTTGTTTAGTGTATGCTAAAAAACAACATACATAACTGTACCCTAAAGTCTGTTTGACTATAATTTATGTAATTCGTGATTGGGCCTTTAAACTTCCAAAGACCATACGAGATTTAGAACCAAAAATGTTCGAATATCATCCACACATGCTAATTATAAGGTAGACTACATCGAAAAAATATTACAATATCTTTTATATAGGTACATAGTTATTATGAAAAGTAATATCACATTATCTAAGGTTAAAACATGCGGGATAAACCTCGTAGTAATAATTTAAGTTGATAATGTTTGATTATTCATTATAATTAATGCCGTTTTACGTATGGGATTACTGACCATTTATTTTTTAATTTCGTCTGAATTTGGTTATTTTTAGTATTATTTTAAATAATTATTCGTTGCATTAATTTCAAACTATTGATTTTTTTTACTTTCGAAAAAACATTTTTTTAATGTTATTTCTTACATTTATATTTTCGTTATTGTATTTTAAACAATTATGATTATGACATTATCCAACAGTTGGTTATAAAATCCATCAGTTATTTTTCTGTGAGTTTCTCCCACTGCTGAAGGGTGGTTTTTGTGGACTGTAAATGTTATTTACCTTCGCGTTCTCTCGTTCTTCCTGGCCGCCGAGTAGTCTCCCGTATCTGGTTCACACTCTATTAGATGATCACACAGTGAAAGAGTTTATTTCAAAAGAACGTTTATTGTCCCTCAATTTACTCGTGAGTTACAGTATACACTTAAATTATGCGCGCGAGTACGAGACCAGCCAAGGGCTGCCGTATGTACAACTATTATCCCGCCGCTTAAGGGTCGTTCATTCTCGACCTCGGTATTTTTGTGACTGTTCGATTTTCCAAAATCGTTCACTAGCCTCGCTAAAGCCCCGCCACTCTAACCCGTGATTGGTTAAAAGGCAATGGCGGCGGTAAGAGACCGGCCTACTGAGGGTTAAGGGGTGTGGCTTAGCGAGAGTACATATGTATTATTCAATCAGGCTTACATTTTTAACTTAAATTAATCTCACCTTAATTGAAGGTAATTTCTATAATATGTATTACTACTACATTATCATTAGGTTTATAGCGAAAATATGTAGATTAAACATTAACAATACATCATATTTAGTACTTAAAATTCCTTCGAATAGCTAGCAAAATTATAAGTATTTGATTTTATCCAAGCTTTCAGTCGAATAATTAATAGCCTCCTAATTACCTCAAACATTGCGATTATTTTGAGATTACCACATTTGTTTTAATATAAGAGGGTTGCGCGAGCGGCTTGCCGCGTTTACGATTTTTTGTTATCGGTCGACACCCTCGATATATCCACTGCGAGAAATGACAGGCTGATAATTAATTAGGGGTCTTCGGCCCTTAAAGACGGCGATATATTATTACCAGGACCTTTCATGGAATTTTGTCCTGCGTATTTAGTTAGGACTTCCTTGCGGATGATTTTAATATTTGAATGAGCCGTATTTTGTTTCAGTGTCTGTTATTTATGTCTGTTATGGGGTGGCTCGAGCGTGTGAAAGAGGAATATAAGCTTCTAAGAATCGATCTCTCGCGAACAGCCACCCATATTAGAAATGCAAGTGATAATTCGTACATTTCCCCGCTCATGGCAACGTGCCATTAACTTATTTTACGAATTATTTACCTTAAATCTACGTTATTTATATCTATGGCTTATTCTATTCGGGCGGACAATTCTAATCTAACTAGTTTGCTTATTGACCTGCGATAAATTTTTCCGTCGATTTTTACATCTACTATCCTGACAACACCTGTTTTGTCAGGGTAGACTTCCGTTACTATAGCGCGAGGCCATCTTCCTCTTTCTAGAGAGGGATCCAATATTAACACCAGTTCCCCCACCCTTAGTGGAGGTTGTACCTCCTTCCATTTAGGTCGAGAGACTAGCATAGGTAGTACTTCTTTAGACCACCTATTCCAAAAAGCGTCAGCTAGAGCTTGGGTCTGTCTCCACTGTTTACGGTTACATAAATCTCCAATGGTAAATTTACCCATAGCGGTGCTGTTAGAGTGTCCTAACAAAAAGCTTTGCGGCGTAAGTGGCTCCTGGTCTCGACTGTCTATAGTAATGTGCGAGATAGGCCGCTGATTAAGGATTGACTCCACTTCAGCCAATAAAGTCTGCATCATTTCCACAGAAGGCGCTCTTTCTTTCAATATGGCGTACAAAGCTCTTTTGGCTGACTTAACCATCGATTCCCAGCAGCCGCCATGATGGGGAGAAGCAGGTGGTATAAACCTCCAGTCAATCTGGTCGTTACTTAAACGTTCACGGATACGTTCATCGTCAATCTCTGAAACGACCTTCTTCAATTCGGCACTCGCACCTTTTAGATTAGATCCATTATCTGACATTATCACCCTTGGTTTGCCCCGCCGGGCTATGAATCTTCTTATCGCTTGTATGGTCGAATTAGTAGACAAATCATATGCTAATTCAATGTGAACCGCTCGTGTGGTTAGACAAGAGAACAACACGCCATATCGTTTCTCCACTTTTCTTCGTATAGTCACCTGAACCGGCCCGAAGTAGTCTACGCCTACGGCGTTAAAACACCTCGTATGATGCTGCAAACGTGACATCGGGAGTTGTCCCATCAACGCTGTGACTGGTTTTGCCCTTCTCATTTTGCACAGCATACACTGGTATATAAATTTTTTGACCGTTTGACGGGGACTAATTAGCCAGAACCTCTGGCGTAGGCTGGCCAATGTCGTTTCAACCCCGGAATGAGCCATCTCCTCATGAGTTCTTACCACCAGTAGTTGTGTATAGCGATCCCGGCCGTCAAGTATTATGGGATACTTAGTGTCGTGTGGTATACCCGGCGCATTTGCGATGCGGCCGCCTACTCTTATTAAGCCCCGCTCGTCTAAGTACGCATTTAAACCTATCAAACGGCTATTCCTAGGTAAAGTCCCTTTCACTCGTATAAGTTCTATTTCTTTCTTAAAAGAACGACTCTGCGACTCCTTTAATAATATTATTTCAGCGCTGGCAATGTCTTGTCCGTTTAAAATGCAGTTATTCGTGGCACCTCTACATAGTTGAATAAACTTCCTAACGTATGCGGCTACGCGCAATAATCTGCGATGTTGGGAGAATCTCGCGACATCTATTGTGCTCGTAGGTACAGCGTGTAGCGCAAATACCGCCAATGGTTTATACTCGAGGGATATCTTATCCTTTTCCCCGGGTTGATGGGGAACCTTTGCCGGCCATACCTCTGGTGGCTGTCTAAGGTATTCAGGACCATTCAGCCAACGGCTCTCGGGCGAGAGGTCAATTTTTGACTTCGCTCTCGTAGCTTCATCTGCAGGATTACTATTTCCGCTTAACCATCTCCACTCCTCCGGGGTAGTCAGTTCGTCCAATACTCCCAGACGGTTAGAGACAAATTGTTGGTGGTCGGAGCTACGTGAACGTATCCACCAAAGTACGTTCATCGAGTCTGTCCATAAAATCTTTTCATGAAATTTAATTTTGTACTCGCTAGTGATTTTTTTCGCTAGTTCGGCGCCTAATAGTGCTGCTGTCAGTTCTAAACGCGGTATTGTCATTTTTTTTAACGGCGCGACTCTGGTTTTACTTGCGATAAAGGATGTGGTCGGTTCTTCGCCTGGTCTGGCTATTCTCATATACGCGACAGCGCACATAGCCTCTTGAGACGCGTCACAATATATGTGTAATTGTCTATTTTCGGAGGGATTCTTTGTTACGCCGTGATAGCGTGAAATCCTTACGTCCTTCGCCGAGCGAAGGGCATTTATCCATTCACCCCAACCTTTGAAAATATCTTGTGTGACCTCCTCATCCCAGGCTACACCGCTGGTCCACACCTTTTGCATTAGAATTTTGGCTCGGATAGTTATTGGGCTTAATACCCCGAGTGGGTCATAAATTGACATTACTACCTTAAGAGCCTCTCGTTTCGTTGGCACTCTCTGGCCCGTTTTTAAGGCGTCATCGAGTTTTTCTAACCTAAAATTAAATGTAAGTTGGTCACTTTCTGGCAACCATTCTAACCCTAAAAGCCGTTGAGAGCTTATCTCTCCTTTCTCCAGAGCAATATTATGGGTAGCTTTCCTTTCTTCGGGTATTTCGTTCAAAACGCTTTGATAATTAGACGCCCAGCCCTTTAAGAAAAAATTCCCTTGTTGATGGATGTAAATTATGTTTTTTATCACGTTACGAGCTTCTTCTATTGAAGAAGACCCGAAAGCAAGGTCGTCCATAAAGTGATGGTCTGTGATAGCCTCCACTGCTAGAGGGTACTGATTCTTGAAACGTTCAGCGTTTTTATTTCGGATATAGAGGGCTGATGTCGGGGATGACCGAGAACCGAATATTAAAGAGGACATTTTTAGGATACGAGGTTCTATATCGCGCCGATATCCCCGCCAAAGGAACAACTGACTATAGGTATCGTCCTCGATCACCTTAATACGCATGAACATGTCCCCAATATCGGCGGTAAAAGCCACCGGATGCTCGCGGAACCTAAAAAGTATACCTGTTATGCTTTGATTATAGTCTGGCCCCGTTATCAGTAAGCTATTTAGAGATACTCCCTTTACGCTAGCAGCAGCGTCATGCACGATCCTAAGCTTGTTTCCTTTGGCGGCGCTACAGACACCCAAGTGTGGTAAAAACCATATATCAGTTCGGCCGGCTAATTTGGAAGGGTCTACTTCTTCGGCGTAACCTTCTGCTAAGTACTTGTTCATTTTCTGACAATAAGCGTCTCCATAAGTCCGATCTCTGTCCATTTTTCTCTCGACGGCGTGAAGTCGAGCTAGCGCCATAGGTCGGCTATCAGGAAGAACACGTCTGTCATCTCGCCAGAGCAACCCCGTGTGCCATACCCCGCCGTTTAACGAAGTAGTGGATTCTAATAATTTTTTAGACCTTACCGAGTCCGCAAGTTCTCGCTTTTTATTCGGCCAGTCTTGCTCTAATCTGAGGTTTTCCTCGAGTAATCTCTGAAGAGACGCGTCATTGCTACCGCTATCACTTAGGCAGAAGCTATGTAATGCGTCATTTTGCCTATCTACAGATACTCGTCCCACTGGAACCCAGCCCAGTAGTGTTTTTGACAACGATAATTCGTCATTAATGCGCCTTAATCCGCGTGAAACGATTAATTCCCAACAATTAGCCCCGATTAGTAGGCGCGGTTGGACATCTGATATTTTGTCGACTTTCACCGCAGTCAAAGTGTCAAAATCAGAGGCGGCCGCCGATAAATTTTTTAATTTCGGAAGGTTTAACGCCGCAATACTATAAGCCTGCACGTCGAAAACCTTACGGCCCAATTCCCCCCTTATTTGAAACGAGACTGTTTCAGCCCCTTTAGAAGAAGTTTTCATACTTCCTATACCACATACCTCCATATTGGTGGGAGGCCCTCTAATATTCAGCTCTTGCGCGACTTCGCGGTCTATTATAGAGACCGTCGATCCGCTGTCTAAAAGCGCGTAAACTACCTTTCTCCCCTTTGGTCCTATTAACGTTATCGGTAAAACTTGCAAGAGGACTCTGTTGTTGGCTACTGTATGCGCGACAATAGCCCCGGTCTGTGTTTCACCTTCGGCTGTTGCCGTAATTATCTCGGTTCCGCCGAGCGCCGCGTCCGCGGCAGTAAGTAAGAAATGATACTTAAATCGAGGAAACCTTTTATAGGCTGGGCAGTTTTTCCTGCCGTGCGAAGGTGCAAGGCATTTAAAGCATCGCTTAAGTGATTTTACGACTCCCCAGCGAGAGTCTAGGGAAAGTTTTTTAAACCTTTCGCATTTGCTGAGAAAATGATCGCCGGTACAATTTGGGCATTTCATACGAGACTGCTCAGTCATGTTAAGAACGTAATTTTTATGATTTTGCTGTTTATACTTTTTATCGCGCGCTACTACTTGATTTTTTCTACCGCTGTCTAATGGACCTATTCCCGCATCTTGCGAGTCTATCGCTAGTGTTTCTAGCCAAGATGCGAATCGTATGATAACCGGTTCGTCTGGTTTACCCTTTCCTTTATCTCCTAGCCACAATGTTAATAAGTTTTTTGGCAACTTCGCTACAAGAGAACCTAAAAGTTCTGGGTTCCATAGGTGCTCAATCCTATTTACTGATTTTACTGTGGCCACCAGATTCTTAACTTGGCAAGCAAATTGCAACAATTCCTCTGCTTCTATAAATTCAGAGAGGTCCCTGGTTTTACGTAAATCAGCTAGTGTGCGCTGAATAATTACATTTGGATTTCCAAATAACGTCTCTAATGTTTTCATTATTTCGCCAACGTTCGCAGGGGATAAAAGTAACCCTGAAACGCAATCTCTTGCTCGTCCGCGTATCGCGGATTGCAAGCGAAGTAAGTTTTGTTCGTCATTCAGACCTATAACTTCGGTGGACTGGTTAAAAATCGATTTAAAGGCTAAAAACTGAAGTGGATCTCCACTAAAGTGTGGAAGTTCCTTGTTATATTGCGGCTTCGAGGAGGCTATT
Organism: Micropterix aruncella; assembly: GCA_944548615.1. NCBI lineage: Eukaryota > Metazoa > Arthropoda > Insecta > Lepidoptera > Micropterigidae > Micropterix > Micropterix aruncella. The sequence continues at coordinate 24,899,899 of OX155959.1, read as the reverse complement.
GAAATTACTCGACATACCTGGCTTATTAATTTTTTGCTCGCGCTGTCATCGGACCCGTCTCCTGTGCTGGAGCCAGCGGCCGCGGCGGCGTCTGTGGCCGCCGCGTCCGCTGCGGTCGCGATTTCGCCGCCCGCTGCGCGATGCGCCGCCCCGTCAGGTGCCGCCGCGCCCGCCTCGAGCCGCATCCCCTCGTGCGCCGCGCGATGTGTTGCCCCGTGAGGTGCCACCGCGCCCGCCTCGAGCCGCATCCCCTCGTGTGCCGCGCGATGTGTTGCCCCGTGAGGTGCCGCCGCGCCCGCCTCGAGCTGCATCGCCTCGTCCGATTCTTCTTCTCTCCTGCCGCGGTATCGCTCTTCATTTCGTGGTTTTATTTGGTCGGGTTCACTATATGAAGTCAGCGGTGCTTGCGTCTCTGCCCACAGCGTAGTACGACCTGCTGTTTCTTCAAGATCGGCGTAACTTCTTGTCTCCCATTCTCCGCTTTTTTCTGAGTCGTAAGCTTCGGAAACTACGTCTAACACTCTAAGTGCGTGCTGACGGTCTGCTTCTAGCATCTGCAATTCAGCTTCTAAATCTGCATGTTGCACTTGAATCGCAGCCGCCGCCCCTGCCGCCTCCGATCTGCGTTTTGCCGTCGCTATCTCTTCGGTCGCACGGAGTTGTTCCCTTTGCGTTATCGCCTCTGATTCCAATTTTTTCTTTTCCGCGGCTACCTTTGCTTGTTCTCTGGTGACCCGCCTCAGCTGTTCTGATGCTTCTTTCACTTCCTGAACTCTTTCACTCCTCCTGCTGCTTTGTGACCAGGTCCGCCTCGATACGTTCGATTTTTCTGCGGTCGACTCCATCGTACAATTTATTTTTCAAGGTTCTTTTCTTTATTTTTCATCCGGCTGCGATGGATCACTTATGGTTATAAAATCCATCAGTTATTTTTCTGTGAGTTTCTCCCACTGCTGAAGGGTGGTTTTTGTGGACTGTAAATGTTATTTACCTTCGCGTTCTCTCGTTCTTCCTGGCCGCCGAGTAGTCTCCCGTATCTGGTTCACACTCTATTAGATGATCACACAGTGAAAGAGTTTATTTCAAAAGAACGTTTATTGTCCCTCAATTTACTCGTGAGTTACAGTATACACTTAAATTATGCGCGCGAGTACGAGACCAGCCAAGGGCTGCCGTATGTACAACTATTATCCCGCCGCTTAAGGGTCGTTCATTCTCGACCTCGGTATTTTTGTGACTGTTCGATTTTCCAAAATCGTTCACTAGCCTCGCTAAAGCCCCGCCACTCTAACCCGTGATTGGTTAAAAGGCAATGGCGGCGGTAAGAGACCGGCCTACTGAGGGTTAAGGGGTGTGGCTTAGCGAGAGTACATATGTATTATTCAATCAGGCTTACATTTTTAACTTAAATTAATCTCACCTTAATTGAAGGTAATTTCTATAATATGTATTACTACTACATTATCATTAGGTTTATAGCGAAAATATGTAGATTAAACATTAACAATACATCATATTTAGTACTTAAAATTCCTTCGAATAGCTAGCAAAATTATAAGTATTTGATTTTATCCAAGCTTTCAGTCGAATAATTAATAGCCTCCTAATTACCTCAAACATTGCGATTATTTTGAGATTACCACATTTGTTTTAATATAAGAGGGTTGCGCGAGCGGCTTGCCGCGTTTACGATTTTTTGTTATCGGTCGACACCCTCGATATATCCACTGCGAGAAATGACAGGCTGATAATTAATTAGGGGTCTTCGGCCCTTAAAGACGGCGATATATTATTACCAGGACCTTTCATGGAATTTTGTCCTGCGTATTTAGTTAGGACTTCCTTGCGGATGATTTTAATATTTGAATGAGCCGTATTTTGTTTCAGTGTCTGTTATTTATGTCTGTTATGGGGTGGCTCGAGCGTGTGAAAGAGGAATATAAGCTTCTAAGAATCGATCTCTCGCGAACAGCCACCCATATTAGAAATGCAAGTGATAATTCGTACAACAGTATTTGCTATTTTGGACAAATAAAAGACTATTGACTATTGATTCTATAATATACTACATAATCAATGATTGTAGGTAGACACTTTGTCTGTAGTTTTTCAACATTTTTTCCCTGCACCCAGTTGTAGGGGATTTATAGCAGTAGGTATATGCAGGAACGATACTGTTTCTTTCACATAGGATAATGTATGTCCTGTCTAGATGCAGAGTATCATATTCTACTAGACTAGTAGAAAGTTGAGCGTATCTAATCTAATCTAATCTATACAAGAAAGTTCTTAGGATCCGTGACTTTTTTAGGACCTGTAGTTTTAATAGAATTCTGACCAACATACATAAAATTAATATATTTGGGTTTCCTATAAGTTATTGGGCTGTTAGTTTACTAAAAATAAGAATAGTTTGCAAATCGGGGACAACACCATTCCAACACATTTGTTTAACCATATTTACATATTTCTTACGTTATTTTATTCATATTCTTATTTTACATATTTCTGACGATTAGGGTAAAAAAAACCCGCATAAGTAGGTATTTTATTTATTCAGTTATGTAAACTCGGAAGAGATAGCCGTTCTTATGGTAGGTATACCATACGTAGGTAATCTACTTTTATCAGGAGCGTTATCAGTAACATTAGTGATTTAAAAAATCAATACACTACCGCATCAGCTGACTAAAATCAACGTTCATCAAGTATTGCCATAGGACAAAACAAAATAGAGCGATAGAGATGTGTGAGCCAAACCGTGACCTTGCAAAAAGTATTCGGCGACCAAAACACTACGCCGATCAAAAAAGCGGGAACCGCTGGATTTGCTGACGCCGAATTCTCGTACACGTCGCTTGACAGCTCTTTTGAAGTCGCCGGATTGGCAGACGCCGATTGCAAACACCTGATTCTCATACAAACAATAAATCGTAAAACAGTTATCTGTAATTTAGTGATTTCATAACTTCCTTTAGGCCACTTTTCACACAGTAAAATCTCATTGAAGTTCATCAGTTCGTTTGCAGTAATTGCAACATGTTCTCCAAGCGAGTCAAGCGGACTTCGCTGATCGCTCCCAAAAATACTTGAAATGTATAAAAATAACCTGATAAAATCTAGTCTGATGCCCGGGCCACACTGCCGGGAAATGCCGTTAATAACGGCGATGATGGGCGTTTTTGCTGCGGCCTACACCTAAATTATCGCGATAATTAATGGCATTTCCCGGCAGTGTGGCCCGGGCATAAGTGATGCAGCCAAGCGTTGGCACGTGTTGAGCCGGCCCGAAAAACTGTCATTGTTGTCTATGGTCATGGGACGTGGATGGGACGTGGATGGGACCACGTCAAGTCACTTTATCGTGTCAATCAAATGTCAAACAAAATGAATTATTGCAGTATAGGTACCTTTCTCAGAAATCGAAAAAACAAAGAAATACTACTAGGTTAGATCATTGTAATGCTAGATGTGAAAGAAAAAAGCTTTGGACGCGTAAATTTTCAAAACCAAATTTACATACAAAAAATAAAAATAAAATTTTTTTACCTCAGTTTTTAAGGTTGTTTTAAAAAAACCTAACCTAACCTAACCTAACCTACCGCCAAATAGGTGTTTATGTATTATTTAAAAAAAAAAAGTACCGAAATGTATGGGTTTGGCGCTTTTTTGAATGCCTATATCTCGCTTATTTATTGAGACCGAATAAATATTATTGCAGATTCGGAATCAGCGTGGTGAATATAGTCTGGTGACGTTAAAAAATCAACAATCTAGAAGAGGTACCTATACTGCAATAATACCCAAAATTGTTTGTACCTAATGCATTGTTTTATTATGACGACATAGCTAGATATTGTTTGGTTGCGTGTTAAAATTTTAAAAATATGCAAAATTAATTAGTTACTCACATTCTGGAATGATGTCTAAAGCTTGTCGTCTTAAACTTCTTGACCTTATAACATCCACGACAATAATGTGAAATGTTCTGTCCGTTAACACACATAAAATGCTTGATCGTGGGGATCCCGAACATGAGATCAGCGGCTTTAATCGTTTCCTGGGCCGGCCCTTTTATGTGTATCATTATAGTCAAAAAAATCGCCAGGAAAACTTTCCTCTGAAACTATTTATTATTCACGCCCTTCTATGGCGGGGATCACACAAAGTCCTCGCGTTAGACACCAGCTCTCGGTTAGAAACACTGCTAACACCAAAAATAGGACTCACACTGTAAAAATCACAAGTTTTTACGAAATAAAACATAAACAACTCTGAATTTCAAAATAGAATGACGAGGGAAACAGCACGTCAGGAGCTTATATAAACCAGTGTCGAAATTAGTGACGTTTACCCATCTCTTTCCATCGCATACGATTGGTTTGTGCGTCAGAAAAAGACGGCAATACCTCGTCACCCACATCGAAATCAAGTATGCTTCTCAAAACTTTTGAAAAACAGAGAAAGTTTAGCGATATTAATCTGGAAAATTGATTTAAAAATCGATTTAAATATAAATACAGTTCTTTAATTAGTGTAATCGAAAATATAAAGATGATGCAATTGTTGGCATAGTTGAGGGAGCTCTACCAGACAGCATCAACAGTATTGCCACTGCGTGGAACACGCGTGGAGCCCTATATTTTACTTTTTTTTAAAATATGAATTTCTTATAATTGGCTTTAGTTATTATTTTGCATTATTATATTAAAATTGGAGTTTTTGAAAGAAATTGTAGATGCGGCGGGAAACCATCACTTCCGCTTCCACCGGATCTTTTCTTAATGTTGCTAGAAATCTTGAGATGTATGGGATGCCGGTAATTAATGTGGGGGGCGCCAGTTTTGCATGCGGCAATTTTGCACAAATGTCACTTTTGACAGTTCCAAATTTGTTGAGGGCAGATTTGCAGGAGGCAACCTTGCAGGCGGCAACCTTGCAGGCTGCAACCTTCAGTACAGTTTTTAAGTTTTTCTGTTAGGTTAGGTTAGGTTAAGTTTTTCTTTCCCTAAAATCGAAGTGACATTAATTACCGGCATCCTTGTAGTGGATGACTTTTATACATCAAACTAAACATTAAAAAAAATGTTTTAAGTTTTTCTGTTAGGTTAGGTTAGGTCATTTTGACATTTGCAAAACTGCCTTCTGCAAGATTGCCTTCTGCAAAACTGCCGCCTGCAAGAATGCCGTCTGCAAGATTGCCGTCTGCAAATTTGCCTTCTGCAAGTTTGATGGGACCCATTAATGTCACTTCGATTTTAGGGAAAGAAAAACCTAACCTAACCTAACCTAACAGAAAAACTTAAAAACTGTACTGAAGGTTGCTTCCTGCAAGGTTGCCTCCTGCAAATCTGCCCTCAACAAATTTGGACCTGTCAAAAGTGACATTTGTGCAAAATTGCCGCATGCAAAACTGGCGCCTCCCATATATTTCACAAATATATTTTATAATATATTTCGAAAAAACACGATATGTTGAGGTTCAGTAAATGGTAAATCAGACCTTATATATTTTATTGAAAATATATTCTCCTAATGATAGGGTGAAATAACGGAAAGAAGAAAATTAAATGATGGTGACTAATCGTACTTTTCATTAGCCGTTTTAAAGAAATATTTCAAAGAGATTTTTATAGTAAATCATGAGTAGTAAAAACTTATATTTATGGAAAAAGCGGGAAATATTGTAATACTATCTATACGAGTAGTATTGATATGAATTAACGTTGATTACAGAAATACGATAGTTGTTGTTGATCGCTTTACGATAGTTTAACTTTTTGATAGTGTACAGCTCTATTTTCGTTAAAAAAAAACGAATGGTCGGCGAATGACGTTTCCCGGAGAGTGAAATTTAAAAAAAATGGTTTTATGTTTGTGACATATGTTTTAATTATAGCGACGTAATATCGAGGTGTGCGTTCGATTATAAATTAATTCCGCGTGTGCGTGCTTTAAATAATAACAAAATCAACTGCGCTTCTGCGATGTGAAAAAAAATCAATGTCATCTAACTTGAAACTGTGTAAACGATTTATGTAATTGTTGTGCCGACAGGAACTCCTGCAAAATGCCATTGATAGAGGGGGTCGGGGACGAGGTGGTGTGGTTTGTTTCTTTAGTCTTGGGAGCAATGATAGCTCTTTTAGCTTGGTGGTCCACGGGGTACCGACAAGATCGTTACAGAACTGTTGTCGTCTTGGACCGAAATATGAGGCACATATACAGAGCATTCGTACAGCATCCTGTTAGCTTTAGCATACGTAAGTAGCTACTGTTATGTTGATATTTATTTTTCTTAACCCTACGTTGGTCGAGGGTCACAGATGGACGCCAGTGATCGACGGATGAGCACAGCGCTCCCTGCATCTTTTACACTTATTATGCGTGATAGGTTACTTATTTGGGTATTTATTAGGTATTGCCACCAGTTCTACATTTTTGATTCTTTAACATCACCCGACTATATTCACCATGCTGATTCCGAAACTGCAGTTATCGTTTGTCGGACTCAATAAATAAGAGAGATATGGACATTTTAAAAAATGACTAACGCCTACATTTCAATAGTTTTTTTTAAAAACAATTCATGGATTTATTGCAGAATAGGAACCTTCCTCAAAAATCGAAAAAATAAAGAAATACTTCTGGATTCTATCATTGTAATGCTAAATTTGAAAGAAAAAAGCTTCGGACGCCTAAAATTTCAAGACAAAAAAAACTAATTTACATTAACCCGTGGAGTATGAGTCAACCAAATCTGGTCGCGAAACAATTATCCGTTGAGTACGAGTCGACCAAATCTGGTCGCGCGTTTTTTTTCACTTCTTTGACGTTCTCATATTTATTCATAATTATCTAATTGTTTTACAAAATGATATTTCAATATTCTATATTCGAAATTTCAATGCAATTATTGTGCAGTTGTTCTTTTTATGATTGGTGTAGTAGTTTCGTAGTTATAGTACTTTAAGTCGATGTCGCCGAAAATCCTGCAAAAGAGACAGATGCATCCATGAAAATACCCATTTACTCCAAGGGGTAAAAAAAAAGTTTTTTAAACCGTTTTTAAGATTGTTTAAAAAAATAATAATCTAACCTACCGCCAAATAGGTGTTTATGTATTATTAAAAAAAAAAACTAACTTAACCTATCGAAATGTATGGGGTTGGTGCTTTTTTAAATGCCTACGTCTAGCTTATTTATTTAGACCGAATAAAGATTATTGCAGATTCGGAATCAGCGTGGTGAATATAATAGTAATAATAATAAAATGCTTTATTCATACGAAAAGGCGAGCTTATTGCCTACAGACAATATTTTAGAGCTAACCTATACTATTGTAACAAAATTATATGCGAGTAGATGCTACATAACTTAACCTATAAAAGAGACTAAGACAAAAAAAAGAGGATAGAAAGAAATATATATTTTTAACTCTTTATGGGCACAGAATGTACCACACCAAAATAATCTAACACATATAAGTACACTAAGGTTTAAAAAGGAGGAGAATGGGAAGGGAAAGGGAATTTATGTGGAAGATTTCAAATGATCTCTTAGTCTGTTTTTAAAACTCATTTTGCTTGGCGCATTTCTGACATTTTTTCCAAAGACAGGCTCCATGCACGGTGAAAGAGAATGAGAAGACGTCAGTGCTGTGACTAGGGATAGAGAGTAGCAAGTTATCTTTTGATCTCAGCGGGCGTCCATGAGCGAATAGTGCAGTAAATGAGGAGTTAGGGGAGGGAGATAAGGTGGGGGACAGGTTGATGGTTTCGCGTCTTATAGGGGATGACATAGTTAACTAAGAGTATTCTAAATCAAACAAGTATAAAACAAGATTATAAAATTAAAATAAAAAATATATATGTAGGTACGTTGAGAAAACAAAGTACCTAAGATATAAAATAACGATAAGAAAAACAGGAATGCTATTATAGCCATGCTAGAAATCCAATATTATTGAAAAAGTTGGTAACATAATTAAGTAGCGTTTTGTATCCCTCGAGAACATTTAAATTCATATATAATTTAGTTAAGGAAAAAAAATGTAACATATTATGAATCATTACTAAATAATGTTCGTTGTCAAACTAGATTGGTTCCAAATTATTGATACGTGATGTAACAGTAATCAAATATTTTTAACAAACATGAATATGTTTTGCAAAATAAGGAAATTTTAATAATTCAGCGAGGCCGTGATCAGAGTAAATGTCGTCTCGCGCCGTGTAATAGGCAGGTAAATCAGACACTGCTAACGTCATTGTTCTGATCGATTATCGAGGGATACTGAAAAAAGGTTTACATTAATAATTCTACTTTTTAACCCGTTGAGTATGATACGACCAAATCTGGTTCTGAAACAATTATCCGTTGAGTATGATACGACCAGATCTGGTTCCGCGTTTTTTTCACTTCTTTGACGTTCTCATATTTATTCATAATTATCTAATTGTTTTACAAAATGATATTTCAATATTCTATATTCGAAATTTCAATGCAATCATTGTGCAGTTGTTCTTTTTATGATTGGTGTAGTAGTTTCGTAGTTATAGTACTTTAAGTCTATGTCGCCGAAAATCCTGCAAAAGAGACAGATGCATCCATGAAAATACCCATTTACTCCAAGGGTTAATACATTTTTTTGAGCGGAGTTCTCTTGTCTGTTGATCCTTAAATGTTGCCAAGTGGATCACTGCATTGTCGAGCTGTTTTTGCGTAGTAATCATCTGTCGCGTGGCATCTGGTAAAGAAATGTGAATCGCCCCGTTCTGTTACCAGGTGTTCTGAGTTTCGAAGTGCTGACGTGCTTCAGTGAATATTTTCTGGCCTAGCGGTGTCAGTGATTCAGATATCATTGTCTTTGAATCCTTTAGCGATTTTTTGGACATCCAGATTTTATCCTGAATTCGATCACGCATGATCTTCTTAAGAATTGGCCTCGGCTTGTCTTTTTTTGGTTTACCAAGCCGGTAAGCCTGATCTATGTTATCTTCGGTGAAATCGGTAAGTTTTAGTTGATTCTTAATCACTCTAGTGATGAATTCTACAACATTCTCGTCCTGATTTTCCTTGACACCGTGAAAAAGATGTTTTCTTCTCGATCGCGTGTCTAGCTCATCAATACGGGCGTTTTGTTCCACTGCTTCCTCCTCGAGCTTCTTAACTATTGACATAAAAATATTCTTTAAACCATAGTAGTCTGCTGATAGCATGTCGAGGATGACAGGAGCGCTATCGGCTTTTACGCTTTCAACCTCTTTAAGCCTCCGTTCGAATTCTTCCATTTGGCTAGAGAAAGAAGACGACAGGCTCGCTGCAAGTGTCATTATGGGCTCAGAATTTTACGTAAAATTGTATTTGTATGTCTAGCAAGGCAATACAGTGATTGATCTTCACATCGATTGCTTTTCAGCGACCATTGCCAGCTGTCAAATTCAAATCAAATTTAAACTTTTGGTTTATTTTATCTTTAACCCCTTGGGCGGCAAACGGGACAATTGTCCCACAATTGAAATTACCGTAGAGCGGCAAAGGGGACATCTGTCCCAGCCGGATCGGCGCCGATGTTTTCCAATTATTTACCCTTGATACCTCACATAAATCAGACGGCCTGTGGTATGTGCGAAAAGAGGAGAAGATTCTCTGTCGTTAACTAGCTGGTTCATTATTTTTATACAGTCGCCATTTTTTAGTCTATGATTGAACCAAAAACTTCAATATTCATGTTGATTTTCAACACCGAATATTTTTTTATTTTTGTATGGGTATAAGTAAAACGAAGTCATAAGTTGAATGGAGCATATTATAATTATTATAAAAGTATTCACAATTTCTTGCATAGGGTGATTTATTTCCAGAAAAAACATAGAAATGTTGGACAAGGCAGTTTTTTTCTGTACCACAACTTTGACAGATAATTCTGAATAATGCTTATTGCTTTACAAAACGACGTTACACGTATCTAATAGCAAATTTCAACAGGAACATAAAACAGGTCTTCTTTATACGATCCGTATAGTAGTTTCGGAGTAATCGTCGTTTTCCTGAAACGCTATATTTTTGTTGTGATGTAATCTTCTTCTTCACGTTCTCTAAGAGAAACTACAATTCAAACGTCAGCGCTCGAGGTATTAATATGCTGCATATACTTGAGTAATTTAGACGATTTAAGATGCAGAATCGATTATAAGCAAGGTGTTCTTGGGTCACACGGTGAGATAAGATCTATTCCCTCGTTAATGTAAAATTAAAACAGGTATCAAAATAAGTTTCATTTCGGTCGTCGTGGCAGCACAATATAGTCGGGTGACGTTAAAAAAACAACAACCTAAAGGAGGTTCCTATACTGCAATAATACCAATTCATAAACACCTATTTGTCGGTAGGTTAGGTTCGTTTTTTTTAAAACATAAAAACTAATTTTAAAAAAACCAATGCAATTTTATTTCAGATTTGGCATTAAAATGATCGAATTTAGTAGTCTTTGTGTTTTTTTTTAAATAGGTGAGGTAGCAATACCTAATATATTCCCTTATTTGTATGATTTAAATTAATGAAACCATTTTTGTTTATTTAATCTTTATATTGTATAGAAAAATGTTGCACAAGAGAGTTTGTATTGCTTAAAAAACGAATCAAGACTTCATACAAACTATTGATATTTAAAAGTAAAATAAAATTAAAAGTGAGCGCCGCTCACCTATTGACCAACTAAGGGTTAACCCCTTCGATGGTCGCAATAATAAGGCAAATTTGGTGAGGATTATAGGAAATAGGCATTTAAATTAAATTTCAGCATCTCTGGCGTCCAGTCGTACAACATTACTTTCCAGTGCGTTGGAGGAGGAATGCAAAAGTCTCAGAAATTTGTGGTAGTAGGTTTTTCCGAAGCAGTAGATTCCCGATCATTTCAGTTTGTGCCTTAGTAGAAATGTCATTAATTATGGTTAAAAACCGAAATAACCTTAATTTTCTTTTTTTTAATTTGGTTTGGCTAACCCTTTTTGATTGTTTTCAGTTAGCCAACATATTTATATTGGCTGTTTATATTTATATTGGCTTTATTTTTAAACTGGTTTGTTTAACCTTTTTTGGTTGGTTTCACTTCAATATATTTATATTGGCTATTTATATTTATATTGGCTTTATTTTTAAATTGGTGTGGTTAACTCTTTTTGTTTGGTTTTTTAGCCAATATCTTTATATTGGCTATTTATATTTAAGTTGGCTTTATTTTTAAATTGTTTTGGTTAACCCTTTTTGATTGGTTTCACTTAGCCAATATATTTATATTGGCTTTGTTGTTAAATTGGTTTGGTTAACCCTTTTTGATTGGTTACACTTAGCCAATATATTTATATTAGCTATTTATATTTATATTGGCTTTATTTTTAAATTGGTTTGGTTAACCCTTTTGAATTGGTTTGAATTAGCCAATAGCAAGATCAAACAATACCACACACTTCTAAATTCGTTCAAGCATTTAGAAGTTATGATGGAATAAAGAAACTGAAAACTTACATTGATGAACTCCGAATACATTACACTCCTTTTTTGTTGGGCAGTTGTATAAATAAGATGCTCTCTGTCAATTATATATTTTTTTCATAATATTCATCTTCTTGTCGTACTTTGTGTCCCATTTCTTAATTTTTGCATTATAAGTCGCTCATATTACATGAGGATAAAAGCTAAGGCACAATGGATGTAAACGAAAGCAGTGATATAACAAATAATTTTAAAAAAAGGAACATCCAGAACATAGAGCATAAGGGACATTTCCTTATAGCGAGCTGCTGCCCCATCGTCTTCACAAAAATGATAACTCTCAAGCAAGAAAACTGAATAATTTGAAAATTTCAGAATCAAATATTGTGTAGGTAGCTAGCTAATTGTAAATTATGGCTAAACTGCTAATATTCATAATTACTGGCTTCAACATCTTCAATGCAAAGAAAAAGAGTAATAACTAAATAAAACTCGTACGATCCTAAATAAAAGCGGAAAAAGATTAAGCTTGTAATTTAGTAAAACTTGTGCATTGATTATATGCATAGGGATTTTCTGGGGATAAACATCTAAAAGTGCGTCCGAGGATCTCGGTTTTGGTTACAGTACATATAATGATGATAATTTATTAACGTCTACAGAAATATATAATTTTTTAATTATTTTTACACTGTATGTTTTTCCACATAGCAGCGCACATTTTGACAAGGTAAAAACTGATTTACATGTCCCTTGACAAGTATCACAATGAATATTATTCTTTCAACCTTCGCATATTTTATTACCTACGGTGATAAAGCATATTTAAAATAATTCCTGAATCAACAGCCGCTCAAATGATATGCGCTTGTATTCCGCATTAAAACAATAAAATTATGTAAGTTCTCTTTTATGTTATCTCAATTCTTCCATTGAGGAAATATCCGAATAAAATAAGTCAACGGAGAAGCTACATCGAGCATAAAGTAAATTTCTTTCTGGGTGTCCCTGTATTTATCATTCAGTTCTGAATTTTGCCTTGACTTCTGTATTAGCTTTATGCAAGGTTCGACAATACAAACGTCTAGTTCAAATTTACGAAATGACCGACCGTTATGAAGGTGAAATATGTACTGGTTTCCAAATGGAATATATTAGTCGTTGGCTGACTTTTCAATAATATTAATATGACCTATTAGATGTGCGTTGAGGAAGCTATTGTTGTAATTTAAAAACCTTGAAAAAAAGCAGTTCGGTAATTGTATATTTACTAAACCAGTGTGGTAGGTTTTAGTGGGTGTTAGACGAATTAGTGGAATTTGGGATGATGTTATTTGAATAATGAGGCAATCACGACTGAATTAAAGCAGTAAAGAAAATATTGAGATGTGGTGCAGCTGCAGAGTGCAAATTTTTGAGTATTTATTTAGTTTTCTTAGTTTTAGTTCGGATGTTGATTAATCTGACTTATTGAGCCCCATTATTTATATGTTTTATTGACTATTATTGATATTTTTGTACTTGAATGATTTAACTTCTGGTGCTTTATTACCTAAGTGTATTTTTAGGGTATATATTATTTTATTCTTGACTATCTTAGCAATTTATTATTGATTAACGCAGCTGTCCGTATCTCTATTTATATCCGTTAATTAGATTATCTTTAATATATCTCTTAGTAAACAGGACAACCTACTTAAATATTTGAGTGGATTATTTTGTGGGCATGGAAACAATTTGTTTATTTTCAACTGTCATTCAGAACATATTATTGAATGACAGTATTTTGTCTTAGACGGGTGTTACACGTTCAATCTGGCATCAGTTCAGTCCATGACGTTTGTCAGACTGACAATGTACTGATTGTTTATCGCATTGACTGATGAACTGAACTGATGGATTTTTAAACATTTCGATAATTTCTATCAGTCTCATCAGTCCGTTCATTATCAAGGTCAAGGACTGAACTGATGCCAGATTGAATGTGTAACAGCCGTCATAAGGGTTTCCTAGGCGGTCAAAATTGCTTGTCAAGCACATGAATTTTTTGCACTTGCTGGGCAATTTGACCGTCTAGAACAGTGGTTAGAACCCAATTAGTTTTTCCTGCGTACCACTTCAAGAAAGAGCTCAAACTCGCGTACCCCTTATTGCATAAAGAACTAAGCATCACGTACCCCCCCCCCCAATATATAAATAAAAAGTAATCAATTTTTTAAACATTTAGTACCATCGAAATACAGTTGATGATGGTGAAAACCAGTTTAATGTGACAGATGTGCACGTTTTTTTTTGCACAACTCTGAAATACCTTGATGAAATTTCGTACACCCCTGGGGGTACGCGTGTCACTAATTGGGAAACACTGTTCTAGAACTAAGCTTGATAACTTGATAAGCAAACTACCTGCTGTGGAAAATGCTTGATGGAAATTTATGTTTTTGCTATGCTTGTTGAACTTTTCTTGACCGACTAGCTAGACGAATGCATATCAAGCAACTCACATGCAGTGGTCTCGAACCTTCCGATTTTTCGGTATTTCTACTGATACGGAGTCTGTCCTACCAAAATAAAGAAATGTAACGATTTTTTCACAATTTCTGAAAATACAAGGAATTTTAAGATTAGATCAAAGAAATATTAAGATTAAAAATACTCAGGTTTAAAATGTCAACTCTTATGGCTTGCCTATTTAAAAATTCTTTTATAATATCGTGTCGTTCTATCCTTGTGACGTATAGGGGTTTTTGCGCTGATAGGCTCTTCCAGGAAATGCCTTGAAAGCTACCTTCTCTCTATTCTATACGCGAAGTTTTTTATACTTGCCAACAGGCAGCACTAGCAGTGTTATGGCTAAACCTAAAACCTAAATAATATTGTTTTATAACAATTATTTACAAAGATTTAATAACTATGTGTGTGTACCGTTTATCTAAATATCTAACTTAGAAAACACACGGTGCTTACATCTAATATCAATGTAATTTAGTATTTATATATATATTTTTGTGAAAATTTTAACATAAAATTTTTTGAAAAATAGTACCAAAAGCGCTGAGCATGATGCGCCATCTAGCGGTAGGTAACGTACCGTTAATACCGTTTATTAGCTATATTTTACCTACCAATAGATGGGGCAGCGTGCTCAAACGCTTGTCAAACTTTTAATTATCAAGTTTAGCAAATTTTTAAATTAAAAAAATCTAAAAGTTTTAAAAAAAAATGTTTTTGTTGATATTTCCAAAACCTTAGAAAAACTGGCTTAGTTGCTTGTACTGATTTACCCCCTTGAAGGATGCTGGTTAATTAAAACTCACCCTGTCTGTACAAATTTATATAAAACCGATATATAAAAACCGCTTATATAAAGCTCTATATATATTTTGTCTCGTATATTTTAAACAAGTATTGTTATTGAGAAATGTAATAAAAAAATGAGTATCTACTTACATTTTGAATAATAACTCAAAGGTTCTTATTCTTCTCGAAGTGCCTCTCTATTACTGGAGGTTGGTCGTTAGCTCTGAATACTTGTCGGTCTTGCGCCATCCGGATAAGCTGTTCCGTACTGGTGATCCCGGTCCACTCTCTGACATTGCACAACCACAACTTTTTCCTCCTTCCACGCCGTTGTTTACCCTCAATTTTGCCCATCAATATCAGTTGAAGCAGCTGATATCTGTCATGCCGCAGCCTGTGCCCCAGATATTCAATCTTGCACTTTTTGACGGTGTGCAACAATTTTCGGGTCGTACCAGCACGCTGAAGCACATCGTTATCGTTGCTAACTTTATGGGTCCAGCTTATACGGAGCATTCGACTCAAAGGTAGGGCGGTTAAATTACGTCTAACATGACACCCTGGTATAAAACTGCAAATTTTGGCATCTCCTTTCTTTTGCGATCTCCTCAGCGCTCGACGCGGAGGCGTTGCGCCGGCTAATGAGTGTAAATGCTTGACAAGCATGCTTAGGTCTCCCTAGATGGTCAAAACTGCTTGACGAGCATGTGCTGCATTGGTAAATGAGTGTAAAATGCTTGACAAATATGCCAGTTGACACATTGCCATTTGGCGACTCACTGGTGATAAACTTCAGACCAGAACCACCAAGAAAGAATGTTACAGCCTAAGTTTTACAGACATACTTAATTTAACATTATGCTTCTTTTTTTGCAGGTCGTAATACAGCTAGCGGTTCATCCGAAGCGAATAATAGCGCAAATCGGAATTTAGTGCAAGATATTCCGCTACGTGAGTAGATCATTTCAAATTTAACTTAATTTTAGATCATGTTTATCGTAGCTATGTTGCTCTCAGTTCCCGCGTATTCTTCACTTTCAAACAGAGTGCATGAGAAGAGCCGCAGGTTCTCAAAGTCTAGTAAATACATTAGCCTGTACCTACAGAATAACGAATCAGAAAAAATCCTTTGCGTTTCAGGTGGTGAAATTCCCCCACCGAATACAGTACAAGTAGGTAAGTAGGTGTTTGCAAATCGTTTAAAAATCTTTGGTAAAAAAATATTTTCGATTGATTGTGCGCTGATGTGTATGTAAATGACCTTTTCATTTACAGATCCTGTGGTGAATAATATTCCAGAGAATGAATCAAATGGTGAGTAATGAATATTATTTTTATTCATCGGAATTTCATATGATATACTTACTCAATAGTTTGATTTTGCGTTATATATAGTAGATTTCATTTTACGCTCCCACATCTATTCCTGCATATCTACATGTACCTACATGTTTTTTTGATAGTCCTTTTAATATACCTTACATTTTATAACATTGCTATTCTATTTGCAACATCTTGTAATGTTGTAATCTTAACCAGGCATGTCTAGTAATTACCTTTAGCCTAACAACGCTCTCGAGTGGCACGAATGCAGAGCCGTGATACACGCCCACCATCTTCTACTCTTATGTGGCTTGTCCCGTGGGTGCTCGGCATGACAATATAAGACCATGAATGGGCGAGCGCGTAAATTGTAACAGAAAATAAGTAAATAGTAAAAACACATTTTTAAAAACAAGCTCTTATTAAAATGCTCTGTCTCTAACCAAACTCAGGTGCAGCAGCCATGTCATAGTGAAATTTATAACGGGCTATCATAATTGAATACTATACAGAATGTCGTGTTTTTGCTATTGACCATTGAGGAGTCCCATCGTTGGAAGGTGACTCTGGGTGCAGCAGCCCTGTCATGGTAAAACTTAAACCGGGATATCTTAATTGAATGCGTTTGCAAAATTTCGTGTCTGTGCTGTTGCCCGTTGAGGAATCCCCTCGTTAAAAGCCAACCCTGGGTGCAGCAGCCCTGTCGTAAACGGGCTATCATAATTTAATGCATATTCAAAATTGTATGTCTGTGCTGTTGACCGTGGAAGAGTATCCTCGTTGGGAGCCAACCCTGGGTGTAGAATCAGGTCATGCTCACCGTAAAAATGCATCGTCATCTGAACTAAACGAACATATAAAATTTCAACTTCATAGGATAAGAGGAAGTGGTTCTAATTCAGCTTGCAAGATTTGACCTAAACAAACATACATACATAATAACTAACATACATTACAAGGTAAATAAAACCTTCTAAAAATCGGTTGTGTCACCCCAATACTTTCCCGGCAAGTAGCCAGGGACTTATTTTATCTGAATATTCATTTTATAAGTAAAGTCTATGAGCAGTTGGCGAAAATTCCTGTTAATATGTGACGCAACGCAATGAAAAGTTGAAATTTGAATGTGCGTCATTTCATTCAATTTAAAAAATAAAACAAATTCTTCGAATTTGAATTTCGAACAAACCACGCATCGCCACCGTCACCGCTTTTAACCGGTGCCAACCCAGCCTTTGCGCACAAAAAACTGCGCCGCAAATTTTTGATTGTAATAAATACTATTAATATCGTTTTTTCATGAATTCTTTCTTGTTACCTAGTAATTAATCTTGTAAGTCATGTATATTTATATAATATATAAGGGCCGGCCGAAACGGCTTTGCACGGATCTGTCAAGCGACAGAAAATGCCTATAGGCATTGTTAGCGCACAACCAGTTAAGGGCCTTACTATTTAATTAATGTATGGCGGACTTTAAATATTCTTTGTGTTTCTTGTATATGAGATATTCCAACCAAAATTTCACAATGTGATTTTGGCCCAAAAAGGCAAATGTGTACCGAATTTCATGTTTCTAAGTCCAATATTTCGAGATCAAAGTATTACTAACGCGCTCTCTGGTAAACCAATTTCAACCACATTCTTTTTAACCTTTACCATGACGAAATGACGCCTGCTTGCCAAATTTCAGCACAATCGGATGAAGTATGCTATTATGGAGGAATACACACACACACACACACACTAGACAGCAGACGCACAGACAGATTTCAGTCTGGAAATTGTCTTAATCATCTCGGGGCGGAGAGGAGGGGGGGGGGTCAAAATAAAATTTATATATCCATCATCTGAAAAACATATTTACCTCTGTCGGTTGGTGGGCCGCTAAAGTAAAATATATATAGCAAGGTTTTGCATAAACAGAAAAGCAGTGCCTTTTATTCCTTTTGCATGTCACTGCGTATAGGGTATATCGCCCACTTGCGACGACACTGTGACATCTCGAGTTATACGATTTTTCGTTTTACTGATATTCTGAATCGCGATCTCACGTACTATTATCTATAAAAACGGGATATTTTTTCGTACAAAAACAACAGAGAGAGAGACAAAATATGACAGAAAGTGACAAAATATCACAATATAGCACTGTTTTGCTTGGTGACCTTGTTGACTTCGACACAGTGACAGTTCAGTTGTCACAGTTGTGAAGTGCTCTCCGTTTCATGAAAAATGTGACATCACGAGGATACCACAATTTAAGTGACAAAGGTGAGTCCCTTTTAATAATTTTCTCTTATTTGACAATGTGGCAAGTCATACTTATCACAGTGTTCTTGTAAAACATAAAGCGAAGTTAACGAGATATATTTTTGATGTCCTGTTTTTCTTGTAAGAAGTTCACAGTTTCACTGCGTCATCTGAATTGTAACGTTGTTGATGATGTATATTTTTCTTTTTCTGGAAATATGTAGTGGGTCATTTGTTGATGTTCTGTTGTAATAGAATACATATTGATAAAATGTAATGGTATGTCTTCTTATCACGTTGTATACACTAAACAGCAATACAAAACTCCAGTTATCTATGTATATCTATTATGATTATCTAAAACCTAGCTAATTGTGCATCATTTTATTATGATTATGTTATTGTTAAAAAATCTATATTTTTACTCTTACTTTGATTGTCCAGCTTGTAAGAGTTAATAATAACTCTTAGTGTATTCTTTCAAATTTTTCTATAGGTATTCTTCATCACTTTAGTTTTTTTTAATATTGGTTCATATATATTTACAACAATTTAAATATCCGCCTTAGAACAGGCTATTGCCTAGTTAGGTGACATTAAAATAGGATCACTGGCAACAGTTTTTGGCATAAAATGTCATCAGTTTTCTGCTACTGGATTTTTGTCTATGACATTGTAATTGTATATATCCATTTATTTAGATGATTGTGAAACACCAAATAAATAAAATAAATTAAATAAATAAATCTTTACAGATGGGGACAAGGTCTAAGCTAATATTGCGATTATCACAAGATATTGATGAGGATTTGCCCGGTAGCAATCTAGTTGCTCGTAACAACCCGGATTAAAAACTGTTAACGGCGATGAAACAGTGAATGATCAACAAACGACCCAAAATTATCGCCATCGCAGTGTATCGATGAGTTCATCTTCTTTAACTACCTTGTGTAGCAGCTCTTCAAGTTCTTCATCTTTTTCCGAGGACAGCGATGACTCCGTAAAAGACCCCTACTATAAAGAGTTTCAAGAAAAACGCCGACCTGTATTTTCACTCGACGATATGAACGATTATGTCCCGACAGCTGCGACTAGTCAGTAAACGACAAACCAAGAAGGAAGGTCAGGCATCGACTCGGTAATTTTTACTTTCAACGAAAATCCAATCGATGCACCTACTGATAGGAGTGCTGAAAATCAATCGGCTCCAATTGAACCTAGCGTCGTCGCCGCAACAGAATCTGAAAATTCTCCTGCTATTGTTGAAACTCCTATTAAAGAAATGAATTTTGCTGTTTTCAAAGAAATGAATTTTGCAATTTACAAGGATGAAGATCAAAAGGTCATTAAAACTTCTGAAATAAAAGGGATTCGAGTGCTTAAAGATGATCCCCATGCGATCTACTATCGTAGTTTTTACGCGGATGAAATAAAGAGAGCTGTCGTAATAAAAAAAAAGTCAGTTAATGAAATCCAACTTAAGAACGCTTTCAATAGAAAAGTGGGATTGGCTGAAAAGAAAAAAGAGGATCTTTTTTCACTACTAAATGGTAACCACATTCCTGGCTATTACAAGGAATTTTTTTTAAAGTTTGTAGTTCTTTTGAATTTGATACATTGTTTAAGAATGTAAACATTTATTGTACGACTTTACTGAAGGCCAAGCCAAATAATGTAAGGTAGAATACTGATTTTATATGACTGATGAATCGCACTAATGTTCCTATGTATGTTTGTTGTTGTGTATTAATAATGTAAGTACCTAGCAGAGATTTAGTTATACCTATATAGTCATTTCTTAACGGAATTAGTTTCTAAGTCTTTACTTAGATAGGTCTTACGTTTCATTCTTGTAATAGTTTACGAACTAGTTTTTGCAGTCAAACGTGTTACGTTTTTAAGTATGTTTTGTTACGAATTAGTTTTATAGAATAAGTAAAAAAATGTGAGCATAGTACAATACCAATACCTTCTTCACAGATTTAAGACAATACCTACTAGGCGATCATACCTAACAATTTACATAAGTGCCTACTTAATTACTAAAAATGCCTTTACTTATAGAAAAGTCTATTTTTCCTGTCATTCTCTTTTGATTATTTAAAAAGGTGAAAAAGACTGTAGTGTCTTAATACTTGATTTTTTTTAAAATCAAGGTGTAATTTAAAGTAACAAGATGTACTATTAAAATAGTTACTACTATGTTGAATGATTATTATTACTACAATATTAAACTAATTTTCTAAAATAATGTTTTATTTTGATATAACTTAGTTCAATGTCAATTTTTACATCATCTTCAACGTGACAACTAAACTTACCACCTTGTAAATTTTCTTTTTTTCTGGAACAACATGATAAGTTTCCTCTTTTTTTTAAACTCTATAATTAAGTTATTTTAGATTGAAATGTGTTTTTTCTTTTTGATATTTCATTTAATTATTAGTTATACTCTAATCACTTAGTACATAATAAAGCTATCTAGATAACAATTTAAGAGTTATGCTTATTTAAAAGTTTAAAAGTCATTTTCTGTAAAATTAGGGTTTTTGAGATGTCACACTGTCGTCGCAAGTGGGCGATATATTGATGAAATTTGATAAACTGTTTTAATTAGAAAATTATTACGCCTTAAAGTTTAAAAAAAAATGATAGATTTTTAAATCCTAAAATTATAATGCTTTCCGTTATAAACAATGTCAAAAACTATGCAAATATGTTCACTAGACGATACCGTGATCTAAGTTTCATGACGCTGAAATTCTTTATTCGAGAGTATTTTGTATTGGTGTTTTGAATGAAGAGCTACCCCTTTTCCTGCCTGCCCATTGAGATTCCTCTCTCTAATCTCTCCTGCATCCATAATTACATACACATCTGTAATGTTACGAGATAGTTAGATGGAGAAAAACTAATATAAAAACTTAGGAAGTGCCTTGTTTACATGAAATTTTTATTTTGTTGTTTTTTTATTTCTAGATGAGGGCGAAAGATCAGTTGATACAGAGAACAGCGACTTGGCCAGCACAGAACAGATCGCCGAAATGGAGAGTATCGTCAACGCCATGGACTCAGAGAGCAGTCTTAGAAACAGAAGAGTCACTTTCTTTGAGCAGCAGATGAGGACCGAACCTGCCACTGGTATGTAGAACTGGAAGTGGTGATAGTGGATATTCCTTGTGCTAGAATACTTTAGGAAAAAATTGAGAGTTCAATGTGGACGTATCTGGCCATCATGAGTAAATTGATGAACAAACTGACATGCAAACATACAATCTGTAGGCCCACATCGGCATGTAAAGCAGTACAGATACCGTTTTTGTATCCGACTGCATTTTTCACAGGCATGGTTGGCTATAATTATCTATGTCTCAGAAGAGAAATGCTGACCATGTCCTATATTTTTCGAGATAAAACTGATAACCATAGCTTACTAGCTAAGGTGGATCTTTTCGTACCTAATAATTATCTTCGTGCTCGTTTGCATCATCTTTTCAAGGAGCCGGTCTCGCGCACCAACCTTACGAGGTGGAACTTGTTAGCGCGTGCTTTACGGCGTTTAAATGACATTAAATGGCGTTTAAATGACCTTCACGCGGTGGAAGTTGGCGCTCGTGGCCTGCCAGCTAAATCTCTATTTCACCTCTTTAAAGATCTTGGCCTTTCCAGAAAAATAATCAACTCTTTCTTAGAAAAATTATCTAAAACTGCGATTTGCGCATCTCAAATTCTATGGCTTCGAAGGGGGAGTGAATGGGTGGTAAGGTGAACGCTCACATGTGGCAAGACAGCTGTCCTAAACCTACCACAGCCGGTTCGTAAGTCCGGAATCCACTGCTCACCCCCCAGAAGTGTAAAAAATAGTATTATGATGGGCCCGACTCCGGTCGGTGAATTCCATGGCAGCTCCGTTTGTATTTATTATTGATACCAGATTTTGATATTTTTACCGCCAACCCTAATTTGTTTAAATTACAGATAATTAATTATTTATTTTTATATGATAGCTAGTATTTTAGATGACATTTCATTTGTATAGTAACTAGTTGATATCTTTATTAATTTTACTTTTCAATCTATTGGTTCTTCTGTTATGTTGATTAGTAATAAGCAAATGAACAAATAAATTTTTAAAAAAAATCTTCAGTATAGTGCTTGAGTTTGAGGCCCGAAAGATTATTATTTATTATTATACCAAATATGAGGATTTTGCAATGAAGATAAGTAATTCTTAAAAGATAGGTAATTCTTAAAAATCTATTCGATTTTCCTAAGAATCATATTTATTTTGAAAAATGCCCGTTTGCGAGATTCGTTTAATAGGATTTTCTGTTTATGCCCAGTTTAAAAATATAAAAATATACAGGGTTGGGCAGGGAAATGGAAAATTTTGAAATAACGTAATTTGCTCGATTAATTACAGGAACAACATTTTTATTGACGAAAGTGCATGTATATAGTATGCCATTTATATTTACATTAATGTGTGCATTATGTTTCATTAACTTTAATTCCTGCAGTATTCTTTGAACACTTCGTTGCTCTAGCGTAGATGCATGTTGTCGAACGGAGCGACGAGGGCTCCTTTAGATATAAACTCGAACAGTTGCAATGTTCTCTGGCCTACTTACCGTTCCAACGCCACCTGGAGGCTTTTTTTCAAGGCGAACCAGTTTCTTAAAAATTAAGCCACAATTATAATCGCATGAGTCACATTATAATCGCATGACCAGACGGAAAACGTACATGACGTCCTAGCTGGTAATGCTGTCGAAATAGCCTACGTGCAGCAGTCACACTGTCGCCATGCTTGTGAAATGCTCACACAGCGATAGCACATTCCGCACCACTTCCCCCTAACGCTCAAGAGTGCGGCTACTGCTTCTAACTTAGTATACTGTGTGGTGAGAGACCAACGCCTTACCGCCAGGCACTGGGAAGTGAGCTCAGCGGGCCGATCTCGCACTACTAGATTTAGACAGATTTCTCCATCCTCTAGTCGCAGGTCCAAAGTCGCTTGCGTGGCCTCTACCTGGTCTTAGCGGTAATTCAGTTTGAATTTACTGCGGACCTTGGTGGCCTTTGCCCGTCTGCTCTTACGGGATCGGGTGGAGAATGGGTCGTGTCAAGAGTAGCAGACACCTGGTCAACAACCACCCCCGCTTCTTAGGACCTGTATACGATTCATTTCCATGTATCCTCGGTTATAAGCCCGAGTGCACAGTCGATTGGCTGATGCCGCTCTATGCGCAAACCACCCAGCATCGCCTGAAGGTCATCCCCCAGAGGAACTGATCCACCTGCCGCGACATAGGAAACAGTCCTGTCAAGGCTCGACCCTCTTCGAGGAGGCTACTGGATTGGGGTTGAACCGTGAGTTGAGCCGAACCAAGATAACGAGTCTCTAATCCTGTGCAGTTAAGTCAAGCGGCCCAACTGCACAGGAACCGTTAGCTGCAATTCTGCTGCCTCAGCCAGATTAGATGTCGTATGGTGATTATTATTATTAGGCTCTTACACAAAGGCCGATTCAATAGACCTAGCCTAATAACACATTCTCAAACAAAC
Organism: Micropterix aruncella; assembly: GCA_944548615.1. Taxonomy (NCBI): domain Eukaryota; kingdom Metazoa; phylum Arthropoda; class Insecta; order Lepidoptera; family Micropterigidae; genus Micropterix; species Micropterix aruncella. The sequence continues at coordinate 24,875,959 of OX155959.1, read as the reverse complement.
CCCTCTTAAAGGAATAATAAAATAAATATTGAGCGATGGAATTGCCTTCAAAAGTTATATGTTAGTTTGATTTGTAATTGAATTTTGTACTTGTACTGTAATTTGTTATTATAATCGTTTGTTTACATTTTGCTCAGTGGGCACCAACTGTTTGTTCAGTTACCTACCCGATAAGAAAATCGATCAACTATTTTATTTCAAGGTACTACTACAACCACAACTACCGTAGCTCCTACAAGGCCAGAGAGCAATGCAGAATCGCTTCCGAGAAGATTAGCAAAAATGATGAACCGCAATAGGCCTTCGATGCCAGCCGATAGTGAAAGTCTCAATGCAACACAAGCGACAGAAAAAGAGTCCGATCTAGAGGGTGAAATTCCTATAGAAACTTCTGTAAGTATGCTTTATTTTTCATAGACACTATTTAACCCGGGTGCACCCGGACTGAGCCATCACTGATGAAAAAAAAATTGTCTTATATATTTTGCACCATATTTTGAATTCTTGAACTATTATTACCGAGCTTTTTTTCCTAATCCTTTTAAATGATAAAATAAAGACTTTGAAACATACTTCATCTTATTTTTGTAGGATATACCTCCAGTGGAGAATGAACCAGTCGACGACGCATCACCGAGAACAGGTGACAACATTAGAATACGGCTGAAATATTTAAATGATGATCAGAAGCTCGTCGAAGCCAGTTTGCAAGAGCAACTTGGAGATTTTAAAAAGTGAGTTATGCTCAGATTGTCTTCCTCTGCATCTTACGCCAGTATGTCTCTCCATGCCGTGAAATATAATATTTGTTTATCCATCTTTTAATGTTTTTCTTCCTAGAAACAAAAAAATAAACCTGACATTTCCGCCTATCAAGTCTAGTGGCTTAGTAGGGGAGTAAATGGGTGGTATAAGGTGCACGCTCGCATGCGGCAAGACAGCGGTCCTAAACCTCCGCAGATAGAGCAATCTAATACCTTATATAAGTGGTGATTTAACTGGTTAAACATTTTTTAAACATTTAACTGGTTAAACAATTCAAACCTTTTTTTCAGTAATAATAAAGTTATATCCTGCCTGCATCAATAAAATTATGAATGATTTTTAACTCAGTTTTTCGTGTAGAATAATCTCATGCAAAAGAAAATTAGCTCAACAAAATATATTTTTTAGTTATATGTATAGAGCTACCATTCAAAATTAATGACTTAGTTTCTGGTACTTTATTAATGTGAAGTGTTGAAGTTAGTGTAAACCAGGTTAAAATTCATCTTGATTAGAACTTTTAGCCAGATTTTAACCAGGATTTATAGGGTTCTTTTGTTGGTAGATATATTCTTAATTTAAATTCAGTAGGTCTTTTAGGTATAGATTAAAAATGCAGCATAATTTTATAATATCCCCTATTTGGAAAAACTAAAATAATGTATTGCGTTAGCTTCAAAATCAATCTCAAAATCCAACAAAAGCAAATTAGTAGTAGTTGTCTGGCGATATCTATTGAAATACTTACTTACATAGGAAGGTAAATAAGCAAATATTTTTTTATGAGCATTGGGTCAGTCAAAAAGTCACTGAAAGTCACAAATATTTTTTTTTTTTTTAATTCGTAGTATGCAGCATTCGGTTGCTTCGTTTGTGAAAGTGATTCTCATGAATAAAGAGGTCATAACAGCTGTACAGAGATATTTTGAGGTCCTTATGGAAAATCATTTCGCACATTGAATACTTGAATTGGAAAATCAATAGAAAAAGTGTATTGAATTTAAGGCTGATATACTGAAGAATAAAGCATACCACAAGTCATAATTCTTTGTATTTCATTTCTTTTTCAGAAACTTCTTGACTGACCTAATAGTTTGATGAAATTTATATATATCTGTGGCCACCCTGTAGATGTTTCAATATAAACATTGTATTCATTATTAGGCTAAGATTTTTGTACCTCTCCACATAACACAAACATACCGCCAATAATTACATTTTTTCAAGGAGACACTTTAGACAGGAATTGGCGAATCGTGGCAGTTCGTTGGTGCGACTCATTTTCGCAGGGCGCTTGCTGCGCGAGGCGGAAACGCTGCGAGATGCGGGTCTATACGACAACTGCGTCGTTCACTGCCTCATCCAGGAGCCTCGGAACCAAACCGTAAGACTGATATTACGTAGGCAGATTATGTACAACGGCAGGCTTGGATCTATGACAATTATCTAACTTCACATTTGTCATGGCCCTTTCTTATTTACGATTTCACCAAAACTCAACTGTCTTGTCTGGATGTTTAAAATCCTGGTTGTCCTTAGCCAAACCAACTGACCACTCGACTCTCTTCAGGTTCAAATACGATTTTGGGCTAGCTTTAAAACTGCCCTTTCTGCTCTACGCCAACTCCAGAATAACCAAAAATTCCATTATAAGCAATTCCAAGGATCCGGCAATATCGAAGCACGTAATAAGTGGCCGTACTACAAATTAAATAAATACCATGATCTCGCAAATGCCGTCACCTGGAACGGCTTCACTGTTCACCTCACTTCACGCGGTGGAAGTTGGCGCTCGTGGCCTGCCAGCTAAATCTCTGTTTCACCTTTTTAAAGATGTTGGTCCCTCTAGAAAATAGTTAACTCCTTTGTAGAAAAATTATCTAAAACTGCGATTTCCGCATCTTAAATTCTATCTATGGCTTCGAAGGGGGAGTGAATGGGTGGTAAGGTGAACGCTTACATGTGGCAAGACAGCTGTCTTAAACCTACCACACCTGGTCGTTAGTCCGGAATCCACTGCTCACCCCCCAGAAGTGTAATAATACTATATGATGGAACCGACTTGAATCGGTCGGTGAATTCCATGGCAGCTCTGTTTGTATTTTATTGGCTCGATTGCGTTTCTTCGTGAACTAAAATCGGAAATTAGTCCGTTTGAACGAGACAGGGCAACACGCTAGAGCGGAATGTTAAATGAACGGTTGTCACTTTTTCGCATTAATACTACCCTCAAAAGATAAAGCATCTGAATCTAACACTGCACGAAATGTGTTCAAATTTATTCGGAGGAGTATAAGTTCGACAGGTAGTTTTTATCGACGATCGTTCGTTTCATATTCCGCTTTAACGTATTGCTCTGTCTCGTTCGCTTGAACTAATTTCAGTTTTAGTTCACAAGATATGGGAGGTATGCTTCGAAATGGGTCTCTCGAATGAATTCTTCAATTTCCCAAAAATCATTTACACAAGTGAAAGTTTTACAGTTTTAACTTGCTCCTCAATGCAGTTTGATTGTGAACTGAAGGAAAGTGATACTCAGGAAACGGAATGCCAGCTAAACTAGAGTGAGAAAAGACTTATCTTACGCAAACACTGATTGTTTATAATACAGGGTTGCACAGGGAAATAAGCGTTTTTGAATGTTAGTTGGCAACACTGTAGTGCCAGAAGATTTTCGAAACCGATGCGTAGTTGTTGTGAAAACGGTGGCATTTAGTAATCGTGGAGCATTGGAGTAGTGCAGAACGTGCTATGAAAGCGTTCCGCAAGCAGGGTGATAGTGTGACTGCGGCGCAAAGGGTTCAAAAGCATTACTAGCTCATCATGAACATGTCCCATCTGCTAATGCAATTAGATCGTGGGTGCATAATTTTGAAGAAACTGATTCAGCCTTGAAAAAGAAGCCTCCAGGTGGTGTTCGAGCAGTATGTACCTCAAAGAACATTGCAGCTGTTTGAGTTTCCATCGAGAGAAGCCCTCGCCACTCCGTTCAACAAAACGCATCTGCGCTAGATATTGGGCGACAAAGCGAATACTGCACGATTTAAAGTTAATGGTAACATATGGCATTAGCCTCGAATACGATTAATTCAAAGCTGGGGCAAAACTGTGTATCACTACTAAATTCCCTGGGCGAAAAGAACATAGTAATTCTAAGATGGGTTTCCGGCATGCAGGAATCGAGGGAAATGAAAAAGCCGACAAACTTGCTGGACAAACAAAGAGAAATGAACAAGCCGGGAGCAAAGGGAACGTTATAACCCCTGAATCTTGCTGTGGAGTACCAAAAAGCCTTGTAAACCTAATGCGCAATAAAGTATATTAAGAACAATCAGTCAACCACTGGAACAACATGCCAGGTTTGAATCATTCAAAAGCGCTAATTAAGGCTTGCGAACGTAAAACTGCCCGTGAGGCCTTATCGCTAAATAGGAACAATCTACGCATACTGGTGAGGGCGCTCACAGGGCATTGTGGCCTGAACAAACACATTTACAACCTCAAGCTCCGGGACACGAAAATGTGCAAGTTCTGCCAAGGGGCAGAGGAAACTCCCCTGCACCTCATTTGCTAGTGTGGCCCGCTGATACATAAAAGATACACCCACTTGGGTGGTCATTACCTCCAACCTGAGGAGGTAAAACAATCTGGGGCCAAAAGCCTGTTGCGGTTCTTAAATGACACGAGTCTTAGCGCTCCAGAACTATAGTAGGTGGCGAACAAAATAAATCAGCAGTGGTCGCACTATTACAAGGCTTATAAAACCCTTAGAAAAGCTCCACACAACATATAAATAATACATATTAATAACAAATTACTTTTTTAGCTAGGAGTGTGGAGCAATATGGCGGTGGTGGAGGTTTGTAAATTATATGTAATCTAGGTTTGCGGCGAGAAGTAGAAGCGTAATGTCACTTTTCGTGAAGGCGAATTTTGTGTGAAAACCAGTTTTGGTGACTTGTTCACGAAAGAGTTGAAATTAGTGCCAAAACCTTCACAAGATGGTTGGAGTCGCACTATGTGTTTGACACACTGAAGCGTTTACCTTCAGGCCATAGGAGTCAACTGAATGCATTCAAGAGCCATCTAAATTATAAGAGTTGATTCAAGTTCTACAGTGGGGTGCCCACACATCCCTTCGACTCAGCGATTAATATAATTATTAAAATTAATGCTAGAAGTAGAAGACTTTTTTTTAATTTCTTAAGGAGGAAAGTACTGTAACTAACTTAGAGAGATTACTGCATTATTATTCATAATTATTGCTAGGGTCTTCATTTGATTATTGCTATGCTTTTGATTTCCAACAGAATACGCCGGACGGCTCAACGTTGAATGCTGGACAAAATGACTCTGCAGATCCCCAGGGAGTACCACCAGATCCCACCAATAATAACAACAATGCAAGCAGGGATTGGGATCTTGGACATGCTTTTTTTACGTTGATGACCATGTTAATCACTGGCATATGGTACTTTCAGTAAGTAACCTCATTTCTATGTAAACTAAGATGTCGTTTTATTTGATTAACTGTGGTTTTATTTGGTGAGAGTATTAGGTTAACTTTGAACATCATTATCGGACTATTAACTTCCGTTTGATTAATCTCCCATTAATCCAAAGTCCGTTAAGAAAGTTCTTTTTATGGCATCTCAAATACATCATTTTCAACTTTTGTTTGAAATAAAACTTCTAACGTTATTAAACCGCACCAGGAATGTAGTGCACACCCTGGTGGCCGCATCTGTAAGACTTTCGCAATTGAGAGTCAAGGAAAGGAAATGATTGTTTCTTCTAGTCTTCCAACTATCTACATAAATTTGTAAGTTAAATTATATATGGTGTGTAAACTTAAATATTAGTTTACACACCATATATAATGTGCAACTTTGTTTGAAAATGACATAAAATCCAGTTGAAACGAAAACAAACTTAAAATAAACCATGTAGCCAGTCATCCTTCATCATGCAAGAGATACTAATTTAGAAAATCTAAGAATATTATCTATTTACACTAATAGCAAGGTGCTTACGTTACATACACACCTTAGTCTTTGGGGCATATTGGGGCCATATTTACTTAAAACTCCGTTTACACAAGGAAATATGTATTTATCAAAATAAAATAAAAAAAATGCAATCTAATGAAGATTGGCTTCGTCATAGTCGGTATGTCGAAAAACTATTATATTTGTAAAATAGGTGAAACTTATAAATTCACGGAGCAAAAGAGGAATTCAAAATTTGGCGAGTACAAACGATTTTGCAATAACAATTAATTGGAGTTAAAGAATATTAAATCCTTGAGGAACTCCTTTTTTGATTATTTTGTATCTATAAATCGCTAGAATGTCTAAATAAAACCTTAACGGCATTTCGGCCTCAATACTTCAAACCTCCTAACCAGTGTCGGATTAAGCCAGCAAATTATATCAAAAGGCCCTTGGCCCTTCTTAAGTTTAGGGTGTAAAATAAAATAGAACTTTTTGATAGATCCCTTTTATTCCTAAAACAAGGTAATAGAATATAATTTTTGGAGGTACCGTGTAATCCAAAAATGTTTACAAAGAGAAATAAAAAAATTCGGCACCACAGCTACGACCAAAACTCCGCAGAAAAATTAAATTGGGGAATTATTCAACTATCACAGTTTCTATCATATTCGACAATATAAATACAAAAAATAAAATATATTTACAACAGTGGCACTGTTGTTTAAAAAATATACATATATGTACAATTTTCTTTTTTAACAAACTGTGAATTTTTGCAATGTGGACAAAACTACAATCTAAGTAAAATTAGACCGTTTTTTATATAATTCACACCGACAGATCAGCCATTATTGTACGGCGCACCTTTATAACGAATACCGAATACTAAATAAAATACAATGAAAAACTTTACTCATAATAATTACAAAAAAGGAAATGCACCGCTTAACAAAAGTAAATAAACAGTGCCCAATATTTTTCGCTTTATTGAGCAATGCTTACAATTCACTTCATAATATTGTTAAATATTCTCATACAATAGACCTAGATTACCTACATTGTTAAAACTTTTTATAAGCAACAAAAAGCCCAGATACACATATTTATATCACGGACGGCTCCGCCGCCGGTCCGTGGGATTGTCAGTAGTTCCCCTGTTAGTTTCGCTAGGTTGCCAACTTATGTGTGTTTGTGGTGCGATACATAATTTGTCGTGTGGCCAGCGCTCACTTTTAGAAATATATTTTTTTTAAGAATCGCTGTAGATTTTGATACCAACGTTTTCCCATTGGCCTGTTGCAGGCTGCAGCGATAATTTTACGCTCAGGCAGGCGTGGGTGCGCGGGGCCCCCCAATGCGCGGGGCCCGTATCATTTGCTACTCTTGCTACTTGGCTAATCCGGCACTGCTCCTAACAGTTCGAAGTAACGAAGCTTTAAGTGAAAATGGCAGAAACCCTATCGCGCCCCAGAGACCCTATTTTAGAGCATCCAAGCATACCTACCTAGAGCATCCATTAAAAGTATATTACCTATCTTACCATACTTTTACAGAAAAAACCCTATAAGGAAGAAGTTAAAATTATACTCTTGGGAAAACTAGAGATTTAACATTCTAAGAATATTTAGGATTTTTTTCGCATTTTGGTTTGGAATGTTTGAATTAAAAAATGGGCCTCAAATTTAGCTCGTTTTTATCGAATACGCTCAGTCGATTTCGTGCGGCACTATAATATATGGACAATTAATTAGATATCACAAAAAATAGGACAGAATTCAACTCACACTATTTCTATTTCTTTAGATACGCTGGTATTTTATTTCAAAAACCTATTTTCTCAATCTTGACGTCAAGATTTTCTCATTTTTTACCATCAGAAAGCCCTACTTTTTTTCTTAAAAAATCACTTAAAATAAATAATGTTTATGTATTATAAAATAGAAGTGTTGCCTAATAGAATGAAAAAAAAAATAGTAATTCTTTTCATAATTTAATTTCTGAAATTATACCTAAATTCCAGCTTTATACCTAAAACGTTCTCAGAAATAAAGCGGGCATTTGGGCATAATTACAGAAAATTTGAATATTTTGAAAAAACTGACTTTCTATCCTTATTTTCTTTTTATTCTACCAGTCAATACGTTTGTTTTATTATATTTAAATATTAATTATTTTGAGTGATTTTTGAAAAAAAAAACCTGCTTTTTTGGATATAAAAAAATTAGAAAGTCTTACTTATTGTGACGTCTAAAAATAATATTTGTCTAGATTAGGAAAATAAATTAAAAAAAAAAAGATTTTCCTGTTGTATGTTTACTTTAAAAAATAAAAAATGTTTACATCTTATCAAAACAACGAAGTGATTAGTGCAAGCTCTGTCAATCAATTTAAAAACAGACTCAATTTGTACCTAAAAACTTGTTAGCAGTCTATATTATATTGTTAATAATGCTTAGCTTTAAAAGATCTGATCTGGACGTATCAGCAAGCTGCCTGTCCAGAATAAATAATAATAAAAAACCGTTGTGTAAATTTTTGGAAGACTGTCTTAATCTTAAGTCTTGAAGCTCCTCCTCAACGGAATGTATTTTTTATTCCGCAGCTTTCAATATTCGCACATGTTTGGAGCGGCGGCCACCGTGGGTCTTCTCGGTTTGACTGGACTGTATGCGATTGCGGTCATCAGCGTCTACTACCCGGACGATCACCTAGAGTTCACCCCGCCAGCGACACCGCAAAACACTGCCCGCACTTGAAACCCCCCCTCTTCTCCTGCATCACTTTAGATTTACGGATATCCAATTTCTCGTAGCGTGCTACCGAGTACTGAGTAACACTGTCGCTAGTCATTTTCATTTATTTTTGAAATTGAATTAGTCGTCGAGGGTCTAATTCCAAATTACCGCCTCGTCTGCCAAGAATGTAGTGTTAATCCTCCGCAGTGAGATTGTAGCCATAGGCGGTGGATACGAAGGTACTAATGAGGCAATGGCCCGTATTCCGTTTCGCGCAGGTGCCTAAATTGGGGTCTAAAAAGGTGCTAAAACGATGCTTAATTTTGAACCCAATTAAATTTTAATTCGAAGAGTTTTGGTATTCCCTTTCATGGGTCTTAACTGGAGCATGCTTATCAGGCTCTTAAATTAATGTTAAGCACCGTCTAGATCCTGTTTTGTATTCCGTTTCTACAAGTGTCAGGGTTGATGGGTCTCGTTCAGTCTTAACTAAGAACGGTCTAAATCGAGCAGCCTGCGCCTGGCAGCCGTAGCTCTCGTTTCTCTCGTGATTTCAAAGATTTTTGGTTACAATTTTAAAGATGTTGTCAGGCTCTTAAATTAATGTTGGGCACTGCCTAGAGCAGTGGTTCCTAATTAGTTTTTCCTGCGTACCACTTCAAGAAAGATCTCAAACCCGCACACAGGATTGATAAATAATAAATTAAATCAATGTTTTTAAAACATTTAGTATTATCAAAATACATTCGATTGCCACCCGTACCCGTCGATGCAACTTCACCTACCCCTGGGGGTACGGATACCACTAATTGGGAAACACCGTTCTAGAGTCTAGATCCTGTTTTGTATTCCGTTTCTACAAGTGTCTTGTTCGGGATCTTAACTAAGAAGGGTCTAAATCAAGCAGCTTGCGCCCGACAGCCGTAGCTCTTGTTTCTCTCGTGATTTCAAAGATTTTTTGTTGCAATTCTATGTAGCATTAGCTTTTAAATCGAAGAAGGGACGATGAGTGCTAATTACCGTAATCCGTAACAAAACGTGGCGACAATTAGGATGACGTGACGAGAGGACGGCGGGCAGGAGTGACCGAGCTGTCAAAATTAAGACCCCGCTTTAAAAGGGCCAGACAAAATGGAAAATGTAGATTTGATTGGTTTTTTTTTACACCCACAAGGCATATGCGTCTTTTTGTGGAACCCGCCTTGTTGTCTATTGGCACCATCTTCTAAGTGGGCATTTGTAGCATCACGCAGTCACTCAGGCGGTCACCCATCCGAGTATTGACCGCGCCCGACGCTGCTTAACTTCAGTTACAAGGAGAACCGGTGTCAACATGGCTACGGACGCCGCAACGTGGCTACGGTTCTTAATTTTGGTGAAACGGAATACCAACAAATGTGCTTAAGTTCCTAATTTTTAGCACCAGCTTAGTTTTTTTAGCGCCTGCGAGGAATACGGGCCATTGTGTCCTTTCAATATTGCCACCACAGTAGTTTGGAAGCAAATGCCCTAAAAAAAATGTAATTTTCCAAAATTGTGCAATATTATTCGTAAGTGTCGCCGTCCCTCCATTATTTTCCCGCTAATGGACCACTAGGAAACCTTTGCACTAATATTTATTTTACGCCTAGTTTTTAATTTGCATTTTGTAACAGTCTAAGACGAGCTCCAGGCTGTGTATGTGCTTTTTCAAAATTTACATTATGTTTGATGACTAAAGTAAAACTTTTAGTTTATGTAATTCGTTGTAACTTGTTGTAATAATGTACATACTTTATGTTGAAATAAAAATTAAGAAACCATTGAATAATTTATTTTATTTTAAAAATGTATAAAACATTTGTATTCAGATTACTAAACGAAGGTTCTTTAGTAGAGTAGGTTCTTTGGTAAAGTAGAATAAGTAGGGAAGCGTTCCAGTCCAGTGTGAGGAAATTCTGAAAAAAAAAAGAAAAATAAATTGAAATTATAGAAAATGTTTTCCGGTTTTGAGATTTTGGCAGGGTACAAAAATATCAATTATACAGAATGTTTTTAATTATGGACATCCTTCAAGTCGGTGAATAAGTACAAGCAAATAGGCAACTAACTTTTTGAAAAACCATTTTTTTTTAATGTTTGCGAATAAACATTTGCGATATTTAACATACCTTTAGATAGCGCAATGCGCTTCTCTTTTTTATACTATTTTTTAAAACAAAACATTTTTCAACTTTTCGAAAATAAAATAAAATAAGACATATTTTCAAAATTATTCAAAACCTTATCAAAAGTTGCTTATTTGCTCATACCGATGCACCCAGTTCTAGGACGTCACTAATTAAAAACTCACCTCTTGTATAAATAACATTCCTAGGTGTGATTCCTAAAAGACAAACTGCACAGAAATTTAAAAAAAAATGGTTTTGGATATTAGGAGATTTATTCGTATAGAAGATTAATCTACACAAAAAGTTTGATAGTCTACAACTGGCAACAGAGAAAAATCATTTTTTTATATCTAACTTTCGGATATTGTTTTTTTTTCTCAGTAACAAAGGCATAAAAAAGTTGTAGATAACAACCTCGCTAATATAAAAAGACATTTTAAAATTACCCCTGGGAATGTGACACTTCCTTACCCAGTCACCTGTAAACACTAGATATTTATCGTTCAAAGAGAAATGATGAACTACCGAACGGGAATGAATGATGTGTGTAGAGAATAAGCTAGCTAATAACGCAGCTTGCATGAAACTTGCAATAATTTGGGGATGCCCACAAAATAGTGACAAAAGGCTTGCAAATGCTCAAAACTGTCAAAAATAACAATATTAAATACTGTATGTTTCAATGCATAAGTATCGGATAATTATCGTCGATATATCCTTCGTAAACCAGTTTTTGCGATTGTGCCGATCAGGATTGAGGTTAAAGACAACGGAGAGTGCACGATACCTCACCTAGACAGGTCTTTGCTCTACCTTTTCTATCAATTCCTGGCAAAATTTAAATATCGCCAGGCAATCAAGATATCGAAGGATAATCTAGAGAATATAGTAAAAATTCTGATTGAAATTACCTGTATAATTAAAAACTGTCCAATCCCCAATCGACTTGAAAACTGGAATCTGCAGAAAAAAAAACAAAATTAGAAATGTGCGTTAAAAACCAATTGAAATTTGGCAGTTTCCATAGAAAAATCAGCCATCCAAGGAAGAAATAGGCAAAGATAATCATGGTTGCGCTTCATAATGACAATATCATCATTTTGTATAATCGTAAAATTAAAATAGCAATAAAAAATAAGGTTTTAATTACCTAGAAACAGTATACGCATCCTTCTACACAACCTTTAGAACCTGTAAAAAAATAAAACAGAATTAGAAAACGATAGTTTGTCGAGTTTGATAATTACGATGAGGGATAGATCAGAAAATAAAAGGGTGAGTTTTCAGCAACGCCTATTCAGATTGGTGCATGACAACTAATTATCATCATTTTAGTTTTATTTCATAAATAAATAGAGCAAATGTAAAATTACCTGAAATTAATCATCTTGCGAAGATGATGATTGATTTTCCATCTAGAAAAAAAAAGGAAAATTAAGAAACAATCATTTTATGCCTAAATAAATGATTTGGAGGAGAATGTGTCAGATAATAAAGGGTGATTTTACTTCAAAGCCAATTCAGATTGGTGCATGACAACTGTGATTCATCATTTTTAGGATTAAAACAAGAAAATATATTAAAAAGAATAAAAACACGACTGCCGTTACAGAAAGTGAACTATTGTATTTATAATTATTTATATTACGGCTTTATTATGAACTTTTTCTTGTTATGTATTTATCTACATATATAGATGTATATTTCCAGAATGTACTCTATCAGACCTTTGACACTAAACTCGATGACATATTTACATAAATTTTGACTGGATATTTAGACAAGTATTTTTTGACATTTGGACAGTTTAGGGGAGGACTTGGGGAGACAACGATTCTAACAATATCACACACTTCTAAATCGGATTAAGCGTTTAGAAGTTCTGGTGAAATAAAAAGTCAGGGTTTCATCATTTATACGTACCAGATTTTTTCCCAGTACAATTCGCTGCTTAAAAACTAAAGTGCCACAAATCAAAATTTTGTTTTTTTCAGGAGAGCAGTTTTAAAATTTTCATTTAGTTTTTTTGCTTTTTTGGCACTCTTACTTACAATAATTTTGTGTCATTTTATTTGATTCGATGCGTATTTTAATTCCCTATCGCTTGTTTACTTCAATTTTGTGGTAACTATATCCCAAAGAAGATTAGCAGCACAAAGGTCCCTTTAGTTTATATTTTTTTCAAGCAAACAAATTAATATTTTAAATAAAAGGCCACAAGTCGAAAAAAAAAATATGTTTCATTAAAAATTTTGGTCACAACCTTGTTGGATTGAGACAAACTTATATCTTAAAAAAAGAAAATAAAAAATTCGCACATCGAAATTACAAAAACATATTATTATACATAGCTTTTTATTACAAAAATAAGGTTTTGGCACCATACAAAATAGGAAACAAACAAAAATAACTTATTCTAAAACCTCATCAGGCACAATTATCACTAATTATAAAAAACATAATAATCATAGCTTCTGCAATTGTAATACTACCTATAGGTAATATGGATAAATGCTCTGTACTAGTATAAACAAGAGATCAATATTTTAACTTAAGATAATAGTAGTTTTTATATACGGTTTCTAAGTAATTACTAAATAACAGTTTCAAATATAACTATATTTGTTATATAAAATCTGTCTGTGTCCATGGTTACTATTACATTTAAAGATTAGCATAAAAAGCTTCGTAATACCTTGGTATCACATTTTTTTCTATCAGGTTCAGAATGCCCTGTTTTTTTGTCTCAGAAACTTTTAGTTTTTGAGCATATACTTTTTTCAGTGTCATGGTTATCACGGTATTGGTCTTCGCTTGTTTTTTGGTCAAAGTAGACACTGACTTAAACTCTGCGTCGTCGTAAGAAGTCTTAAAAAAGAACTTGTTTGGCTTTTCTTGATAAATTTTTATGACTTTTATGTCGGTCCATCTCAGCTTTTCTCCATCTTCTGTAACGGTGTAATTACCAGCAGTCAGAGATTTTAAGTCGTAGAAACTGTCGTGTGCCAATTCGTGGACGGTGTAAGGGGTGCCTTTCTTCTTTGCCGTTTTAATTAAAGTAATGTACAGATCTGGTACATAAATGGCCGAAGATTTCAGTGCATTTGAAATATTCCTTCCAATAACGGAGTGTACAGAGTCACCCTCGTTTTGGGTATGGTTTAAAATTCTTTGTGTTCCGTTACTCATTCTGCAAGAGAAAATGAATTCATAAAAAAAACGGTTATAAGTATAGTGAGTAAAATTATACATACAAAGTAAATTTATTATCATATTAAACAAAATAAAATATTAATTATCCATCATAAAGCGAAGTATTCCATTATTAAATAAATTCTAATTTTTGTGAAAGCCTTTTGTCTTAAAAGAAAACACCCCAAGCACAACAATGTCTGAAGCAAAACAGACGTTTCACAGAAACAACTCTAAAGCTTATAACAAAAATAACATAATTGGGCATTTTTTATTTGCTAAATGGCCACTTTTCAAAACGTGGCACTTTTGATTTATAAATGATTGTGTACTTACTTGTGCTTTATATGCGGAACAGACGCATTCCGAAATGTGGCCCTGTTGCTCATAAAATTTACACTCAATACAGGTAACTTTTCGCGATGTGGCCGTTTAGCAAAAAAATGACGTGCACTCGCGCCGACTGTTGGGTCGCAACTAAAAAGATGGCTGCTTTGCTCTGAATTTAGCTTCCAATCCGTGAAAATGCCAAAAGGGCGTATGCGTAAATTTGTTATTTAAAGGCCGATTTCGACGAGTGTCTTTGTGTTATATGAAAATAAGGGCGATTTTGGCCTCATTTTTTAAATAAAAGTAATTTTGGAAAATTTTGATTTGTGGCACTTTAGTTTTTAAGCAGCGAATTGTCCAGTTTCATAATTTTTCAAAATATTGGATTGGAATAAATTCGTAAGAACCAAAAACAGTTATTTAAAAATTGGTAATATTTCATGGAGTGTAATAATTACACTTTGTATAATTTATTTTGCTAAATAATTATTCCAAATATTTCTCTTCGTTACCAGGCCTACCGGATCTATTCTCGACGGCCGCGAAGAGGAAGAACGAAAAAAACTAAACTGTCAAATGATGTCAACAGGCACCGCGTAACAGCGATTTATATTAAAGACGCTGCTTTCTCCTTTTATGCATCAGGTACCCTATGACACTCGGAAGGACAAAACTATTCTGAAAATATGATTCTGATAAATCGGTTTAAGCGTTTAGAAGTTACGGTGGAGTAAAGAAACGGAAATATATAGATGATGAAACGTACATAGATGAATCCTTAACACATAACGCTCCTTTTTTGGGCAGTCGTGTAAAAAAGGGGTGATACTTACATTTTGAGCAATAATCCAGCCACGTACGACCTGCTCGAAAATCAACCTGAAATCAATTCATTCATTACATTATCGCAATTTTTATGAGACATTCCAAGAAATAAGACCTCACCTATAAAATGAAATTACCCTTCTCCCCAAAACACAAACAAAATTGAAGAATATTAATAGTTTTATTGAGAGTACAATAAAAAAGATGTTTTTTATCGCTTTCTCCTGAGTTGAAGAGTGTTGCGTCTCAGCCAAGCGGCGCGCCTCGACCCCCCCTTGGTCTGGGAGTAGCGGTGGCCCTTGCCGAGGCCCCGCGACGAGCGGCCGGCCGACGTGAGCCCGCGCATCTCGCGGTGCTTGTGCACGGCGTTCACGATCCAGTTGATCTTCGCGTCGCGGCGGATGGCCTGCCAAATCATTTATTATATTTATAAAAGAACAGCCAGACCGACAGAAACGCGCAAATGACCTAATAATAAAAACATCGCATCGGGAAACTTTTCATCTAAACAGAGATTAGGCCAAAATACAGGTTTACTGATGTAAATCGGTCGATGGTTCCATTTAAAAAAGAGTACAGCGTAAAAGGAAGTCATCGTCGGAAAGGAAATTTTGAGCTAGCGACGATTAAATGTGTAGTCGGAGAGAACAGAGGTCATTTCTTAATTTAAAAAAATGTAAGGCATTATGTAATTTATCTGAGAACGTAAGAAACAATATAAATGCAAATTAAAATGAAGATTTTATTGAAACTTTATTTTACTAGTTCTGTTTTGGTAGTTACTACAAGATTTGTCAGTCATTTAAAAAAAGCCAAAATTGTAATAAATGCAGTCTTATTCATATCATAACTGGTCCATAATGGACCCGATTGCGTTTCTTCGTGAACTAAAATAGGAACCCGGTTCAACCGAACGAGACAGAGCAATACGTTAGAACGGAATATTAAATGAACTATTGTCGATTTTCCAATACCAAAACTACCCATCGAACTGATAGATTTCCGAATAAGTTAGATTTAGTTGCTTTATCTTCGGTGGGTAATTTTAATGTGGAAAAGTGACAACCGTTCATTTCAAATTCCGCTCTGTCGTACTGCTCTTTACCGTTCACATGAACTAATTTTCGATTTTAGTTCAAGAGACACACAATAGAGCCCAATATGCGATACCGTAACAGGATTGAAAATTTGTAAAATGTCAAAAGAAAATAACAGACAGGCCCTCCTCTAGAACTTACCGGATGCGAAGGATCAATCAGAATGACCTCGTAGTATTTGTAGGAAGAGTCCTGAGCGACCCAGTAGGAGTTGAGGACTCTCAACCCTCCGCACCTGCGGCCGACGCGTTCCTCGGCGATGGACTGCAGGTTGCGCGTGGGCTTCAGCTGGTTGACTCCGTGACTCTTGGGCTTGCCGTAGGTGGCTCCCTTAGGCACCGGGCGCTTGCGGCCCCCGCGGCGGACGCGAATGCGGAACACCACGAAACCTGCACAAAAATCATTTTGATATGAGCGAGACACGGTTTCCAGTTCTGGTGTAGGTTTGTCAGATTTGCTAAAGGCTTGTTTTCAGACACGCTCCAACATCAACAATGAACCAATATTCAACAATGCACCAATATTAGGATTGCTTCTTAGCAAGTTGCCTAATGTATAGAAAATTAATTCCGTTTTAGACCGATAAATGATTTGCATTACCTAGTTTTAAAACATTTATAGATAATATGGATTCCCAGGGGGATGCACATACATCCTGCCGACCCGCTGAATTCTCACCCTGCAATATAACCGTAACTAACCTAGGTGTGGAACTTATTTGGCCTTACTTGTTCTTACCCAAATATTGCCATACCAGACAGGGGTTTAGGATATTTTTCGGAGACTAAAATTGAACTGTGTGTTAAGTGTATTTTTTTGGTAAGGGTAGGTTAGGTTAGGTAGGGTTAGGCAGGACATATGGCTTTAGCCACGCGCTGTGTCCAAAATATAGAGTATGTTGATGTGATGGGTCGGTTTGGAGTGAGAATGAAACCTGTTTAGAAAATCACAGCCGCGCACTGATATGACTGTATTTCAGACACAATGATTTCTTTTCCATATACAAAGTATCAAATGGACGACGTTGCAAACCATTACGCGAAAATTTGAAGGGTTCGGCATGAGGGCCGACGTACGCAGCGCATTATGGCATCTGGCCATCCATGATTTGAATGAAAACTTATCCTACGCAACGTTGAGTGAGATAAGTATGTCCGCTTCTATCTAAATTCGAGGGACAGATGTCTTCATTCGTTGCGTACGTATGCCCAGTGTGTCAGACCCCATAAGGCATTCAACAATGCATGCGCTAGGTGCAAGACGAAATTGAAAGTGACGACGCAAGATGAAGACATAAGCGCACGAGTAGGAACATACATGAAACGTATGCTAAACTGCATAAATACCCAATTGGATGTGCGGTGCTGAAGGCTAATACTCTGAATCCCCTAAATTGCGAATTGCACGAATGCGTCCAGTCATGTGGCTGCTTCCGAAATCACGCAGACACAGCATGTGCCGTTAACGCTGGGCCACATGGGAAAATCCAAGCGCTCACCTTGTTTAGCTCTGTATCCTAGCCTCCTCGCCTTGTCCGGTCTGGTGGGTTTGGGCGCCCTGTGCATCCGCGTCAGCTGCCTGTACTGCCACACGCGAATTCGCAACAAGAAACGAAGCACATCGCTCTGCTTTTTTCTGTACAACTCCTGTATATATCTGTACGCACCCATTGTGGAGACCTAGTAACAAAATCAATCTATAACATTGATCTGAAGTCACATCATTGGTCAGCCACACGCTATTCTCTATTCAACCACAGTCGCGGTGTCGTACAAAATGCCGCATGAGCGATGACGTGAAAATCATCATTACAATGCCTAAACAAAGAAATACTATTAAAACCCGGTAAACCGATGTGCGAGCATTCGATTCACTGTATTTTACTAACGAAAGCACCACCGATCAACGAAATAATCACCGATTTCACAAATAAATTCACCGCCTGCGTACCTGCTCCGTACTCCACGAACGAAATCCGAAAAAGAATGACAGATCTCTGGCTTTGCCAGTTGAACTACAAATAGTGCAGGTCGCGTACTATACGGCATAATCGTACTTTAAACACGTAAATATATTTAAAAGAATAAAAAAACACGGCCGCCGTTACAGAAAGTAAACTACTGTATTTATAAATATTGTTATTAGTTTTTTTATGGAACATTTGTAATTTATGTATTTATCCATGTAGATACATGTATATTTCCGGAATGTACTATATCAGACTTTTCATTTGATACTAAACACGATATATTTATATTAATTCATTGAAATTTGGACATTTAGACAACTACTTACTTAATATTTGGACAGCTAAGGTACAGCTAAGGTACCCTATGACACTCGGGATCACATAGCGATTCTAAGAATATCAAACACTTCTAAATTAGTTTAAGAGTTTAGAAGTTATGGTGGAATAAAGAAACGGAAAACATACATAGATGAACTCAGAACATATTAAACTCTTTTTTTTGTTGGGCAGTCGTGTAAAAAATGGTATCAGATCGTCAACGCGGATAGTTATTAAGTGAAACGCTCCCGAGCGGTTTTAAATTGTCAAATGTATTGTTTTCTTTTAATTTCAGTTTGTTTATTTACATAAAGTAAATTGCAATACCGTATTCGATATTCGCCGGTTTCCAAAAATCTATATTTTTGCCAATTTTAGATTTAAACGCAAAGAAAAAGTTGACTTTTAGTCGACAGTGGGCCCGATTGCGTTTCTTCGTCAACTAAAATCAGAATTAGTCCATGCGAGCGAGACAGGTCAATACATTAGAGCGGAATATGAAAAGAATGATTTTCACTTTTTCAACATAAAACTATCAATCGAACATAACTTAAGACCGGACGAAATGTTTTCAAACTAATTAAGTTAGCTTTATGTTCGGCAGGCGGTTTTCGTGGGGGAAGAGATACGATCGATCAGTTTACACTACGCTTTAACGCACTGCTCTGTCTTGTTCGCATGAATTATTTTCCGATATTAAATCACAATGAAACACAATCGAGTCCAGTATAAACTGATGGTTATAAAAATTGAAACCGGCGAAGATTGTGCGAAAATTTTCTTTGTCTTATTACATTTCGCAGTAAGCAGTGACCTTTTTATCGCAACTTTCGCCGAAATACTAACGGTAAGGTAATATTGACATACAGGATTTTTTAAACAGCTTTTTTTAAAATCATAAAGCAATTTTTTCCGCATTTTTGAAGATGCGCATGCTGGGAAATTGTGTAAAATATTACGTGATTTTGAATATAATCAAAGCATAGAAAAATAATATGAAGAACCACCTTGTGAAGGTTTTGGTACTAATTTCAACTCTTTCGTGAACAAGTCACCAAAACTGGTTTTCACACAAAATTCGCCTTCACGAAAAGTGACATTACGCTTCTACTTCTCGCCGCAAACCTAGATTACATATAATTTACAAATCTCCACCACCGCCATATTGCTCCACACTCTTAGCTGGAAAAGTTTAATGATAATGTATTATTTATATGTTGTGTGGGGCTTTTCTAAGATCTTTATAAGCCTTGTAATATTGCGACCATTGCTGATTTATTTTGTTCGCCACCTACTATAGTTCTGGAGCGCTAAGACTCGTGTCATTTAAGAACCGCAACAGGCTTTTGGCGCCAGATTGTTTTACCTCCTCAGGTTGGAGGTAATGACCACCCAAGTGGCTGTATCTTTTACGCATCAGCGGGCCACACTAGCAAATGAGGTGCAGGGGAGTTTCCTCTACCCCTTGGCAGAACCTGCAATTTTTCGTGTCCCGGAGCTTGAGGTTGTACATGTGTTTGTTCAGGCCACAATCCCCTGTGAGCGCCCTCACCAGTATGCGTAAATTGTTCCTATTTAGCGATAAGGCGTCACGGGCAATCTTACGGTTGTAAGCCTTAATTAGCGCTTTGGAATGATTCAAACCTGGCGTGTTGTTCCAGTGGTTGACGGATTTTTCTAAACATGCTTTTTTGTTTGAGCATTAGGGTTGCAAGGCTTTTTGGTACGCCGCAGAAAGGTTCAGGACCGTATAACGTTCCCTTTGCTCCCGTCTTAGCAAGTTCGTCGGCTTTTTCATTTCCCTCGATTCCTGCATGGCCGGGAAACCCATCTTACAAATTACCCTGTTCTTTTCGCCCAGAGAATTCAGTAGTGATACGCAGTTTTGCACCAGCTTTGAATTAATGGTATTCGAGGCAGGTGCCATAAGAGCTGCCTTGCTATACGATTGAATATAGATATGGTGGTTAGCGTATTTTGGAGGTTGATATCCGCACATTCAATAATGGCGTATACCTCCGCTTGGAATATGGAGGCGTATTTCCCCAAGTTTACACTTTTTTCGAAGTTTGGTCGCTCGCTCGCCATATATACCGCAACCTACGTCAAGTCCAGATTTAGACCCATCAGTATACCATTTAAGGCTACCGGCCTCCCAGTGCAGTTCGTTTTTTAGCCAGTCGTCTCTGGGCGGCAGTTGCACTGTAAAACATTTTCGAAAGTTTAGGAGTGGAAGCATGGTGTCTGATACCATGTTGAGGGTTGGAGTTTCACTGAGTGAGCCAAGAACTGATCTTAATGCTTGTGAGATCCAGTATGCCTTCTCCCGGGCAGACAGCTTTTACATGCTGGCTTTTGCCACCTGGCTTAAGTGAATGTGTAAAGGCGGTACCTAAGTGAATGTGTAGTGGCGGTTATATGCCCAAGGTGCATATAATTAAAAACATGCACTAAAATGAAATCTTGCCACATTAATCAAGTCGTCTACCGTGGATTTCAGTGCCAAATATTCTAGTTAAATATATTACTATCCATCTGAGGAAAATAATCGTATCGTATATTAAAATGAACCAGACAGGTTAGCACCGCTCGTTTGATCGAAATGATCGCGTCATTTGTCAACCCAATATTTCTTTTCTTGCAATTCTAATATTGGGAAATATCCCGAAATTAGGGATTTCAAATAATAAAACACCCTACCGCGTTTCAAAAAACAAAAAAAAGATATTTATACAGAATTATACATAATAATTCTGTATAAATTTCTTTTTTCACCGCAGTCCGCCTTTTTTTCGATTTGCGACTTTTTGCGAGATTTCTCCGGAAAGAATTCTCCCTGCCTCTGATAACAGCTTATTTCCCATGTGGGTTTGTAAATCTGATATTTTCATATAAGCTGACATTTCCTAATTCTACATATTATTAGTAGGTATTCACTACTTTGCAGCCACATTAACATATGAACGCTACTGTCCCCCTCACTAATGGAACTGAGGAGCGGAGTTTTGAATAATAAGAAAAGTGTTTGGATAAAGCTGATACTAAAATTCTTTGGCTTAAATTTGCTGCTTTTTGTCGTTAGTTATATTTATAATCGCTCTCAGCATGTGAGCTTCAGTGTGGCTAACTGCTACATTTCAAACTTTACCTGGTGTTATCCAGGGCTTAAATCTGGGGCCCCTAATATTTAACACAGCTGATTTTGTATCCATCAGAGAAACCCTTGTATCACTGATGCAAAGATCTATTATAAGACAGTCAAAGCATTTAATAATTGCAATGGCATCCAACAAGATTTAAGAGCAGTAGGCATATAGGCCAAGGATAATAATTATATGCGAAAATATCGAGAAAGCTCCAGATTGAATTCTGATAGATTAGATTCTGTACCAGTATCATTCTGTAGACTCTGAGTACCAATTCCCTAAAGGTCTCGGATGCACAGTCCTCCGTCTAGATATAATTCTATTCCCGATCTCGGAAGACGGCAATTTTTGTAGAACTGTTCCATGGGAATCAAATATCCCATAAGACCGCGAGTATATATTAAGTAAATACTATGACCTCGCTAATGCTATCACCCGGAATGGCTTCACTGTTCACCTTCTAGCCGTGGAAGTTGGCGCTCGCAGCCTGCCAGCCCTGTTTCACCTCTTAAAAGATCTGTCTCCATAGAAAAATAATCAACTTCCTAGAAAAAAATATCTAAAACCGCTGCTTCTACATCTCAAATTCCATGGCTTCAAAGGGGGCGTGAGGTGGTGAGGTAAACGCTCATATGTGGCAAAACCTTCACGATAAAAAGCTTAAAAATGAATGCCGCAGTAAACGCAAAGTCCGCTGTCTACACACAATGTAGCATGGGGTGTGATCACATCACATAAGCTTAATGTTTTATTTTACTGTTAAGTTTGTTTCTACTCTTTATTTTGAAACTTCACAATGGACAGGTTTATTTTCATACAACCAATCCTGTTTTATTGTTTGTTTCAAAGAACCAACCCTGTATTTATGTTTGTGTGTGTGTAACATGTCTTGTTATAGCATTCAATCGACAAATTGAAAACGCAATTCCATTAATTCTATCCTAACGGAGAATGGTGACCCGGCCATGAAACGAACCTGGAACCTTACATTGTAAGATTAGGCAACCTAACCACTATGCTACTGGGCCGTTTATATACCTAATTTGATTAAAAATAAAATTTTAATATTTTGAATCATACTTGGTAATTAATATCTCCTCCTAGATATAGCAGAAGATAAAAATGCAATCAAGTTGTTGACAGATAAAGAAGCCCTGCGAGAGGCTACTGACCTTTTCGGACAGTCAAATTGAAGTACTGATGACAATTTTACAAAAATTAAAAAAAATGGTGGTTTAACCCTTCAGGCCTCGGCCCCTCAGCCGATTGACAAGTTGATGTCCCAAATAATTTTAGTAAAAATTAGTAAAAAAATTGAATTATGACACTGTCACACCAAAAACATTAATTACTGCCAAACCACTGTACCCATAGTTACAATGAAACATATTAACATAATAAAAAATAAAAAAATAAAGCAAATTAAATTAAAATAGAATTAAAACGGACTCGTCACGCTGAATCAGTTTGTGGCCGATATCGGCCAATCGGGGCTAAAAGAAACAGAGCCAATGTAAGATGAATTTTCAGATCATTGTCACAATAGACATTCGTGATGAATAGGCACATTATACAGTGGAAACTCTCATAACGAGCATAATTCGTTCCATTTTCCCATACTTGTTTCGTTGAGAGGAATTACTGCAAATTACTCGTTATGAGAGGTTCCTTTATATATTATCCAGTTAGACAGTAGTGTTAAAGACTTGCACTATCGAATGTGGTACAATTTTACAGAGGAGCACAATCAGATGGCCTATTTCTCGCATATTTAAAACGACAATTTAACGGATCACAGTATTTATTCTACAAACAAAAAAAAAAGAATTGAATAAAAATAGAAAATTTACATTACAACGCTTGAAGATTTGCCAAAATCATATTAAAAATAAAATCATGTTGTCCCTTTTCTGGAATAGATGGGGTCGGGTTGAGTTAAAGCCAAAAATCGAAGACCTTAATCGGAGAAAATTCACAACTAAGGCTGTATTTTATTAATGTCCTAATACGCTGTACAATAATGCTGTCGCAGACCTCCCCAAAAAGTCATTCGTTAACAATCATGATTTTCCAAATAAGTGCATTTAAATAATACCGCCGAGTTCGAAGTCACCGGACGAAAATAAAGAGTCGATTGAAACGTTACTTATAAATATGATTTTGCACTTCTACTATTACGTAACTTCTAGTGTTCGGAACACTTCTTCGGATGCACGGCGCCCTCCGCATTTCACACGATGGCATTGTGAATAATGTTTTTATTTTAACTAATTTAGAAAGCGAACAAGAGAAGGAAAGCCATCATAAGACAGAAGAGACCCATGGCTTCGGAGAGGGCGAATCCGAGGATAGCGTATGAGAATAATTGCTGTTTCAGCGACGGGTTCCTGGCGTAGCCAATGATGAGTGATCCGAACACGGATCCGATACCAGCACCTGAAAAGGTAAACGGCTCCAATGAAAACGTATTCGGCGGCGCGATTCCTCGAGGCGCACTCACCGATCGGTAACTTAAATTACATAGCGAATAGCAAAAGGAATGCGATCATTAAGCAGAACAGGGCCATGGCTTCGGATAGGGCGAACCCTAGGATGGCGTAGGAAAATAATTGTTGTTTCAAGGAAGGATTCCGGGAGTAGGCGAGCATGAGACAACCGAACACCAAACCGATTCCCATACCTGCGACAGGAATTTAAATTTCACATTAGGATTACAAGGATGGGTTGCAATTTTTGGGTTTTAGCAGGAAGAAAAGACGGCTCACCGGATCCTGCTACTCCGACTGTGGCTGCTCCGGCTCCGATGAACTTGGCCGCAGAGTCAATATCGCGGGAGACTGCGGTGGTCTGGAAAGACCTCGCAGGTAAAACCGACGATGTCATCGGAGAGATGTGACTCGACTGTGTCAGCAAAGGGTTGGACATCACCGCACTGCTCAAGGGTCGAGCGTATGTGCTGAGCGCCGCATTTCCCAATAACTGAAATTATACAAACAATTATATAACAAACGCAACCCTTACGCAACTCACGTATTTATTGGATTAAACGAGACTTACGGCGGTCCTGGCGACAGGGGCGATGAATTTGGCTGCGGCGAACATTTTGCCTTGGAATTAATCGAGTGCGGCCTGACGAACCTAAAAACGAAGACGAAATTAAATTCACAGCGTTCGATTCTGTTATAAACACCCGGAGTGACCAAAGTAACCTTAGAATCCGAGCCCCAGAAGCTCAAACCCCTGATGACCAGTTACGTAACTGACAGTTATACGTAACAACAAGAGATAACTATACGAAAATACCATCTAAAAATTAAGTAAAAAATACCGCACTCGCACAATTCCGCCTCGCATAAATTGAATCTCCTTTTATAACACTGTAAAGAGTTTAAAAAGATGGCCGTTTCGAAGAACTCGGATCCTGAGCCGACTTTGACTTGACATTTGACACATATTTATCAACGGAATCACTGAAATATTAGCACTGTCGCGGCGGGTGATAGGTAAAATCAACGATTTAGCACTCGTTTTTAACGGATGTGTTACGAAACGGAAGAATTCTACAGATTTCCATTTACTCACAGAGATCGCCCAAAGCTGACTTACCGGACAACAGAACACTCGGGGAAGAGAGGAGACCGGCCTTTGGAATTTTCGTTCGTGAATCGCGATTGAATGAGGGAGGGCTCTCCTATAAAGTATGTATAATCGTACAATTTTATCGTAGTTTTTACAGACTCGAAAATATGTCTGTTAATCTAGAAACGATAAAAAACAATAACAACATTTTCTGGTTTACTCTACTGAAATATTATCATTATAATAAAGAAAAAAATCCAACTTTTGTAATGGAAATGGCCCATGTTACATTTTGCATGAGGTGTAGTCATAGAGCCTAGAGGGTAACAAATTGAGAACGGGAGTGCGAAGGCGGACTGTGAGTGAATGCGTTCACCGAATAGAAAGAGATAAGGGCATATGAGACTCCCTCTATCCTTTTCTAGTTGCGCATGCTCGTTTATCCATAGTTTAGTAGACTTAAGGGGCAATCATATTATCGCACGCGTCCGTAAGCCGCGTCTTACGGAGCGACTGAACAGTATGCACAGTCGTTTGGGACGCGGCTTATAGATCTCTATCGGACGTCCGAAGCCTCAAGGTCTTGTCCGCGACTGACGTCCGATAATGTGCACGGCTCAATAGAAATTCATTACACAGATACCTTTCAGTCGCGTCCATAAGCCGCGGTTAACGGACGCGTCCAATAATATGCCCACGCCTTTATGGCGTCGAAGCGTTGCCATAGTGATATATGTACGTGGCTCCGTGAATGCACGACTAGACAAGATGGAGGGGGTACTATATCCTGCTGTCTCTTTCTATTCGGTTGACGCATTCTCAGGCTGGTCACGGGGTCTAGTAGTTATATGTCAATCACCCATTGACTACTACACCCTAGTAGTCAAAAAACGCCAAATTTTTGTTTTTGTTATCGACCAAGGTCCCTCTTGACATTCATAACTGGTCAGTAATTTCTACAAACTAGGTTATACCTTTGTCTATGAATTCAATTACTATAGAAACTATAGATAATAGTTTTTTTTAAAGAAAGGCGTAACAGTCGAATAAAACTTAAACAGGAATTATTATCTTAGGTATAAATTACGACAAACGGCAGTAGCTTTATATTTACAGTTCGATAGATCACTCTCATAAAATTCCATCGTAAATATTTCGAAGTAATCGTATATCACCTGATCCCAAAACCATAAACAATACTGAATTTCTGGCTGATGTTTTAGCTCTATGGTTGACTTCCGTTTGACCTGCCAGTATTGATTTTTTTTGAGTGGGCGTTATAAGCCAACTAAATTTGAAATTCACTCTTTCGATATTAAGATTAATTATAGTTTGAAGCATTAATTCGTGCAGGAATATTTATTATAGAATAAATCTATAATGATCGCATAATAATAAAATTTCCTTAAAATAATAAGTTTCTATTTTGAGAGTTTTCCTACGAGATTGTCAGCTGTCAAATCAGATGAAAACCTCATCCGGCGAGGCAACGGCGGGAGTGGTCGGAAGCTGTCATCGGCTGGTTCCACAGACTTAGCTGGCCGCCGTAGAAATGGCGGCCGTTTTTTTGCTGAATGACTGCAATTACCCCAACTGCGGCCTGCGGTTCAGAAATGGACAAGAACTAATCATACACATCGAGATCGTACATCATCGTGAGTCGATTTTTATTAAAAGAGGTGTTACAGGTTCATCACAGGGCTGTTCGTCGCGAATCCAAACATTTAAATTTTTATGGGTTTCTTCAATGAAAACACTAGTTTTTTAAATGTTAACATGGTTTGATGCATGCTATTTATTTGTCGTGGGATTACAAGTGGTGATTTATTGCGCTTTGTACGAAAAAACGGACAACAGCTGTCGGCTTTTCCGCCGCACATGAAAATTAGCATGTTGCGGAAGTTAAATGTCATAACTGTCAGGCCGCCGATCTCCAGTAAATAAATAGAGCCTTTTGAAGTGAAACTTCCTAGGATTCCGTAGAAAAATGTGCCAAACTCCCTCAATATGGATCCTAGGAAGAAAGAAAAATGTTGAGAAATCCTGATGAAGTAATCTATAATTTTCACCATATTTGTATAATAAAATCACCGCTTTATGTTTAGAGTTTTTGGAGTTAAGGTAAATAAAAGCCTTTTTTTGGTTGCACTTCCAACATTTTGCAGTGACTATATAAATGCAAAACCAATTTTGATTTACCCAGTTAAGCTTGTAATAAAGGGGAAAAAATAAAACAAACGACAGAAAAGAATGCATTCTCGAGTGAATCGTCAGCATTGCAATTCTATTTTCACTTATTGTATCTGGGTACAATAAATACTGCGAAAAATACTTTGTTTTTTTTTTTTAATTTCTTTCTTATTTTTGTTAAAGCAACCTTACGGCTCTACTTACAATCTAATGTGTTATATACAATCTAGTTAGATTTCAGAAATTAAGTTAGGAAACTTGATACACCAAGAACTTAAGGAGAATAAACACCCCAAATATCAAATAAGAATCAAACAGTTTAGGTAGAAAATACTCTCAAAATCACCTGTGTAGCGGCACATGAGATGATAACAAATGCATTTATGCAGTCCATAGAATAACACATACGTCATCGCATCTGCGCCTTTCCTCCGTCACCGCCTTTCCTCAATATACGCTTAAGTTGTTTATATTATCTCTGCTCTGCTCTACGCCAACTCCAGAATAACCAAAAATTCGATTCTGTGCAATTCCAAAGATCCGGCAATATCGAAGCACGTAATAAGTGGCCGTAGTGATTCAAATGAACTACAAGCCCGCGTAGACTTCCACAAAAAGTTCCTTACTGGAATCAGCCAGAATGGCACTGGTCTGGGGTATGGCAGTACAACCACGAGCGACGTGGACTTGAAGAAGTCTCTTTTGCGGGGAGATTACGACAGCAAGAGTATGGCTCATGCTATTGGCCTTCAATGCCAGAATGATTGGACAACAATTGGGGACTTTTGCATTCCGCCTCCAATGCACTGGAAGGTAATGCTCTATGACTGGACGCCAGAGATGCTGAAATTTTATTTGAATGCCTTTCAGCATACACTTCCAGACCCCAAAACCTCGCTCGTTGGAGCTTTGCCGAGGATAGTTCTTGTCCCCTCTGTAGCAATACCCCTTGCACAGCTAGACACATTCTAGCTGGCTGCAAGGTGGCCTTAGATCAAGGACGGTACACTTACCGCCATGACAAAGTTCTCGCTGTTATTCGCGAGGTAATTAGTCTCTCAGTGGCTCGTGCCAACAAGGGTTTGACAGTATCCTCCAAACCCCCAATACAGTTTGTGCGGGATGGCTCTAAAGGCAAAAAACATTTAACTACAAAACCTTTCTCAATAATCGAGAAAGCTACAGATTGGATTCTGGAGGTTGATTCGGTCTCTAAGCAGTATAAATTCCCTGAAAGTCTCGGATGCACAGCACTCCGTCCAGATATAACTCTTTACTCTCTATCTCGGAAGGTGGCTCTTATTGTAGAATTAACTGTTCCATGGGAATCAAATATCCCAAAAGACCACGAGTACAAATTAAATAAATACCATGATCTTGCAAATGCCGTAACCCGGAACGGCTTCACTGTTCACCTTCACGCGGTGGAAGTTGGCGCTTGTGGCCTGCCAGCTAAATCTCTATTTCACCTCTTTAAAGATCTTGGCCTTTCCAGAAAAATAATCAACTCTTTCTTAGAAAAATTATCTAAAACTGCGATTTGCGCATCTCAAATTCTATGGCTTCGAAGGGGGAGTGAATGGGTGGTAAGGTGAACGCTCACATGTGGCAAGACAGCTGTCCTAAACCTACCACAGCCGGTTCGTAAGTCCGGAATCCACTGCTCACCCCCCAGAAGTGTAAAAAAAAAAAATAGTATTATGATGGGCCCGACTCCGGTCGGTGAATTCCATGGCAGCTCCGTTTGTATTTATTTATTGAACTAAATGAAGCTTTGTGGGTATTATTACGCGTATGAGAAAGTGCTGGGAATTAAATTTTGTCATACAAGTTAATGGTTTTACGTCCCAAAATATTAATAGGCCTTAAAAAAAAATAGGCAAAAGAAAAAACTAAGAAATCTCTTTTAGATTTTTATCAAATATATATAAAGGAAATTATTGACGAAATGTTGATTTTAATTATTTTTGTTAACCCCTCGCGGCCCGCGGTTTGAATTTTAATGTGTGCCTTACGGCCCGTAAGAAATTCGCGAGTCTCAAAAAAAAGATGGCGTTTCAGAAAAAAAACGATTACTCCGAAACTGTCACACCGATCGTCTAAAAAAGACCTGTTTTATGTTCCTATTGAAATTTGCTATTAGATATTTGTAACGTCGTTATGTAAAGCAATAAAGATTATTCATAATTATTAGTCAAAGTTGTACTAACGATAAAAATTAGCCACTGGCGATAAAAAAATGTTTTTTTAGTCCATAAATCACTATTTCCGGAGATTGTGAAAAGTTTTATAATAATTATAATATGCTGCATTAAAACTATGACTTCGTTTTACTTATTCCCATACAAAAATAAAAAAAATAATCGGTATTTAAAATGATTTTTTTTTTTGATATTTTAGGCTATGAAAAATTTTGTTCTTCAAAAATTTGTAGTGGCTAGTCAACGTGACGAAAAATACTTATCTGGCTACCAAACAGTAGAGAATTTTCTCCGCTCCTCGCACATACTACTGGCTAAGTGGTTGGTGCGAGACAGTAAGATTAAATAATCCATAATTAGCGGTCGGCCTCGCCTGGCCATTTCGGGCCGTCTGGGGTTCGACGGTAAATATCAATTCTGGACGTTTCGGGCCGTCTGGTACGCGAGGGGTTAAACTAAGTAACACAGGGGTGCCTTAACACAGGGGTGCCTAGCAAGGCGGGCTCGGCTGCTCTTTGCTTAGCATAATAGAAAGATTATCATTTGCGTTTAATGTATGCGCTATGTAACCTGGGCTCAGACAGATGTATCATGCGTATACCTATAACTTTAAAAGCATACGACGGCATTGTATAAATTGTCATTTTATTTTCTGTTGTGCTCATGAATTTGAACGTATATGTATATGTAAATAAATAAATAAATAAATAAAAATCATAGTTTAAAATTAAATTTATGATCATTTTATTTCAAGTAAGATGACTGTGTGACTTCAAAGTCAATTTTACCGGCAATATCGACCTTTAACCCCTAGAGCCCCGATTGCACAAAACGATTCAGCGTGACGGCCCCGTTTTAATTTTATTTTAATTTAATTTGTTTTATTTTATTATGTTTTATTATGTTAATATATTTTATTTTAATTATGGGTACCTACAGTGGTTTGGCAGTAATTAATGTTTTGGTGAGACAGTGTCATAAATCAATTTTTTTACTAATTTTTACAAATTTTTTTTGAGACATCAACTTGTTAATCAGCTGAGGGGCCGAGGCCTGAAGGGTTAAGAAGGTTCTACTTATCAGTCGATATCTGATCGAGAATTTTGTCAAATTTACTCAAAATATTATCTATTCTTGATTTATAACTTATTCTACTAATAGGGCAAACTTAACCTATTGTTCAAATTACCCCAATTGTCTACTCATTTTCTGTAAGTCTGCCTACAGTTTAGACTTGTAAGCAGCTAAATTTTTACTTGTAAGGCTTACACGCATGCTTACAAGTAAAACTTTACTTAACCCGGTAACTCCCTAACATCCCTTGCGGGGCCAACGGCCGCCTCCCCCAATTTCCAGGTTATAATTTTTTATATGTCAAATTTCAATGCAATCATTTTACAGTAATTTTTTTTATGATCCGTATAGTGGTTTACAAGTTATGGTCGTTTGTATCAAGGTCGTCGACTCGCGTCGATTTTACGCGCGAAAATGTCGCGGGCAAAAGTAATAGCTGAATTTTTACTTCGCGAGAGGAGGGGTTAAAAGTCAGAAATTAGAAATTTTTAAATAAAAATTACCCTCACTTCTTTACCTATTTTTAAGTTGTTAGTAATTTTACCTTACAAGTCGAAAATAGGTATTTTTCACCCATGCCATCCACTTAATTATGTAAAATTGTTCATTACCAAAAAAAGGCATAGGTAAATAACAAGTGATTAAGATAGGTAGTGGTCTTAGGGATTAAGATAAGATAGTAAGTGGCCTATACTTAAGAAAATTATAAATCCGACACTGACTAAGAGGTTAATTACCTTGCGAATACAACAAGGTCTCTGTCATGGCGGTAAGTGTACTGTCCTTGATCTAAGGCTGTCTTGCAGCCAACTAGAATATGTCCAGCTGTGTCAGGGGTATTGCTACAAAGGGGACATGAAATATCCCCAGAATAGCTCCAACAAGTGAGGTTACTGGGATCTGGAAGTGTATGCTGAAAGGAGTTTGTTGGAAAACCGGTAGAGAAATATTAAAAAGCATATGATGCATCCCATCGATGCAGAGTACATTCCAACCTAGTTCTTTATTCGTTCGTTCGAAAAAGGCATTTCAATTAAGGTTTCTTTCAGGTATAAAGGAGCAAAAGGATACAGAGGTGGAGTTCCACAAAGCGACAAGCGTGCCAATGAGCTACGTTTTGCCTTTCTGCAGTGACAGCACCGAGACTGCGCCACCCGCCCAAGCTGACACTCCACCAATTCATCGAGTAGAAGCAACTATGTATCCGTTTCTGGACGGTAATTCTTTTGCTTTATCACTAGTCTTAAAAACTCATGCAGTTTATGTGCAGTATTAAGACAGCCGCTAATCAATTGTTTTTTGTTTTGTTTTAGTCTCTCTTAGATATCTCACCAATTCCTCCGTGGTTTTTTTTTGCATTTTCTGAGCGCTCCATACTGCAAATTGAAAAGACTGCATGTACCTACCTAGTGTGGCCGCCCCGAGCTCCACCTCTGCGGGGGCATCATCCGAGACTGGGGCTGTAGACAGCCGCGTGCCCGTTGAATGCTACAATTCTCTTATACGGAGAGCATGCTGAGCGAGAAAACAACTGTGGTAGTCGTTTCATCTCTTTGAAGATTTTTATCTCCAGGAAAATAATCAACTCCTTCCTAGAAAAATATCTAAAACTGCAATTTTCACATCTCATATTCCATGGCTTTGGAGGGGGAGTGAATAGGTGGTAAGGCTAGCGCTCACGAAACAGCTGTCCTAAATCTACCGAAACCGGTCGTTAGTCCTGAGTCCACCGTTCACCCCCCAGAGATGTAATAATAGTATTATTATGGGCCCAAATTCGGTCGGTGAATTCCATGGCAGCTCTGTTTGTATTTGTTTTATTCACTGACCGTCTGCAACAAACGCATTCCGATGTCGGTCTGAGTTCCTAATGCAAATTTGTATAGCGTTTTATACTGGTGAGTAGTTTCCGCCACTATTACTATCTTCCTCTTACCTATCTTTGTCTCGCTCGCACTCGTTATTTCGCTCTTACGGCTCTGTTTCCTTTATTTGTCATGGCCCTTTCTTATTTACGATTTCACCAAAACCCAACTGTCTCGCCTGGAGCTCGTCGGGAGCTAATGGGACCTTGCTGAGTTGGCCACGAAGACCCATTTGTTCCGGGTCGGTCACACACGGCTCAACACCCGTCCGGCGGCCTCCACGCATGAAGTGCGAGCCCGGGTAAAACTCTGGCCTTAGGGCTAGTTTCCCCCAGGAGTTAACCTTCTGGCGCTCCTGGACGGTCAGCGCACCGTGCGGCGTAAGCCAATCGATTGTGCATTTTGACTAACAGTCGGGGGAGTCTGGAAACAGTACTGTTTTCTACAGAGCGGGGGTAAGACCGTTGACCTTACGGCGATTGCTCTTGAAACGACCATCAGCTACCCGATTCCAGGTGAAAGCCGGACAAAGGATGCCGGTTGACACCGTTTCACCGCTACGTAAGGGATAGGACCGCGCAAGTGCCCTCGAACTCATAACCTGTCGGGAGACCGGAGTAATCTGGTCACAACTTGGAAGTAAGAGCGCGAGTGTCAGCCCGCTGGTTAACATACCTGCCTATCTCGCGGATGAGGCTTTGGCCTCTCACAGGCATGTGGCGGAGCTTGACGGTGGACTGTTTTGTCCTAAGTCTTCTTCGCTCACCTCATGGGAGACAGAACGAATTTTTACTGCTTCAATTCCAACCAAAACAATAGACTATTGATAACGATTAATATTCTGAAACCATTTAGAGATTTTCACATAGTGCATTAGTAGAAACTTCTTGCTTCATAATTCTTTTTTTTTTTTAATTTTCCCAGGTAACTGTGATGATGAGGAAGAATACATCGAAGACTCCTACAATGACGATGCCTGGATCACCAAAGGGGTCTACAGCTTTAACTATATTTATCACAACGGGCGCAAGTGAGTCATTGCAAGGTTTTTTCACTTTGAGATAAGCTGTGACGAAACCTTTTATTGCAATATAAAAGGACAATGGGCAAAAATGTATTGGCGCTAAGCCCACCTCTCTAATAACAATAACGTATCTACCATTGGAAATATCTATTTATCTAGAATATTTATGACTACTACAACTTACCTCATTTATGAGCCGTTTCGGAGTTTTGAAGTTCGGAAGCAGATGTTCGGAATCTTCACGGTGACGCCAGTTTTTCACAACACGACCAGTCGCACTCTGCACTTTTTACCCACCCGTAGTTTTACCGGGTTAAAGCAGTCCTAATATAATTGTTGAACAGTAGTTTTGTTGAAAAGTACCTAGTACGATTGATAAGATTTTTGCGCTGGGGCCCATTATTTTTAGTTGAGCCACTGGATCCTAGGTCATCCGGGAATACAAATATTTATTTATTTAAGTAATTCAAAAATAATTTAAAACAATTTTATCTTAGGAACTATGCACAGAAATATTTTAAACATTGAATAAATGGCAGAAAATGAATACATTACATAGTCCAGTGACAACGCCACCTAACTAGGCCGGGACCTGTTCTAAGGTGAACAATTAATTATGGTCTTCATTTGTCATAAAATGATGCGACATTTTTATTGCTAGCTCTTGTGGTATTAAATACCATGTCCCTAGCAATGGATAGTGTTTAATAGTGGAATATCTTAAGAAAAGGTATTTTCTAGATTTTAATGTTCAATTTTTTTACAGTATGGTATAACAATTTAGGTATAACCTGATATATTTGAAACGTTTGTTATTAAGTATCTTTACATAAATATAGGCTATTCTTATTAAACTTCTCTAATTTCCGTATCCTTCATACTTCAGAAGTATTTAGATATGAACCAGTATTTCTTTGATCTCATTATTGATTTTCAAAGATGTCTCATTAATTTTCATGATGGCCGACTACTGCGTAATAATTTCCTATGCAGTTTTTATTGCAATACTGAGATATTATCAAATTCTCCCACCTATTTCTTTTTATAAAATGCACCAAATAATCTTAAAAAATACTTTTATTAAAGATATCCAGCTCTCAGCCAGCAATGTGTGGTTACTGGTTCTTGCGATTCAAAAGTTAGTAAATCTGACAATTCTCCTTACCTCCAGGAAAAAGAATATGCTTGACGCTGAGAGGCCGTTCGTCTGCATCGTACCGAATTGCAACAAGACCTACAAAAACGACAATGGCCTCAAGTACCATGCCAAATATGCCCACAAAAAGGGTTTCAGGTAAGTGCACTGCTTGTGAGTCTTTTTTCTTTTTCATCGCTACTGATAATTTCCTCCTCCGCTCATTTTATTTCCTCAGCCATTCTTCGTCTTCCGCTCTTCAGGAGTTAAACAGAGGGGCGAATAGAAAGCACCTGATGCTACACAAACGACTAATAAGCCGCGCCAGAATGGTAATTTTATGACAATTGTTGCACTGCGAGTGGCTTTGTGTTTGGAATTGCGTTTTTTTTAACCTGTTTAGTCTAAAGACTTAACCTGTACAGCTTGAGCAATATTTACTTTGTCATGATAACTAACTGTTACATTTATATGGGAGCTTATGGGCCCTGTTGAAGTTTGGCCACTAAGACCCATATGTTTTGGGTTGGTAAAACTCATGGGTCCACACCCATCCGGCGGCCTCCACGCAGAAGTGCGAGCTGAGATAGGACTCTGGCCTGCGGGCCAGTTTCCCCTAGGAGTCAACCTTCGGGCGCTCCTGGACGGTTTGCGCATCGTGTGGCGTCAGTATTTATTTATTTATTTATTGAGATACTTAGGATTCGGTATACAGTTCATTGATCATGTAGCGGTTGCTTCTTATAATAATAATAATTATATAAATTATTTGATAATTTATATAGGGAGGTTTAACCCCTCAAGCCCCGATTGGTCGATATCGGCCACAACACGATTCAGAGTGACGGCCCCGTTTTAATTTTATTTTAATTTAATTTGTTTTATTTTATTATGTTTCATTATGTTAATATTTTAATTATGGGTACAGTGGTTTGTGATAATGTTTTATTTTAATTATGAGTACAGTGGTTTGGCAGTGATTAATGTTTTGGCGAGACAGTGTTATAATTCAATTTTTTTACTAATTTTTACAAAATTTTTTTGGGACATCAACTTTTTAATCGGCTGAGGGGCCGAGGCTTGAAGGGTTAACACATCTTACATGACCTTTCCTGCCAATAGCTCATCTAACTAGGCGATAATTTGGCCCGTCTCTAGATGTGCATAATTTTATGCAGTCAATCGATTGTGCATTCTGAACGACAGCCGGAGGAGTCTGGAAACAGTACTGTCTCCTATAGAGCGGGGGTAGTTGTTCTCCTTACGGCAACTGTTCTTGAAACGACCAATCGGCTACCCGATACCGGGTGAAGAGTCAGGAAAAGGATGTCGTGGTCCGCGATAGATTCGGTAGACACCGTATCACCGCTACGTAAGGGAGAGGACTGCGCAAGCGACCTCGAACCTGTAACCAGTCGGGAGACCGAAGTAATCTGGTTGCAACTAGTAGTAAGGGCGCGAGTGTTGGCCCGTTGGGTGATTAACCTGGTTATCTCGCGGTAAGGCGTTGACTTCTTACGGGCGTGTGGTGTATCTAGACGGTAGACTGTTTTTGTCCTAAGTCTTCTGCGCTCACCTCACGGGAGACAGAACGCTCTAATATCGTTGAAACTTCCTGAGGTGACGGGTTCGCCCGTTGTAGTCGACAGCTCTAGTTGTTGCATTTATATACCAGGTTACAGACAGTTTTGAGGATAAAACAGACATCAGATTTAAATTGTGAAAAAAAAACACATTTAGGAATCAACCCTTTTATTAGTTTGCGCGAAAGCAAACATAAAGTACAGTTCAGTTCAGCACAGCCAGATCTTCTAGGCCTGGTTGGTTATGCGATTTCCCTTTACTTTGTCTATACCAGTATAATTATATGGATAGAGCTATAATTTTCTCGTAGTTAGCAGTCAATGTGTTAAATACCACTAATGTTTGTTTGTAACAATTCTTTATATACAGCAATCTGCATATCCAGGTCGTTTATTTGTACATCACTTAATAAAATAAGATAAATAAATAAATCTTGAAACGGATTAAAAAAAAATTAAATCCTTACACATACATCCATTTTAAAACGTTGATTGTCAAGGTAGTTTTCAGGATTCTGCCCAGAAAATCCAATCCTACTAAATCACATTATATTATTAAAAGCTCCAATAATATTAGGATGCCAAACAAATTTACAGAAAAACAGACGAAATGACAAACAGTTAAAACAGGACCTCGCTTCGCTCGGTAAACCAAATATTTTATTTTACGAAATATTTTAAAACGTCATCGGTCCGAAGGCAGGTTGAATTGGAGATTGACTATGAATTTTCACATGGTTACTCGCATCGCCAGTCACGACAATAGTGTCAGTAGTTTCACATTGAGTGTCTCGCAGTTTTACTGTAGCCCACCAAAAGCAGGTTGTTGTTGCACCATAGTGCACCATAAGAATAGGTTGAATTGTTTCAGAAACAAGGCAAGTCGCCTCGTTTACGACATCATTATAGGTGTTGAGTAATTGAGCAAACAATAGGTAATAGGGCAATTTCTCAAGAAAAGATAAAATTCCTGCAGAGCTGATTAGTGGGGTCTAAAAGACAATGGACAAAAATGTATGGGCGCTGGGCCCACCTCTCTAATAACAATAACGTATTTACCTTTGGAAATATATATTTATCTACAACATTTATGACTACTACAATTTACCGCTGTTTATGAGCTGTTTCGGTGTTTTGAAGTTCGGAATCTTCTTTAACATGACTGGACTACCCGCAAGAATGGACTACCCACTCTATACCATATTCAATTGGACTATTTCAGGGCTATTGCCTCTCCGCCTTTTTTTAATATCGTTTTTAATATACTGCTGGAAAGCCTGACCCAGTTTGACAGGAAGTGGGGCTACCGTTTTAAAACAGACGGCCAATACACCTCGTCGTGCCTTGCTTTTGCCGACGACCTAACTTTCATCACCAGGAGCCCAAAGCAGCTTTCCCTGCTATTACAGAAAGTGGAGCTGTTCTGCGACTGGTCAGGCTGTATAAAATTGAAGCCTTTCATATGCCTTGGACTCGCCCGCAGATACAAAATTTACATCCTATGACCCCAAATTGGTCTATAAGGGCTAATATCTCCCTTATAGACCCAAATAATCATTTCAAATTCCTCGGCAGGAAAATCACCCATCAGCGAACAGACGTCTCTGGCGATCATGTTATAGAGCATTTCAAAAGTTGCCTGGCAAAAATAGATGCCTTGCTAATTTCTGGCCCTTCGTAAGGCCTGGATCTATGACAATTATCTAGCGTCACATTTGTCATGGCCCTTTCTTATTTACGATTATACCAAAACCCGACTGTCCCGTCTAGATGCGCTGGTGACAGCTAGTTTAAAATCCTGGTTGTCCTTAGCCAACCCAGCTGACTCCTTGACTCTCTTCAGGTTCAAACAAAATTTTGAGCTAGCGCTAAAACTGCCCTCTCTGCTATACGCCAGCTCCAAAATAACTAAAAATTCGATTCTGTGCAATTCCAAAGATCCAGCAATATCGAAGCACGTAATAAGTGGGCGTATGTGATTCAAATGATCTACAAGCCCGCGTAGACTTCCACAAAAAGTTCCTTACTGGAATCAGCCAGAATGGCACTGGTCTAGGGTATGGCAGTAGAACCATGAGCGATGTGCCTTGAAGAAGTCTCTCTTGCGGGGAGATTACAACAGCAACAGTATGGCTCATGCTGAATGCCAGAATGATTGGACAACAATTGGGGACTTTTGCATTCCGCCTCCAATGCACTGGAAGGTATGCCCTCTATGACTGGACGCCAGAGATGCTGAAATTTTATTTGAATGCCTTTCAGCATACACTTCCAGACCCCAGTAACTTCGCTCGTTGGAGCTATGCCGAGGATAGTTCATGTCCCCTTTGTAGTGAGATAGTTCATGTCCCTTTGCACATATTCTAGCTGGTTGCAAGGTGGC
Organism: Micropterix aruncella; assembly: GCA_944548615.1. NCBI lineage: Eukaryota > Metazoa > Arthropoda > Insecta > Lepidoptera > Micropterigidae > Micropterix > Micropterix aruncella. The sequence continues at coordinate 24,837,404 of OX155959.1, read as the reverse complement.
CTTAGATCAAGGACGGCACACTTACCGCCATGACAAAGTTTTCGCTGTTATTCGCAAGGTAATTAGCCTCTCAGTGGCTCGTGCCAACAAGGGTTTGACAGTATCCTCCAAACCCCCAATACAGTTTGTGAGGGATGGCTCTAAAGGCAAAAAACATCATGTTTGCTCTAAAGGCAAAAATTTAACTACATTTAACTAAAAAACATTTAACTACAAAACCTTTTTCAATAATTGAGAAAGCTTCAGATTGGATTATGGAGGTCGATTCGGTCTCTAAGCAGTATAAATTCCCTGAAAGTCTCGGATGCACAGCCCTCCGTCCAGATATAACTCTTTACTCCTTGGTGGCCATCTCGGAAGGTGGCCCTTATCGTAGAATTAGCTGTTCCATGGGAATCAAATATCCCAAAAGACCACGAGTACAAATTAAATAAATACCATGATCTCCCAAATGCTGTCACCTAAAACGGCTTCACTGTTCACCTTCTCGCGGTGGAAGTTGGCGCTCGTGGCCTGCCAGCTAAATTTCTGTTTTACCTCTTTAAGATCTTGGGCTTTCCAAAAAAATAATCAACTCTTACCTAGAAAAAATATTTAAAACTGCGATTTGCGCATCTCAAATTCTATGGCTTCGAAGGGGGAGTGAATGGGTGGTAAGGTGAACGCTCACATGTGGCAAGACAACTGTCTTAAACCTACCACAGCCGGTCGTTAGTCCGGAATCCACCGCTCATCCCCCAAAAGTGTAAAAAAAAAAAAGTTTTATGATGGGCTCGACCTTGGTTGGTGAATTCTATGGCAGCTCTGTTTGTTTTTATTTTATTTTTATTTCATTTATTTATTTACTTGTTATAATATTTTTTGTTTATTTATTGTTTGAATCATTATGAATAAAGGTAGGTTGCGCGGCATTGAATAATTATAAAACTCCATGTTACTACACCGCAATCACAATAAAATAAAATATTTTTTTTTTACCTGGAACCAGTCGCATGGGAATCAGTCGGCACAGCCAAAATTTATCACTGTTGTTATAACTTATGTTGTAAATGATTTTTACTCTACTTATTTTATTTAGCAAGCAAATTACTTAGGCCGAGCGTGATTACTTACCTGATTTGCATCTTTATCAGCGTCGTACTGCAGCGATCAGTGAATGATTAAACTCTGTTATTTGTCATAATTTTGCATGCAATCGTCATAATCTTTTTCCTAGCAAGCGTTTTCCATGTAACAATTTGCAATGACTCTAATGTTACTTATTTCTCTTCAGGGTAAGAAAGATTCGCACATGCAAGTGCGGTTTCCAATACCACATCGCAGTTGAATATAGACATCATGCTGCCGAACAGCGTCGGCTTCGCTCTTTGGCCAACGCTAATTTTATTCACGAGTCTGTCTCGATTCCTACCATTCCTAATCGTTCCACCAAAGAGGTCGAGGACCGCAATCTTCTCGATCACAACAACTCTGAATCTACGAGCTTTGATTATTCTGAAAGCAAGGACAGTTTCGAAGCTGACGAAAATGAGGAAAAGATCGAAATAGAGCCGTATGTGCCTTTCATCTGCAGAGTTAATTAATCATATCGTATTTTATTTATCGATGAATTAATTCATTTATTGTCTCAATCGAATATTATGATCTGTTCTGGAAAAACATTTGGTGCTCTACATTCAAGACAGACCATAATTTGGTAAAACTTATGATTTTCATCTCGTTAATATAAATAAGTATGTGTTTTTATCTATTCCAGTGATAATAAATTATTTTTAGGTTAAAATGCTTGAAGGCTGTAATAATTCTTTTCCTATTGTTTCAGTTTATGTTCTAATTTTATTTGAAAGTCTTAAATTGCATGTTTTAAATTATATCTAATAATCATATATAATTATATTAAATTATATATGAACTTTTAAATTGCATATTTTGATGTACATTTCATATTTGATGTACATTGCATATTTGATGTACATTGCATATTTTGATTTACATATTTAATGTACATTGCATATTTTGATGTACATTGCATATTTGATGTACATTGCATATTTTGTGCATGTGATGATTACACGATAAAATATTTTCATTCTGTTTGACAGAATATTTTTTTTTTAAAGTTCTTAAATTGTGTAATTGTCGCCTGAAGCCAAATCCATGTTGCATGAAGCCATCCACGGCATGGTGGATAATCTGCCATTTTAGCTTATGTATTTAGATTTTAGGATTTTTCTCTCAGTGTTGTGAAATCGATGTTCAATTTAATGTCCATTATGAAACGAGAGAACTGTGGAATTTGAAAATGGGCCGAGGTCCAATAATCTGTTAATTCAATGTGCCATACTGAAAAATTCAGTAATAGCTTTAAAGATAGAATTAAACAATCTGATTGTTAAATCAGATCTCGTTGACCAAGTATCTTCGAGCGAGCCATATTTAAATGTTAGGATTTTTCTCTTGATGTTGACAAGTAATTTGTTCGATAACGATCAAATTTTGAATGAAATGAAAACCGTACCTTAATTCTCCCCAAGTGCAAATTTAGAAAATATTCTTTTAGATACCTATTTCTTTTAAGACTTTTGTGATATACAATAATTGTAGTCCATATTAGTTTGTATCTATTTGAAAAAAAATATATATATACATCGTCGGTGGCAAGCCAAAAACTATGATACCAATAAACCCCCCCCCCCTCCCTTACATATCATTTCATATCAACTATCTATTCATATAATTCAAGTTAATTGATCGATATGTACTAATAATTTTAGACGAATATGTTAAAGCCTGCAAAGCTTTTATAGATTCCCAAGATTTTCTAATGTGCCTTCTAGAGTAAACTCTTTGGAAATCCAAATATTTAGATTAGGTTCTGCATCTAGAGAATATGATTATTAAATTTAATGCCAAAAAAGAAACTGCAAAAATTAAAGTACACGCGAGAGCAATAAATCCAGGTCACCAACTTAAATCTTAATATCTTGGAAACTAAAAATGTTAGTTTGTTAAAAAAAAACTATTTTATAGACTATTTAATACCACTCAAATAAAATTAATAAACTTCTTGGTAACTATAAAGTATTGCCATCAAAAAGGCAAAAAATGGTATGCAATATTCATTATTAATATGGTAATTATTGAATAAGCTAGAACTCTTGCTTTTCGAGATTTTCATACGTTTATGCTGGTGACCCTTGATTCATGGCTCATGTGAGACCTCGTACTCGCCAAAAAAACGAATTTGCGTTTTTTTATTGTTATTGGTGTAAAATCACACTACGAATCGTTCTGTCTATATTCCGAGGGCTCAAATTGCTTAATTTTCTTGTACTTCTCATTGCAGTGGCATCTCATAGGCACGAGTTGATGATTTTATCCAGTGATACCTCTTACGTGCTTATTAGTGATTCCTCGCGAACAACTTAACTCTTTGACAGTTTTAATCATTAGTACAGTAGGGTGGTGTCGACTACTACGGGTGTACCCCTCACTCCAGGCTGGTATGTGATCGTTGTTTCAGCCGTGGGATGAAAGTAGAAGACTTAAAGGCAAGACAATCTTCTGTCTAGCTCCGCCAACAAGCCCGTAAGAGGCCAACGCCTTACGGCGAGGCACTGGGAAAGGTAACCAGCGGGCAGCTCCACCCCCTGACTACCAGTTTGGAAGGATATCTCCGTCTGGAATTAACCTTCAGGATACCTCCTGCCTCCTGACTGATTACAGGATCGAGGTCGCTTGCGCAGTCATCTCCCTTATGAAGCGGTGATACTGAATCTATCGCGGACCAAGGCATCCTTTGCTCGGCTTATTCACCCAGGATCGGGTGGCTGAATGGTCGTTTAAAGAGCAGTTGCCATAAGGTTAACGACTACCCCCGCTCTATAGGAAACATTACTGTCCCCAGACTCCTCCAGCTATTAGTCGGAATGCACAATCGATTGGCTGACGCCGCACGGTGCGCAAACCGACTCCTGGGGAGACCGGCCCGCGGGCCAGCATCCTACCCTGGCTCTGCCTTCTGCGTGGAGGCCGCCGGATGGGTGTTGCCCCGTGTGAGTATGACCGACCCTGAACACATGGGTCTTTGTGACCGAACTGCATTAGCTTCTCGTTAGTAGAGTGAAGTATTTCTTTTTTTAAATTCTGTCCCATTTGCATAACTAAAAAAAAATCTCACGAACGAAGTTATTCAGTTTTTCCATGCCCTGAAAAGCTTGCTTGTTGGCATGTAAGAGGTCTCACATGAAGAGCGATGACATTTATTTAGTTACAACGTACAAAATCACATTTTGATTTTATGGAGTACCTGTATCGCCAGTGCTTGACATGCCACCGACGATTCGTAAAATCTTATACATATTCCATACAGCTGCTTTAATCTCAGTAATTATACAAACCCCCTATATGGCGAATTATTGTTGTAGTGTAAATTCGATGTGACACATGGTAATATTAAATATGGGAAATGCAAGAAACGCATACACTCATGCCTAATATGTCATGTATTTTTGTCGTGTCGTACAATCGATGTTGTTTTGTAACTCTCGTTATGGTACCCGAGGATCACACTTGCTACAAAATTTGCGCGAGTGTGCTCCTTGGCTTGAATGTGTAACGCATGACAATATTTAATGTGTAACGCATTTTTAATGTTAGTCTATTATTCGGGTAATACAGGAATGCCTAAATTATATTTTTTTTGAGGTGTAGCTTTTTTAGCGTACTAAAATTGAGACTGGTGTAATTCGAAATTTTGCTTACTGACTGAACTTGTTGTGCTACTAAGATTAAATATGTCCCTAATTTAGATGATTTTGTCCTAATGCATGCGGAGAAAGGGACATAAATATTTGATGGGAATGTGTATATTAGAGCTGTTTTATGTACGGGTAAGTAATGTAAATGAAACATAAATCAATTATGGTTTTAGAACTCCCGCGCACTAGGTAGCCTGGCTGCCGCAGCCAACTGGAGCTGTCGACTACAATGGGCGAACCCATCACCTCAGGAAGCTTTAGCAATATTTGATCATTCTGTCTACCGTGAGGTGAGGTGAGCATAGAAGTCTTGGAACGAAAACAATCCCTTGTCTGCCGCTTATAAACGCCACTCGCTTGTAAGAAGCCAACGCTTTACCGCGAGAAACCAGGTTTTCACCTAGCGGGCCGACACTCGCGCTATTACTTCCAGTTACAGCCAGATTTCTCCGGCCTCCCGACTGGTTACGGGTTTGAGGTCGCTTGCGCGGTCCTCTCCCTTGTTTAGCGGTGATTCGGTGCCTACCAAATCTATTGCAGACCACGGTGTCCTTTGCCCGGCTGTTCACCCGGTATCGGGTAGCTGAATGGTCATTTCAAGAGCGACTGCTACGAGGTAAACAACCGCCTCTACTCTATAGGAAACAAAGTCGTTTCCAGACCCCCCGGCTATCTGTCGGAATGCACATTCGATTGGCTAACACCGCACAGTGCATAAACCGTCCAAGAGCGCCCGAACTATTAACTACTTCAAATATTAGGCTTCTATTTTGATTATTTATATTTATAGTTTGACAATCTAGTAGTTAATTCTTGACTACCTATGTATGTTCAGTAAAGAGTAGTAACGAGACTTACTACCTAACCCAATTATTTTGACACGTCCAAGAGCGGTCTTTAGCCGTCAATTGGACACACCGAAAATGTAAATGTAAATGTAAAACTACGATTCCAAGGGGAACTGGCCCGCAGGCACAGAGTCCTACCGGGGATCGCACTTCTGCTTGGAGGCTGTCAGATGGGTGTTGACCTGTGAGTTTGGCTGTTGCAGCCAGGCTGCAGCAGCCGAAATATTTAGCAGCCAGCTTAAGTAGCCAGCCGGGGCGACGCCAGTCGTGACCGTTGAGTCAAAAGAAACGGCCGTCTATGGGAAATACGTCTGGCTGCTCCGATAAGGGACCTCAGGCAGCCACATACATTTGCCTTGTCGTGCTCTTGCTGCACGTGCAGCCAGCTGGCTGCCGTGCTCGAATGCTCGTTCTTGCACTGGCTGCCGCCAGAAATTCTCATCTGCCTAGTGCGCGGCCTCCAATATGTTTGATTGGCTGCGGCAGCCAATGCAAAAACATGTATTTAGCCAAACTGATTCGAAACAAAATGATTGGTTTTAAATCTTCAATTAAACATTTTAGTCTTCAGTATATGTTTCATTTACCTTACATACTCAAATAGCCCACTTCAAACAGCCCACTTGCAAGAAGGTAGCCAACCATTAGAAATGTGCACTTGCTTAAATTAACCCTTGGAATGCTAATACCACTGATCGGTGGTTTTCTGCTGCTACAACTTGCGGGCGGCTGATCTCCGTATTTATGTAAAAAAAGTCGCCTTCTTCGAATAAGCCACCATTATACATTAGTATGCATGCACTAACACCCCTCTATAAGGAAATTTTCGAGGGTTGAAAACATGCCGTCGTGAGTTTCATTTCCATGGCTAGCTTTCTAAGGGTTAAGAATTTTTTTTGTAACGTATTTTGAGAGAAATGTTAAATATGGAGGGAATACCAACGGTATATGGGAACAATAAAATTGTTGCAGTCTCGTGTGCCAAAATAAAGATTTAATTTTCTAAGGAAATGTTTGATTATACGATTATTTTAATAAAAAGCCACACCTCCCTATGTAAGACTGATAAGTCGAAAAGCTTTCTTGGATTCTGAGCTAAGAGTGAATTTTTGAGACTGACGGAGATTACTTTAAGTTATTTATATCATTATTGCGATTTAATTGCGGTATTGTTTATTTATTAAAATCATATTTAAGAATTGAAAGTCTTATAATTCGCAATCTCTGAAATAAAATGCTTTGCATTATCTTTATTTAGCTACATATTATGTAATATGATTGTTAGGGTGGATCGCTCTTGTATGGAGAAATAAAAATGTTATTTATCGAAACCTCCCTATGTGGAAAAGATGGTCTATGGTATGGACATTATATAATAAAATATTTAAAAAAGCAAGAGGGTTAAAATTTTGTAAAAAATGAAAGTCTTAATTTTAGTTAGATTATTTTAGACAGTTTTTCTGCGATATAAATATTAATAAATATTCAAAATGATGACTAATGAATAGCGTCTGAAGTCTTTCCCACATGATAAGACCCGGCCATGTGGAAAAGCCCGATCACCCAGCGACAATAACACCTACTATCGAGGGTTTTCCCTGCCGCACTAAACTGCAGAACGAATGCTCAAAATAGCCAGAGAAACAACTACTGGTGTCTGCCGCGGTTTATAGTTTATAAGAAATCACCTGGATTCACGAAACCTCGTGCCAGACGATATTTTAGGTTTTTTCTTGATTTAACTCCAAAAAAAAAATGCTGGTAAATGTGTGTGAAGTTTTTAATTGTTACAGGTATATTCATCTCATATAAACATTATAAAATACTAAATGCCTGTTCTTCTGTAACAAAAATCACTGTATTTTTACCTTAAAAAGGCTCGAACACCTAAAGGTCATCCCCCTTGCGGCAGTACTTAACCAAAAAATAAATTTCTTGTTTTATTTTTCCCTTGATCTATATACCATAGCACATATTTTCCGTATATGGAGGTTTTGATATTCTGAAGAAAAGAAAAACGGTCCACCCTAATTTTTGTGTAATAATTCTATGTTTTAAGAACGTAACTAGATCTGCAGCTCCATTACGAACACTCGCGATTTTATCACTCAGCGAGTGAAAAGCGAGAACGTTTTAAATGGCATTTTGAACACTATCGCTATCGAAATGTAACAAAATATAAGTACCGCTATCTCGCTGATCGAATCATAGACCAAAGAAACCCGGCCAATGGAAGGAGGTACTTGTAAGTTAAATGTTTGATTAAGTAGCAAAAGAACTGATTGGAATAAGATTTAGAGATAGCAACTGATTTGGAATAAAATTGTTATATAAATATTTTTGATGTATCACTGTCACTGTTCAAGTAATTAACATTCCAATTGTGGTCTTCATCACATGGATTGTCAAGGATGAAACGCTTTAGTCTTAAGAAAAGGCGAGCGAATAGATGGCAGTAATTAAAATAAAACAATATTTGTTATTTTTTTTTAATAACAATCAAAATTTGCTTGTCATGAAAAAATACACACTTAACTATGGGCACAAAACGTCAAAATGTGATTGAATATTGCAAGAATCGATACAATTCTTTATTTCGTAATACAATGTCAAAATTTGTATTGCATCCTAATCGAGGTATAGGTTGTGGAGATAATACCTATCTTCAAGTAGAGTGCCTTGATTGTTTTTGAGGAATTCTCGGTGTTTTCAGATAGTCTCAGAAAATAAAAAATTTTCAACTAACGTTTCTAGAGGAGGAAAAATGAAAAACTAGGGTTCGCGGATTTGTATCTCAAAAATACAACCTCTGGAAATGTGTCAGTTATTTTGCAATTCCAAATGTATTTTGCGACACAGCTCCGCAAACTCCAGTTTTTTAGTTTCCTGCTTTATGAACGTTAGACGATGACAATTTTCTATTTTCGCTGAGAAACTATACCTGAAAACCTAGATTTCTTCAAAAACACTCACGGCAGGAGAGCGAAGATAGGCACTTTGGAGATGTCAACTGCTACATGCATGCATGCAGGGCGAACAGCTCCAAAGTACCTATCTTTGCTCTCAGGCTTTTTTGAGAAAATATCGGTGTTTTCAGGTACAGCCTCTAAGCGAAAATGGAAAAATGTCGTCTAACATTTATAAATGTGAGACGATTACAATTTTCCATTTTCCCTTACAGACTACCTTAAAAAACCGAGATTTCCTCAAAAACAACCAAGGTGCAAGAGCGAAGATAGGTACTATGACGATAGTACCTATCTACCCCAACCTATCACCTCGATCGAGAAGCGATGCAAATTTTGACATTGATAATACGAAATAACAAATCACAGCAATTCTCGCCGCCAGAATCAGAAGTTTGTCTGTTCTCCGAAAGGGACAACTAAAAATGAGAGTTTCATAATACCGAATGGAGCAATTCCGAGAGCGATTGGATCGCTGAGTGTTCGTAATATGCTGATGTGACGACTGAAAGAGAGCTTAGCTTTCTTCTGAAAAGTTGTTTACCAAAAAGATTGATTAATTTTAAGTCAATGCTCAAATCGTAATTTGTTTACTAATGAGCGATTCCTATTTAGTTGTTTTCTATATTTTAAGATAAGAATGGGGTTTACTGGATTGATATGCGTCCATGAAATGTAAAACGATCTTTAGACATGATGACTATTACCAAATTTATTTTGTAACTATGTATGTACTAGTAATAATTGTTGTTGAATAAATGTGGAAAATCCATAGTGTATTTTTATTTATTAGTAAATATGGCTCAGGCACATAGGGTACATACCATACTCACAGTATACGGAGAGAGCAGTAGATGCACTCTCGAGCAAGAGGGTATTGCGGGGATAGGGTGCGAGGAAAGTGAACAGAGGGGTACGTCTCGACAAACGCTTTTGATTAGCGTTACACGCGTGCGAAGGTTGGTGAATTTCTCAAACGCTTCAACATCTGCGTTGGCGGAGTAGTAGACATGTGGTGGCCATATGCGAGCCCTTGGGCTCTTAATGTATCTTGCTTCGTTTTTCAATTTTGTTCTAAGAGAAGCTACTGTCTGGTATACTGTGCCATACTGAGCCCTAGGGTACTTCACATGGATGTTATTTTGACTGAGGATACCTATTAGTATAATAAATTAGCAATTTTTTTTTTTTGGAGAACTAGAGAGCGATTTTTTGCAAATCACATTATTCATCAGAATCTCATCATTAATACTTTTTTCTCTGTATTGGTAGGGTTCCTACATCTAATATATTTTTTATACTCATAAAATAAATGCGCATTTTGAACACTTATGTTAGTTTAAAAAAAAAACTGATTCATATTGAGCCAACTTCAGCATAACAAGATTTTTCAGCTTTTCCAAAACTCTTTGGGGGTAATAATTAAAATTACAACTTTCCTAGTACGCCAGCGCCAGGTCTCCCGGAATCTGGCCTGCTGTATGTACCCTGACATTCTATGTTAAAAATACTGTCTGATCTGTAAGCTTTTCCAAAACTCATACTTTTTGGTCGCTGGCTCTTGAACTATAACCTGAACAGTGTCCCCCATAAAGAAGGCAGTCTTTATAACACGAGATTGCTATACGTCCAGCGGATGTCTGCACTACGGTAGAAATGTGTTAAGTATCTGTAACCTTTGTACTTTCTGTAGATTCACTAAGCCAAAATAAAACAAAATTTCATTCTTATAAAGTTTAATAAATATATTAGTATAAAATATCAGCGTATAATTACTACTAAGATTTCTAATATAAATATGGTGAGGTTTGGATTTATTTTCTCGCACGTATTTGCGACATGAAATTTTCGATTTTATCAAGCGTGTCCAATTGCGTGATAGGACATTTGCTCCGAACAAACTGTAGGGCACTTGGATCACGCTGTTCAAACGCTACTTGCGCCGCTTCGTCGTAGAAACTAGAAGAAAGAAAAAATATATCAAGTACATGCACACGTGAGCAAAAGTGCAGTTTGCTATGTATTATGTTTATAATTTTCTGTGTGCGGTTTGCTATGTATTATGTTTATAATATGCAAAAAATGCTGTTTGCTATGTATTCTGTTTATAATATTCTGAAAGTATTATATACTTTTTTGATCCAAAAGTAAATAAGGTCTCGAAATTTCATCAACGATCACAACAGAACGGGAAATAACACAAAACTTCATATAACCTAAAACTTTTATAGTTATTTAATATTTTAATTGAAAAAAAAATTGGAGTAGTAATAGAAGTACATGCCAAAATACATGGAAGTGGCAGCCGTCACACTCTGTCAGAGTAAACATGGCAACCGAGACTTTGTTGTAACGTTGAGTACCTCGGAGAAATACTTTTGACTGACCTCCAGATACGTAGCAAACGGTTTCGTGCAGCTTGGGCCATAAGATCCACTGTTTCCAGGTCGGTCCAACGTTAGATTCAGCTGCTATTCAGTAGCCTCCTTGTGTGGAGTACTACTCTGGGTAGGATTCTCGCGTCTCAGGCCTCGCGGCTGGTAGATCGGATTCCCCTGGCGGAATGCCTACTGGACGGTTTGCGCACTGTGCGGCGTCAGCCAATCGGTTGTGGACTCTGACAGAAGGAGTGTGGAGACTGGAAATATACTGTCTCCTAAGCAGCGGGGGTGGATGTTGACCTGTCATCAACTTGAAATGACCAATTGGCTACCTGATCCTGAATTCAGAGCCGGCAAAAGATGCCAATGGTCCGTGATAGATTAAAATTAAATCACCGTTGAATATACGGCAGGTAGAGCTCGCGCAACCGACTTAATTTGATTTTAAAGCGATGGCTATCGCCGAGCGTAAGGACGTAACACAAGATACAGTGAGTGTTGTGTGCAAGGAGGATTTTGAAAATTCGCGCACGCCGAACCCGCCGCTCTACCACCATTATATTCTGCGAAGTAAGTAACAGCAGAAATTTGCCGCCTACCCGTAGAACAACGGATGACGATTGGCAGCACTTCAGTCTACCCTGGACAACGACGGTTGCAACATCGTCGAATGGTCGGGTGCTACAAACTTCACGCAGTAAATTCGTTTTTATACTGTTTATTACAATTCAAACAATTGATTAAAATGTTTTGATTCAGCAATAAAGAGCAGACTAACCTTTTATATTCACTGTTTTTTTTATATCACCAATATGAAAACTAACATGGCAGTTAGGCAATAACTAACAAAACATTCTTTTTTTCAAAATACATTTCAGGTATTCCAAAATACAGGTTATAAGTTTTTGTCGATGGATTTTGACATAGTTTATGCTGACAAAGTTTGAGCATCTTGGGAAAGAACATACTGCATAGTTCCATGTGGTAAGAATTCGTTTTTCTTTTAGATTACGAAATAAGACTGAACTACCCGCATGGATGAGGATAACTGATAACAGGAAAGCTGCATCACCCAAAGGGAGGCTGTTAGCTTTAATAAACAAGACTCTTACCCAGCTTTCACGTAGTATTTGACTTTGATGTCATCTCTACACCGTGGCAAGTACTTATGGGCTTCTGCAATGTTGTCGCGTTTCAAACAGACATCCACGAATGCTTCGTAGCCAATCGGAGATTTCTTCGATTTTGAAAATTTGTCTAGCTCTATCCAGTCCCCTTTTTCAGCTAGAATTAGAATTCTCATCCACCAATATCTGAAAAAAAAAAGAAAAATTGGTTAATATGTTTCACTTGCGCGCCGGGGGTACCTCGGGGTATGCCGGGGGCAGATCTTAATTTCACAGAAAATATAATATACAAGATGAGTTTTCAATTAGTGACATCCTTGAAGTGGGTGAATCAGTAAGAGCAAATAAGCAACTTTAAATTATTTTGTTTGGAAAAAACAAAAAAAAATATAAAACTCTGCTTAGAAACTCCTCTCGCACGTACGATAAAAAAAAGTTAAGCACTCACTCTAGCTAAGTCGAAGAACCGAGTTTTCGATAGTCCTTGAATCGGCAATAAAGTGACACTGCAATGGATCAAGGGACACAGTAACTCAAGAGGAAACGATGCTGCGGATGAACTAGCCCGTAAGGGCTCAGACACACCGGCATACGGACCCGAACCTATCGTGCCCCTACCATACTCGCACATAAACAACCAACTTGACAACCACTACAAACAACTACATCAAACACACTGGAAAGAGATAGACACCTGCAGACAAACCAAAGAAATAGTAATGGAATACAACCACAAACTTACCAAAACACTTCTAAGGACAAAAAGGCCCCAACTACGCAAACTAGTGGGACTGATAACAGGACACAACACACTAAACAAACACCTCTTCAAAATGGGCGGAACGAATAGCCCTATGTGCAGAGCATGCATGGAGGCGGAAGAAACCACAAAACACATTCTGCTAGATTGTAAACAGGTAGAAGTATACAGGACAAAACACCTTGGGACCCCAGGCACCCTGCGCGAGGCGGCAGGAAACCTGAAAGCCCTGCTGGCTTTCGTCGAGGAGCTGGGGTGGGTGGAATAGCGCTACCCCCGTTACACGCAAAATAGGCACACTGGATGTCGACTTGCGGAGGAACGCCCAGTATAACTAAGTCCTTGAATCGTCAAAAGTAAGGTTAAGAATGACGACAGGTCATGAGATGCCCTCTGGGGAATTGCCGCGATCACAATAAGTCTAATGACCTCTTAGCATCTTATTTTATTGTACGTGCGAGATGAGTTTCGAAGCAGATTTTATTGCAGTGTTTTTAGACGATTTGTAAGAAAATGATTAACCAGTAACTGTTCAAAAATCTTCCGAACAAGTTTGATGCAAACGCAGAAGGATGTCTCGCTCTATTTATCGATTAACGTTGATCTACCAACTAAACGCAGTGTGATAATTTACAGGCTGTCAACATACGATAAAAGTTTTTTAGCTCCCGCTTCGGGTAATAACAACGTATATCGTGTCGATATACGATATAATGATCTAGTGATACATTTTCAGCTGTTCCGAAACACTTTGGGGGTACTAATAAAAATTACAACTTTCCTAATATGCCAGCGCCAGGTGTCCCGGAATCTGGCTTGTTGACTCTCCCCTAGCATTCCATGCCAAAATACTGTATGATCTAAAAGTATCAGCTTTCTAAAACTTTTCCAAACTATATAAAGACGGAACATAAGAATATAAAGACGGGACATGAACTCTTCTCTGAATAGCTCTAGCAAACGAGGTTGCTGGGGTCTGGAAGAATATGCTGCGAGGCATTTAAATGAAATTTCAGCAACTCTGTTGACCAGTCTCACAACATCATCTATGAATGATGTTGTCGTTATCCTTTTCCCGTTTTAATTGCAGCAGGGTCTTACCTCCTATCAGGAACTTTGTATTCTGATCGCATTTTATCCGCTAATCTTAATTCTTTTCTCCTGAGGAGCTCCTCGATTGTACAGTGTATCGAAAGGCCGACGAAGTTCTGATTGAAGGTTTCCGTGAAGCTCGCCTGGTCCTTCACCAACTTGCAAGCATCATCACATATTGAGACGCCTAAAACAATTTCAATTTATTACAATGACAATAACAAAACCTCTCTGTATTGTGATGCTGCCGAAGAAAATCTGTGAATAGTCAGAGTAATTCTGGAATCCATATTTCAATAAGAATATAGACCTGCTTGAGGAGATTTAAAGAAGGTTTTAGAAGTAAACCTGAAGAACTAAAGAGACTAAAATATGAGGTAAGGCTCCAATAAACCGACTAAAAAACTACAGTCCCCAGCTATTACGATCAGTGGCACCAAACAGTGTCGGAGCGATCCAAACATCTCTGACTGCGGAAATCGAACACCCACCGTCCCTGCAACCTTATCGCAAGATATACTGGGTAAAAAGATCGATCAAATAAAAATTAGTGTCGCTGGCGTTGTGGAAGACAAATTATTAGAGCAAAATAAGAAATCCGAGGAACAAAATAAAGCCATCCTCGATGCGATCAATGCAATGTCCGATAAACATGATGAGATGCTGGAAAGAATGAAAGGACTAGAAGAGTTATGCTTCGCCCTCAGGAAGGAAAAAAACGAATTTAAAGAAAGAAACAAGATCCTGACACAAAGAGTGTCCTTCCTGGAGGAAAAAATAGACCAAATAAAAAATAGACCAGACCTGAATAATGTTGGCCAGGGGTAACAAATTAGAGAACGGGAGCGCGAAGGCGGGCTGTGAGTGAATGCGTTCACCGAATAGAAAGATAGCTGCATATGAGGCCCCCCCATCCTTGTTTAGTTGCGCATACGCGTTTATCCATAGCATAGCAGGCTGATATACTGGTATCATAAAGGAAGTCGAGATTCGCGGTTTGCCAGAGCAGCCAAAGGAAGATCTACCACGGCAATTTCAGGAGATTAAAAATGGTATTAACCCCTCAAGCCCCGATTGGCCGATATCGGCCAAAACACGATGCAGCGTGACGACCCCGTTTTAGTTTTATTTTAATTTTATTTATTTTATTATGTTACTATATTTTATTTTAATTATGGATACAGTGGTTTGGCATTAATTAATGTTTTAGTGAGACAGTGTCATAACTCAATTTTTTTACTAATTTTTACTAAAATTTTTTGGGACATCAACTTGTCAATCGGCTGAGGGGCCGAGGCCTGAAGGGTTAAAAGTCCTATCGACGAGAAGGAAATTATCTCAATATGCAGGAAATCAGCAAACCATCATCATAAAAATGAAAAACCCATAATAATTAAATTCTCCTCCCAGTATCATCTTATACATATTCCATACAGCTGCTTTAATCTCAGTAATTATACAAACCCCCTATATGGCGAATTATTGTTGTAGTGTAAATTCGATGTGACACATGGTAATATTAAATATGAGAAATGCAAGAAACGCATACACTCATGCCTAATATGTCATGTATTTTTGTCGTGTCGTACAATCGATGTTGTTTTGTAACTCTCGTTATGGTACCCGAGGATCACACTTGCTACAAAATTTGCGCGAGTGTGCTCCTTGGCTTGAATGTGTAACGTTCGACAATATTTAATGTGTAACGCATTTTTAATGTTAGTCTATTATTCGGGTAATACAGGAATGCCTAAATTATATTTTTTTTGAGGTGTAGCTTTTTTAGCGTACTAAAATTGAGACTGGTGTAATTCGAAATTTTGCTTACTGACTGAACTTGTTGTGCTACTAAGATTAAATATGTCCCTAATTTAGATGATTTTGTCCTAATGCATGCGGAGAAAGGGACATAAATATTTGATGGGAATGTGTACATTAGAGCTGTTTTATGTACGGGTAAGTAATGTAAATGAAACATAAATCAATTATGGTTTTAGAACTCCCGCGCACTAGGTAGCCTGGCTGCCGCGGCCAACTGGAGCTGTCGACTACAATGGGCGAACCCATCACCTCAGGAAGCTTTAGCAATATTTGATCATTCTGTCTACCGTGAGGTGAGGTGAGCATAGAAGTCTTGGAACGAAAACGATCCCTTGTCTGCCGTTTATAAACGCCACTCGCTTGTAAGAAGCCAACGCTTTACCGCGAGAAACCAGGTTTTCACCCAGCAGGCCGACACTCGCGCTCTTACTTCCAGTTACAGCCAGATTTCTCCGGCCTCCCGACTGGTTACGGGTTTGAGGTCGCTTGCGCGGTCATCTCCCTTGTTTAGCGGTGATTCGGTGCCTACCAAATCTATTGCAGACCACGGTGTCCTTTGCCCGGCTGTTCACCCGGTATCGGGTAGCTGAATGGTCATTTCAAGAGCGACTGCTACGAGGTAAACAACCGCCTCTACTCTATAGGAAACAAAGTCGTTTCCAGACCCCCCCGGCTATCTGTCGGAATGCACATTCGATTGGCTAACACCGCACAGTGCATAAACCGTCCAAGAGCGCCCGAACTATTAACTACTTCAAATATTAGGCTTCTATTTTGATTATTTATATTTATAGTTTGACAATCTAGTAGTTAATTCTTGACTACCTATGTATGTTCAGTAAAGAGTAGTAACGAGACTTACTACCTAACCCAATTATTTTGACACCTCCAAGAGCGGTCTTTAGCCGTCAATTGGACACGACGAAAATGTAAATGTAAATGTAAAACTTCGATTCCAAGGGGAACTGGCCCGCAGGCACAGAGTCCTACCGGGGATCGCACTTCTGCTTGGAGGCTGCCGGATGGGTGTTGACCTGTGAGTTTGGCTGTTGCAGCCAGGCTGCAGCAGCCGAAATATTTAGCAGCCAGCTTAAGTAGCCAGCCGGGGCGACGCCAGTCGTGACCGTTGAGTCAAAATAAAACGGCCGTCTATGGGAAATAAGTCTGGCTGCTCCGATAAGGATAAGCCGTCTAGCTGCTCTGATAAGGGACCTCAGGCAGCCACATACATTTGCCTTGTCGTGCTCTTGCTGCACGTGCAGCCAGCTGGCTGCCGTGCTCGAATGCTCGTTCTTGCACTGGCTGCCGCCAGAAATTCTCATCTGCCTAGTGCGCGGCCTCCAATATGTTTGATTGGCTGCGGCAGCCAATGCAAGAACATGTATTTAGCCAAACTGATTCGAAACAAAATGATTGGTTTTAAATCTTCAATTAAACATTTTAGTCTTCAGTATATGTTTCATTTACCTTACATACTCAAATAGCCCACTTCAAACATCCCACTTGCAAGAAGGTAGCCAACCATTAGAAATGAGCACTTGCTTAAATTAACCCTTATAATGCTAATACCACTGATCGGTGGTTTTCTGCTGCTACAACTTGCGGGCGGCTGATCTCCGTATTTATGTAAAAAAAGTCGCCTTCTTTGAATAAGCCACCATTATACATTAGTATGCATGCACTAACACCCCTCTATAAGGAAATTTTCAAGGGTTGAAAACATGCCGTCGTGAGTTTCATTTCCATGGCTAGCTTTCTAAGGGTTAAGAAATTTTTTTGTAACGTATTTTGAGAGAAATGTTAAATATGGAGGGAATACCAACGGTATATGGGAACAATAAAATTGTTGCAGTCTCGTGTGCCAAAATAAAGATTTAATTTTCTAAGGAAATGTTTGATTATACGATTATTTTAATAAAAAGCCACACCTCCCTATGTAAGACTGATAAGTCGAAAAGCTTTCTGGGATTCTGAGCTAAGAGTGAATTTTTGAGACTGACGGAGATTACTTTAAGTTATTTATATCATTATTGCGATTTAATTGCGGTATTGTTTATTTATTAAAATCATATTTAAGAATTGAAAGTCTTATATGTAATTCGCAATCTCTGAAATAAAATGCTTTGCATTATCTTTATTTAGCTACATATTATGTAATATGATTGTTAGGGTGGATCGCTCTTGTATGGAGAAATAAAAATGTTATTTATCGAAACCTCCCTATGTGGAAAAGATGGTCTATGGTATGGACATTATATAATAAAATATTTAAAAAAGCAAGAGGGTTAAAATTTTGTAAAAAATGAAAGTCTTAATTTTAGTTAGATTATTTTAGACAGTTTTTCTGCGATATAAATATTAATAAATATTCAAAATGATGACTAATGAATAGCATCTGAAGTCTTTCCCACATGATAAGACCCGGCCATGTGGAAAAGCCCGATCACCCAGCGACAATAACACCTACTATCGAGGGTTTTCCCTGCCGCACTAAACTGCAGAACGAATGCTCAAAATAGCCAGAGAAACAACTACTGGTGTCTGCCGCGGTTTATAGTTTATAAGAAATCACCTGGATTCACGAAACCTCGTGCCAGACGATATTTTAGGTTTTTTCTTGATTTAACTCCAAAAAAAAAATGCTGGTAAATGTGTGTGAAGTTTTTAATTGTTACAAGTATATTCATCTCATATAAACATTATAAAATACTAAATGCCTGTTCTTCTGTAACAAAAATCACTGTATTTTTACCTTAAAAAGGCTCGAACACCTAAAGGTCATCCCCCTTGCGGCAGTACTTAACCAAAAAATAAATTTCTTGTTTTATTTTTCCCTTGATCTATATACCATAGCACATATTTTCCGTATATGGAGGTTTTGATATTCTGAAGAAAAGAAAAACGGTCCACCCTAATTTTTGTGTAATAATTCTATGTTTTAAGAACGTAACTAGATCTGCAGCTCCATTACGAACACTCGCGATTTTATCACTCAGCGAGTGAAAAGCGAGAACGTTTTAAATGGCATTTTGAACACTATCGCTATCGAAATGTAACAAAATATAAGTACCGCTATCTCGCTGATCAAATCATAGACCAAAGAAACCCGGCCAATGGAAGGAGGTACTTGTAAGTTTAATGTTTGATTAAGTAGCAAAAGAACTGATTGGAATAAGATTTAGAGATAGCAACTGATTTGGAATAAAATTGTTATATAAATATTTTTGATGTATCACTGTCACTCTGTTCAAGTAATTAACATTCCAATTGTGGTCTTCATCACATGGATTGTCAAGGATGAAACGCTTTAATCTTAAGAAAAGGCGAGCGAATAGATGGCAGTAATTAAAATAAAACAATATTTGTTATTTTTTTTAATAACAATCAAAATTTGCTTGTCATGAAAAAAACACACTTAACTATGGGCACAAAACGTCAAAATGTGATTGAATATTGCAAGAATCGATACAATTCTTTATTTCGTAATACAATGTCAAAATTTGTATTGCTTCCTAATCGAGGTATAGGTTGTGGAGGTAATACCTATCTTCAAGTAGAGTGCCTTGATTGTTTTTGAGGAATTCTCGGTGTTTTCAGATAGTCTCAGAAAATAAAAAAAAATCATCTAACGTTTCTAGAGGAGGAAAAATGAAAAACTAGGGTTCGCGGATTTGTGCCTCTGGAAATGTGTCAGTTATTTTGCAATTCCAAATGTATTTTGCGACACAGCTCCGCAAATTCCAGTTTTTTAGTTTCCTGCTTTATGAACGTTAGACGATGACAATTTTCTATTTTCGCTGAGAAACTATACCTGAAAACCTAGATTTCCTCAAAAACACTCACGGCAGGAGAGCGAAGATAGGCACTTTGGAGATGTCAACTGCTACATGCATGCATGCAGGGAGAACAGCTCCAAAGTACCTATCTTTGCTCTCGTGCTTTTTTGAGAAAATCTCGGTGTTTTCAGGTACAGCCTCTAAGCGAAAATGGAAAAATGTCGTCTAACATTTATAAATGTGAGACGATTACAATTTTCCATTTTCCCTTACAGACTACCTTAAAAAACCGAGATTTCCTCAAAAACAACCAAGGTGCAAGAGCGAAGATAGGTACTATGACGATAGTACCTATCTACCCCAACCTATCACCTCGATCGAGAAGCGATGCAAATTTTGACATTGATAATACGAAATAACAAATCACAGCAATTCTCGCCGCCAGAATCAGAAGTTTGTCTGTTCTCCGAAAGGGGCAACTAAAAATGAGAGTTTCATAATACCGAATGGAGCAATTCCGAGAGCGATTGGATCGCTGAGTGTTCGTAATATGCTGATGTGATGACTGAAAGAGAGCTTAGCTTTCTTCTGAAAAGTTGTTTACTAAAAAGATTGATTAATTTTAAGTCAATGCTCAAATCGTAATTTGTTTACTAATGAGCGATTCCTATTTAGTTGTTTTCTATATTTTAAGATAAGAATGGGGTTTACTGGATTGATATGCGTCCATGAAATGTAAAACGATCTTTAGACATGATGACTATTACCAAATTTATTTTGTAACTATGTATGTACTAGTAATAATTGTTGTTGAATAAATGTGGAAAATCCATAGTGTATTTTTATTTATTAGTAAATATGGCTCAGGCACATAGGGTACATACCATACTCACAGTATACGGAGAGAGCAGTAGATGCACTCTCGAGCAAGAGGGTATTGCGGGGATAGGGTGCGAGGAAAGTGAACAGAGGGGTACGTCTCGACAAACGCTTTTGATTAGCGTTACGCGCGTGCAAAGGTTGGTGAATTTCTCAAACGCTTCAACATCTGCGTTGGCGGAGTAGTAGACATGTGGTGGCCATATGCGAGCCCTTGGGCTCTTAATGTATCTTGCTTCGTTTTTCAATTTTGTTCTAAGAGAAGCTACTGTCTGGTATACTGTGCCATACTGAGCCCTAGGGTACTTCACATGGAAGTTATTTTGACTGAGGATACCAGCTATGGACATAGTATAATAATTTAGCAATTTTTTTTTTTTTTGGAGAACTAGAGAGCGATTTTTTGCAAATCACATTATTCATCAGAATCTCATCATTAATACTTTTTTCTCTGTATTGGTAGGGTTCCTACATCTAATATATTTTTTATACTCATAAAATAAATGCGCATTTTGAACACTTATGTTAGTTTTTTAAAAAAACTGATTCATATTTAGCCAACTTCAGCATAACAAGATTTTTCAGCTTTTCCAAAACTCTTTGGGGGTAATAATTAAAATTACAACTTTCCTAGTACGCCAGCGCCAGGTCTCCCGGAATCTGGCCTGCTGTCTGTACCCTGGCATTCTATGTTAAAAATACTGTCTGATCTGTAAGCTTTTCCAAAACTCATACTTTTTGGTCGCTGGCTCTTGGACTATAACCTGAACAGTGTCCCCATAAAGAAGGCAGTCTTTATAACACGAGATTGCTATACGTCCAGCGGATGTCTGCACTACGGTAGAAATGTGTTAAGTATCTGTAACCTTTGTACTTTCTGTAGATTCACTAAGCCAAAATAAAACAAAATTTCATTCTTATAAAGTTTAATAAATATATTAGTATAAAATATCAGCGTATAATTACTACTAAGATTTCTAATATAAATATGGTGAGGTTTGGATTTATTTTCTCGCACGTATTTGCGACATGAAATTTTCGATTTTATCAAGCGTGTCCAATTGCGTGATAGGACATTTGCTCCGAACAAACTGTAGGGCACTTGGATCACGCTGTTCAAATGCTACTTGCGCCGCTTCGTCGTAGAAACTAGAAGAAAGAAAAAATATATCAAGTACATGCACACGTGAGCAAAAGTGCAGTTTGCTATGTATTATGTTTATAATTTTCTGTGTGCGGTTTGCTATGTATTATGTTTATAATATGCAAAAAATGCTGTTTGCTATGTATTCTGTTTATAATATTCTGAAAGTATTATATACTTTTTTGATCCAAAAGTAAATAAGGTCTCGAAATTTCATCAACGATCACAACAGAACGGGAAATAACACAAAACTTCATATAACCTAAAACTTTTATAGTTATTTAATATTTTAATTGAAAAAAAAATTGGAGTAGTAATAGAAGTACATGCCAAAATGCATGGAAGTGGCAGCCGTCACACTCTGTCAGAGTAAACATGGCAACCGAGACTTTGTTGTAACGTTGAGTACCTCGGAGAAATACTTTTGACTGACCTCCAGATACGTAGCAAACGGTTTCGTGCAGCTTGGGCCATAAGATCCACTGTTTCCAGGTCGGTCCAACGTTAGATTCAGCTGCTATTCAGTAGCCTCCTTGTGTGGAGTACTACTCTGGGTAGGATTCTCGCGGCCTCGAGACCTCGCGACCTCGAGGCCTCGCGGCTGGTAGATCGGATTCCCCTGGCGGAATGCCTACTGGACGGTTTGCGCACTGTGCGGCGTCAGCCAATCGGTTGTGGACTCTGACTGAAGGAGTGTGGAGACTGGAAATATACTGTCTCCTAAGCAGCGGGGGTGGATGTTGACCTGTCATCAACCACTCTTGAAATGACCAATTGGCTACCTGATCCTGAATTCAGAGCCGGCAAAAGATGCCAATGGTCCGTGATAGATTAAAATTAAATCACCGTTGAATATAAGGCAGGTAGAGCTTGCGCAACCGACTTAATTTGATTTTAAAGCGATGGCTATCGCCGAGCATAAGGACGTAACACAAGACAGTGAGTGTTGTGTGCAAGGAGGATTTTGAAAATTCGCACACGCCGAACCCGCCGCTCTACCACCGTTATATTCTGCGAAGTAAGTAACAGCAGAAATTTGCCGCCTACCCGTAGAACAACGGATGACGATTGGCAGCACTTCAGTCTACCCTGGACAACGACGGTTGCAACATCGTCGAATGGTCGGGTGCTACAAACTTCACGCAGTAAATTCGTTTTTATACTGTTTATTACAATTCAAACAATTGACTAAAATGTTTTGATTCAGCAATAAAGAGCAGACTAACCTTTTATATTCACTGTTTTTTTTGCCAATATTAAAACTAACACGGCAGTTAGGCAATAACTAACAAAACATTCTTTTTTTCAAAATACATTTCAGGTATTCCAAAATACAGGTTATAAGTTTTTGTCGATGGATTTTGACATAGTTTATGCTGACAAAGTTTGAGCATCTTGGGAAAGAACATACTGCATAGTTCCATGTGGTAAGAATTCGTTTTTCTTTTAGATTACGAAATAAGACTGAGCTACCCGCATGGATGAGGATAACTGATAACAGGAAAGCTGCATCACCCAAAGGGAGGCTGTTAGCTTTAATAAACAAGACTCTTACCCAGCTTTCACGTAGTATTTGACTTTGATGTCATCTCTACACCGTGGCAAGTACTTATGGGCTTCTGCAATGTTGTCGCGTTTCAAACAGACATCCACGAATGCTTCGTAGCCAATCGGAGATTTCTTCGATTTTGAAAATTTGTCTAGCTCTATCCAGTCCCCTTTTTCAGCTAGAATTAGAATTCTCATCCACCAATATCTGAAAAAAAAAAGAAAAATTGGTTAATATGTTTCACTTGCGCGCCGGGGGTACCTCGGGGTATGCCGGGGGCAGATCTTAATTTCACAGAAAATATAATATACAAGATGAGTTTTCAATTAGTGACATCCTTGAAGTGGGTGAATCAGTAAGAGCAAATAAGCAACTTTAAATTATTTTGTTTGGAAAAAACAAAAAAAAATATAAAACTCTGCTTAGAAACTCCTCTCGCACGTACGATAAAAAAAAGTTAAGCACTCACTCTAGCTAAGTCGAAGAACCGAGTTTTCGATAGTCCTTGAATCGGCAATAAAGTGACACTGCAATGGATCAAGGGACACAGTAACTCAAGAGGAAACGATGCTGCGGATGAACTAGCCCGTAAGGGCTCAGACACACCGGCATACGGACCCGAACCTATCGTGCCCCTACCATACTCGCACATAAACAACCAACTTGACAACCACTACAAACAACTACATCAAACACACTGGAAAGAGATAGACACCTGCAGACAAACCAAAGAAATAGTAATGGAATACAACCACAAACTTACCAAAACACTTCTAAGGACAAAAAGGCCCCAACTACGCAAACTAGTGGGACTGATAACAGGACACAACACACTAAACAAACACCTCTTCAAAATGGGCGGAACGAATAGCCCTATGTGCAGAGCATGCATGGAGGCGGAAGAAACCACAAAACACATTCTGCTAGATTGTAAACAGGTAGAAGTATACAGGACAAAACACCTTGGGACCCCAGGCACCCTGCGCGAGGCGGCAGGAAACCTGAAAGCCCTGCTGGCTTTCGTCGAGGAGCTGGGGTGGGTGGAATAGCGCTACCCCCGTTACACGCAAAATAGGCACACTGGATGTCGACTTGCGGAGGAACGCCCAGTATAACTAAGTCCTTGAATCGTCAAAAGTAAGGTTAAGAATGACGACAGGTCATGAGATGCCCTCTGGGGAATTGCCGCGATCACAATAAGTCTAATGACCTCTTAGCATCTTATTTTATTGTACGTGCGAGATGAGTTTCGAAGCAGATTTTATTGCAGTGTTTTTAGACGATTTGTAAGAAAATGATTAACCAGTAACTGTTCAAAAATCTTCCGAACAAGTTTGATGCAAACGCAGAAGGATGTCTCGCTCTATTTATCGATTAACGTTGATCTACCAACTAAACGCAGTGTGATAATTTACAGGCTGTCAACATACGATAAAAGTTTTTTAGCTCCCGCTTCGGGTAATAACAACGTATATCGTGTCGATATACGATATAATGATCTAGTGATACATTTTCAGCTGTTCCGAAACACTTTGGGGGTACTAATAAAAATTACAACTTTCCTAATATGCCAGCGCCAGGTGTCCCGGAATCTGGCTTGTTGACTCTCCCCTAGCATTCCATGCCAAAATACTGTATGATCTAAAAGTATCAGCTTTCTAAAACTTTTCCAAACTATATAAAGACGGAACATAAGAATATAAAGACGGGACATGAACTCTTCTCTGAATAGCTCTAGCAAACGAGGTTGCTGGGGTCTGGAAGAATATGCTGCGAGGCATTTAAATGAAATTTCAGCAACTCTGTTGACCAGTCTCACAACATCATCTATGAATGATGTTGTCGTTATCCTTTTCCCGTTTTAATTGCAGCAGGGTCTTACCTCCTATCAGGAACTTTGTATTCTGATCGCATTTTATCCGCTAATCTTAATTCTTTTCTCCTGAGGAGCTCCTCGATTGTACAGTGTATCGAAAGGCCGACGAAGTTCTGATTGAAGGTTTCCGTGAAGCTCGCCTGGTCCTTCACCAACTTGCAAGCATCATCACATATTGAGACGCCTAAAACAATTTCAATTTATTACAATGACAATAACAAAACCTCTCTGTATTGTGATGCTGCCGAAGAAAATCTGTGAATAGTCAGAGTAATTCTGGAATCCATATTTCAATAAGAATATAGACCTGCTTGAGGAGATTTAAAGAAGGTTTTAGAAGTAAACCTGAAGAACTAAAGAGACTAAAATATGAGGTAAGGCTCCAATAAACCGACTAAAAAACTACAGTCCCCAGCTATTACGATCAGTGGCACCAAACAGTGTCGGAGCGATCCAAACATCTCTGACTGCGGAAATCGAACACCCACCGTCCCTGCAACCTTATCGCAAGATATACTGGGTAAAAAGATCGATCAAATAAAAATTAGTGTCGCTGGCGTTGTGGAAGACAAATTATTAGAGCAAAATAAGAAATCCGAGGAACAAAATAAAGCCATCCTCGATGCGATCAATGCAATGTCCGATAAACATGATGAGATGCTGGAAAGAATGAAAGGACTAGAAGAGTTATGCTTCGCCCTCAGGAAGGAAAAAAACGAATTTAAAGAAAGAAACAAGATCCTGACACAAAGAGTGTCCTTCCTGGAGGAAAAAATAGACCAAATAAAAAATAGACCAGACCTGAATAATGTTGGCCAGGGGTAACAAATTAGAGAACGGGAGCGCGAAGGCGGGCTGTGAGTGAATGCGTTCACCGAATAGAAAGATAGCTGCATATGAGGCCCCCCCATCCTTGTTTAGTTGCGCATACGCGTTTATCCATAGCATAGCAGGCTGATATACTGGTATCATAAAGGAAGTCGAGATTCGCGGTTTGCCAGAGCAGCCAAAGGAAGATCTACCACGGCAATTTCAGGAGATTAAAAATGGTATTAACCCCTCAAGCCCCGATTGGCCGATATCGGCCAAAACACGATGCAGCGTGACGACCCCGTTTTAGTTTTATTTAATTTTATTTATTTTATTATGTTACTATATTTTATTTTAATTATGGATACAGTGGTTTGGCATTAATTAATGTTTTAGTGAGACAGTGTCATAATTCAATTTTTTTACTAATTTTTACTAAAATTTTTTGGGACATCAACTTGTCAATCGGCTGAGGGGCCGAGGCCTGAAGGGTTAAAAGTCCTATCGACGAGAAGGAAATTATCTCAATATGCAGGAAATCAGCAAACCATCATCATAAAAATGAAAAACCCATAATAATTAAATTCTCCTCCCAGTATCATCGTGACATATTCATAAACTCCGCAAAATCATTTAACTTAAAATGTAAAGATGTGAAGGACAGATTGAGCACATCCCTCCTTAACATCCAGGGAAAGTCGAAGCCTGTATTTATCTCGGAGCACTTGACACAGCGAACTAAATACCTCTTAATGCAAACAAAAAAATTCGCGAGGGAACAGGATTTTGCCTTTTTTTGGTGTAAAGGAGAAAGGGTCTATCTCAAAAAAGGAGAAAATTCGAAAACATTTCGAATTCAGAGTGAGGATACCCTGTCTCAAATTATCTAGAGAGCATTCCACCTGTATCTTAGCTACTTATTCAAGCAAACTTCTGCGAGTAATCTACAATTTTGCACTTTACCCTATATTATATCTATACTTTATCTATTACTTATTATACTTTAAATCAATTTTTCTAAATAAAATACATATTATACATGCTATATATCATACTCACTCCGAAAAACTCATATTGTTAGTATATTCATATAAAACGATTCCTCAATATAATTGCATAACTCCAGATTTTTCCCATCCAAATTGTACCCTATTAACTCCCATAATAACCAAATCTTCGGCAATTGATGACTTCTTTCCTGGAATTAAAATCTACCTACCGCAATTGGTAGGAGGAATGCAATTCCAAAGGAATGAGTGTAAATCTTGCAATGACTGAACTGAGTGAAGACCTGGATAGTTTTAGTCTTACAACCTGCAAACAGTTTGACTGCGCAAATACGCTTAAAAAATATGTGTATTCCTCCACCTCTGCCTACACCTCCGCCCCTGCCTACGGTAGCTTTTGCTTCTCAACCTCCATCACTAGATGAGATTCTTAATCAAGTAAAGAGGAAGCCGTCGGGCTCTACTCCGGGTCCCGATGGTATTCCCTATTTAGTATACAAAAAATGCCCCTGCCTTCTGCAATATTTAGGATCCATCTTCCGAAATATATGGAATAGCGGTGTAGTCCCACAGAATTTTGGCCGAGCGACAGTCATCTTAATTCCGAAGGTCCCAGTTTGCACCGGACCAAAGGACGCTCGGCCCATTGCTCTCACAGACACTGTGGCCAAAATCTTTTTTAGCATAGTCCACACGAGGATGAGCGAATTCATGCACCGGAATGAGTACCTTGGAGTATCAGTTCAAAAAGGCTTCATGCGCGGCGTCTCGGGCTGCCTCGAGCACAACTCTCTCCTGGCTGCTGCCATCAAGGATGCGAGACAGCACGAACGCCAAATCAATGTATGCTGGCTCGACCTAGAGAATGCCTTTGGGTCAGTCCGACACAGTCTCCTCCACTTTGCACTCCGCTGGTACAACTTCCCACCAGTCGTGCGTGACATTGTAGCCTCCTACTACAACTGTCTGACTTTCCATGTTAAAACGCAAGAATGGACTACCCGCTCTATACCATATTCAATTGGACTATTTCAGGGCTGTTGCCTCTCCCCGACGATTTTTAATATAGTTTTTAATATACTTCTGGAAAGCCTGAGCCAGTTTGACAGGAAGTGGGGCTACCGTTTTAAAACAGACGGCCAATACACCTCGTCGTGCCTCGCTTTTGCCGACGACCTAACTTTCATCACCAGAAGCCCCAAGCAGCTTTCCCTGCTATTACAGAAAGTGGAGCTTTTCTGCGACTGGTCAGGCTGTATAAAAGTGAAGCCCTCCAAATGTTTTTGCCTTGGACTCGCCCGCATGGGCACAAAATTTACATCCTATGACCCCAAATTGGTCTATAAGGGCTCTAATATCTCCCTTATAGACCCAAACAATCATTTCAAATTCCTCGGCAGAAAAATCACCCATCAGGGAAAAGACGTCTCGGGCGATCATGTTATAGAGCATTTCAAAAGTTGCCTGGCGAAAATAGATGCCTTGCTAATTTCTGGCCCTCGTAAGGCCTGGATCTATGACAATTATCTAACGTCACATTTGTCATGGCCCTTTCTTATTTACGATTTTACCAAAACCCAACTGTCCCGTCTAGATGCACTGGTGACAGCTAGTTTAAAATCCTGGCTGTCCTTAGCCAAACCAGCTGACCCCTCGACTCTCTTCAGGTCCAAACAAAATTTTGGGCTAGCGCTTAAACTGCCCTCTCTGCTCTACGCCAACTCCAGAATAACCAAAAATTCGATTCTGTGCAATTCCAAAGATCCAGCAATATCGAAGCACGTAATAAGTGGCTGTAGTGATTCAAATGAACTACAAGCCCGCGTAGACTTCCACAAAAGGTTCCTTACTGGAATCAGCCAGAATGGCACTGGTCTGCGGTATGGCAGTACAACCACGAGCGACGTGGACTTGAAGAAGTCTCTTTTGCGGGGAGATTACGACAGCAAGAGTATGGCTCATGCTATTGGCCTTCAATGCCAGAATGACTGGACAACAATTGGTGACTTTTGCATTCCGCCTCCAATGCACTGGAAGGTAATGCTCTATGACTGGACGCCAGAGATGCTGAAATTTTATTTGAATGCCTTTCAGCATACACTTCCAGACCCCAGTAACCTCGCTCGTTGGAGCTTTGCCGAGGATAGTTCTTGTCCCCTCTGTAGCAATACCCCTTGCACAGCTAGACACATTCTAGCTGGCTGCAAGGTGGCCTTAGATCAAGGACGGTACACTTACCGCCATGACAAAGTTCTCGCTGTTATTCGCGAGGTAATTAGTCTCTCAGTGGCTCGTGCCAACAAGGGTTTGACAGTATCCTCCAAACCCCCAATACAGTTTGTGCGGGATGGCTCTAAAGGCAAAAAACATTTAACTACAAAACCTTTCTCAATAATCGAGAAAGCTACAGATTGGACTCTGGAGGTTGATTCGGTCTCTAAGCAGTATAAATTCCCTGAAAGTCTCGGATGCACAGCCCTCCGTCCAGATATAACTCTTTACTCTCTATCTCGGAAGGTGGCTCTTATTGTAGAATTAACTGTTCCATGGAAATCAAATATCCCAAAAGACCACGAGTACAAATTAAATAAATACCATGATCTTGCAAATGCCGTAACCCGGAACGGCTTCACTGTTCACCTTCACGCGGTGGAAGTTGGCGCTCGTGGCCTGCCAGCTAAATCTCTATTTCACCTCTTTAAAGATCTTGGCCTTTCCAGAAAAATAATCAACTCTTTCTTAGAAAAATTATCTAAAACTGCGATTTGCGCATCTCAAATTCTATGGCTTCGAAGGGGGAGTGAATGGGTGGCAAGGTGAACGCTCACATGTGGCAAGACAGCTGTCCTAAACCTACCACAGCCGGTTCGTAAGTCCGGAATCCACTGCTCACCCCCCAGAAGTGTAAAAAATAGTATTATGATGGGCCCGACTCCGGTCGGTCGGTGAATTCCATGGCAGCTCCGTTTGTATTTATTTATTGATAATATCAATATTATGTCAATGAATATCCGTTCTATAAAAAGAAATTTCGATGATTTCCTTGTAACATTATATGCATTCGATATTATATTCGATATAATAATACTGACCGAATGTTGGCTAAAAAAAACTAAACCTCCTCAAACTCTGCCAGGATATCGAGTTTTCTACACCAGCTCATTGCAATTACAAAATGACGGTGTAGTTGTGTACATTCGTTCTAACCTGAACACAGTAGTAACAGAAAAACAGGTAAATGATGCCAACTGCTTACACATCATTTTAGAACACAGGATAAACATTATTGCATTATACAGATCACCCAGTCAAAGAAATATAAACAACTTCCTGCAATCGTTAGACGATGTTCTACAAGTTATTCATTCTGACCACGACACTATTCTAAGAGGCGACACAAATGTTAATATTATTAATAATAAACACGATCAGGCAGATGATTATCTTAACTTACTGGCGCACCATGGCATTCATGCTGCCATAGATGTCCCGACAAGAATCGACGGCCAACATGAGACTTGTATTGATCACATTATGATCAAAACTAAACTAAAATGTAAACCGTATACCTACCACACGACAATTACCGACCATAGCATGATTGGCATTGCAATGACAACTAATAAAAGAACAAAAAATCTGGAAACGAAAACTAAATCGTCAATTGACCGTGTCCTCCTTCTAAACGAATTGAGTGAACAAAATTGGGATAGAATATTAGGTGAACACGACGTCGAAAAAATTGCCAAACTATTTTTAGAGACTCTATCTAGCTGTATCAAAAGTTCGACGAAAATAAATACAATAAAAATCCCTAGATCAAAGAAAAAACTAACTCCCTGGATAACAAATGGATTGTTAGCCTGCCTTCGGAAAAGAGACAAAATCCACAAAGACACGAGAAAATTCCCAAATAACACTCAACTTCTCAAGTACTATAAATCTTACAGAAACATTTGCAAAAGGCTACTTCAAAAAAATTAAATTAAAATACTACAGTCAGGAAATTAAAGAAGCAAGCGGGGACAGTAAAAAAACCTGGAGGTTAGTTAAAAATATCGCATTCGGTAACAAGCAACTGACGGAAGTAAAGGAGATCAAAATAAATAATGAAATGAAATCATTAGAAGATAATCCCGAAGAAATCCTGGAACATTTTAATAAATATTTTGTAAATGTAGGAAAAACTTTCGCCAACAATATTTTGAACAATCTAAATACTTCTGAAAAGATTCTAGGTGCATCAGTGAATACGCAGCCCAAGACGAAAACAAACCTCAAACTCTACCAAACATCTAAAGATGAAGTCGTCAAAACTATTACATCGCTAAAAAACTATTCTGCGCCAGGAAACGACGGCATCACAACAGAAATACTGAAAATGTCAATTGATTATATTGCAGAACCTATTTGCCATCTTATTAATACTAGCTTTAAAAACGGAGTTTTTCCTCAATGGCTGAAGTTTGCAAAGGTTAGACCACTACACAAGGGTGGCGACGAAAATGACATTGGTAATTACCGTCCAATATCGCTCCTTAACATCTTGTCTAAAGTAGTGGAAAAAATTGCCAAAAAGCGTTTGATCTCGCACCTAGACAATGAGAGTCTTCTATCCAGCAACCAATTTGGGTTTAGAAGCGGTTTAGGAACTAATGAAGCACTACTTACTTTCACACAATACGTTGTTGAAAACCTCGACAAGGGTAGTAAAGTTTTAGCGACATTTTTAGATTTATCGAAGGCTTTCGACACGGTGTCACATATAATATTAATCAAAAAACTGGAACATTATGGAATAAATGTTGAGAATGTTCGTGGCTTACGAACGAAAACCTCAGATGTTTACCGAAACGTATCCTTGAATAGTTATGATATTATTTGTTTGACTGAAACTTGGCTATTGGAGGGTATAAGAAGTAGTGAACTATTTGACGATCGTTATGTCGTATTTAGACGTGATAGGGATTATGATAAAACGTGCGAAACAAAGGGAGGCGGTGTGTTGTTAGCTCCTGTTTAACATCGTTGTCAATGATGTATCTTCGTGCTTCAAATTCTGCAAAGTAATCCTATACGCTGACGACATGAAGATACTCTGTCCGATTAACTCACAAGAAAGTGCACAACGTTTGCAAGAAGATCTCAATCGTTTTGACCGTTTCTGTTTGTTGAACAAATTGGACTTAAATGTATCCAAATGTTATTTATGTTCCTTCACTCGTAAGCCACAACCTCTTCTTTTTTCTTATACACTTAAGAATATCAATATTACTAGAGTAAACTCAATCCGTGATTTAGGTATAATCTTTGACACTAAATTACTCTTTGATGAGCACATCAATAGTGTCATCAGCAAAGCATCAAGAACATTAGGTTTTGTTCTGCGTTTATCATCTGAGTTTAAATCTATTAAAACCATTAAAATTCTTTATTGTGCATATGTACGTAGTCACTTGGAATATGCATCACAAATCTGGAACCCCAGCTATAACACTTACATTACCCGCATTGAGCGAATTCAGAGACGTTTTGTACGACACCTACAATTTAACCCTTTCGAGACGGTATTCGTATATATGTCACGACTGTGTTAGACTGGTGGTTCGTATGTGTACCACTTCAGAGACTACTGGTACACATGGGTACCGGTGCCGATATCAGTGCACATTTTTATGGAAACGATAATAATTTGGTGTGCACTTACCCAAATATTGATCTGCAATGTTTATCTTGTCGAATCTATTATTAGCTCGCCAAAGTAGCGCTGACTTTCAAAGCAACAGACAGAAATATAGCAGCGCCGTGCGAACAGTCGCACCTCCCATTCGAAACTAAACACAAAACACGTGCTTGCAGGTTATGTAGGGTGTCCATATGATTATTTCCGACGTAATAAACACTACCGAACGGACTGGTATACATTTAAACCACCAATAAGGCAAAACAGAAGAGTAAGTCTTTTTCAAAACAGTGATGGTACATATGAGTACCCATCGGCTCGAAAGGGTTAAAGTAAAAAAATTCTTTCCAGACTACACTAAACGTTGTCATAAATTTCACCTCTTACCTTTAGCCACAAGACGCCATATTGCAGATGTCGCCTACCTATTGAAGATAGCAAATGGCTCAGTTGACTGCCCGGATTTATTGGCGAAGGTTGGGTTGAGGGTCTCTGCTGATCCGATCAGAAGACCATGCACCCTGTTTATCCCCAGAGCTAACACCAATTACAGGCTAAACAGTTATCTATTGAGAGCAAGCCAAAGTTTCAATGATGTAGCTATCCAATATGACATTGACTTATTTAATATGCCAGTCCAGCAGCTCAAGAAGTTACTGGCTGACGCCTTCTTTGGCTAATCCTTTGTTCTACTTTGTTTAGTTTTTTCTTAGTCTACTTGTTTTTCTTTTTTTTCTCCCCCTTTTATATATCTATTCATACATTTTTACTTGTGGAACCTTGTAATTGGCCTTATATACATATTAATTTGTAATAACCGTATACCTAGCTGTAAGATTCCTAAAATTAATAAAATAAAATAAAATAAAATATATTATTATGTATTATGCAATGCAACGTAAGTTCATAACATCAAAAGAGTCAGCTCATCGATACCATTGATTTTATAAAATCAATGTCGATACCTTTAAACAAAAAGCAGCATCCCTAGATACGGGTCTCTGACCTAGTTAGGAATGCGGATAGACATTTTCACCATAGGATGTGCTCAATCTCTCCCAACTCAACCATAGTATGTTAATGGTGTGTATATGACATAATTATAAAGTTATTGTAAATTAATAAATAAATAAATAAAAATAAATTGCTGTCTCGTTCACACAGACTAATTTCCGATTTTAGTTCACGAAGAAACGCAACTGAGCCAAATATCTTCAAAACTATGTCTGATATGAGATGAAATAATTATACGATGAAAATGAGATACTAATGCCATATTGTGACTTGTTCCCAGATGAATCGAAGCATTAATCGATTTTAGAAAGAAAGATAATAGTCTGCCCTTTAATGGAGAAAACCAGACAGCAAAGACTGATCGATTGATTTCCCGTCAGGTCCAGAAGTGGAGTATCTCGATGACCCTCCGATTAACACTGAGGAGAAACTGTGATGGAAAATACTGACCAAGGGAAATACTGATACAGATAATTTAAGTAAAATGTATTTTTTTTTAGAAACTCTATCTAACTCACATAGCATAGAGTCATACAAAACTAAAATCCGCTATGTATTGTACCTACAGAAGTATTATTTGAAAGAGCATTTCCAGTGCTAACATACAGAGCTGCTTTTGCATCTCCAATAGATTTTTCAGGGCCATGGAGCAGAAGATTATATAAATAATCTCTAAATGCCAAAAATGCACATAGCGGTTATTGCAGAAGCAACAACTATATGCATATTTTATTAATAAGATAAAAACGAATTTACCGTGTTAAGTTTGTAACATTCGACATCCGGCGATGTTGCAACCGCCTTTGTTCAGGGTAGACTAAAGTTATAAATTCTAGATGTAATTTAAAGCAGTGAATTCGTTTATATCTTATTTATAATATCAAACAACCGCAATAGTCTTCAATTTCATGCATCTTTTAGTTGGGGCAAGGCGGACTTGTGGAATATCGTGAATAAAGTGGGATAGCATTCTGAGAAAAAAAAGTTAATATATTATGGAAGTTGCTTACCTAACTCATTTTTCCCCGATTTGTACATATCTCGAGCAGACGTGAGGCAAGCTTTGACATTCCCTGAGTTGCTGGGTTCGAATGCATCCCTTATGTAAGTCAACGCTTGCCCTTGGTAATCGTCTTCTTGAAAGTAAACCTTTCTCAAAGCTTCTCTATTGTGATTAGAGCAGTATTTTATGTACAAAGCGTGGGCCAGAGAGAAGTTCCGGATTAGGAGCTATGGGAGTAAGCATACTCGTCAATACAAAAAATATAAGGTGAGCCACGAATTTGTAAACATTTAGATGTCAACTTTAATGTAAGTATGTCAAACTAAATGCGTCATTTAAACATGTGTTGACACATGTGTAAATGACACATTTAGTGTCGATCCCGTCAATTTGGTTTCTTTGCCCCAATTTTTTATTAAAGCAACAGTCGGACAATGTTTCAAGTCGTGTAAATCGTATTCAACGCTAAATAAACGCCTCACAGTATAGAGCAAATTATTGTTTAAATAAAATTGTTTTACGCAAAAGGCGCTCTGTGGACCCATGAAGAGATCCATTGTGACTAAATTTCTCCCCGAACCCCGCACTACTTGTGGCTGGGCGGTAAGTTCGATTGAAATGTTTACGAATTCTTGGCCCACCCATTAGAAATAACGTATAGTTTATCCAACTTTTACTAATAACGGACTAATGGACAAAAAAGTTTTATGACAATTTGTAACCGTTAGTTCGAAACATCTATTTATAATTATAATTTAACATCTATTTATAATTAACCCTTTCATAGGCAAAATAGTTGCCAGTCGATGTTTCCAAGTTATATTTCATAGTTAATCCTTAATAACCACGAATAAGGCTCATTACTCTCAGATCCATCTATCGTCAATGCGATAAAATCAAAACAAGACCTCTGATTGCATCTGCCCTCTTGTACATGTGTCATTTGAAAAAACATGGCGTAGATGTGGTACTTTTTTGCGGCACTCTGTGAAAATCCATTTAAATCTGAGGATTGTCCGAGTAAAAAGTGAGTACAAATGTTTATCTTTGTTCCTGAATATTTTTTCTACTATATTGAGTAATGATGTCACTGATTCGATCGTTTTTTTTAATGCTTTTTTGACTTTATGCCCGTGAACTGGCAAAATAATTGCCAATAGGTGGCCAAATAATTGCCGATACCCGGAAACTAACCAAACTTTTACCGGAGCTTACGTACATTATTTTATTTGTTTCAGATGCCAAACCAAAGAATATGAAGGAAACCCTAAGCACAAAACAAATAGCAGAAAAATTTGAAAACCCAGATGATTTTATGTCAGAAAATAGTCTTGATGATTGTTAGTTTTTTTTCAGATACTGGCAACATAATGGCTACATACATATTTTTACTGCTCATAGGCAAATATTTTGCCACGTCTGAAAAAGTTATTTTCAGTCTTTTTAATTTTTTTATTTCCCTGCAAATATTCTTGTCAGCCGCCTATTATTCACTTTTATTACCCATTTTGATTACGTTTGGCGTAGTTTGCAATGCCCTATGAAAGGGTTAAACTGACAGAAAAAAATACAGATAAATTGTTTATTGCAATGTGTCATATCCTTAGAATTTTTATAGTATTCCATTTTTTTAATGATCTCTCTCCGATAATAAGGATGTTCAATGCCATTTTCTCTTGCTGGAGGGTGAAGCAGGGCCTTAGTTCCTGAAAGGTGTGCAAGCCCTGGAATTGAGCGATAGACCGCTCGAGTGAACATTGGGTTCGAGCAAACAACGGGTAGAAACCATCGGCGGTTGGACGAGACTGCCGCAGTGCTGCCAGATGACAAGTACATTTTCCAGCCAAAATGCTGTTAAAATTGTCTCCATAACTTAAACACCTTCA
Source organism: Micropterix aruncella (assembly GCA_944548615.1). Classification (NCBI taxonomy): domain Eukaryota; kingdom Metazoa; phylum Arthropoda; class Insecta; order Lepidoptera; family Micropterigidae; genus Micropterix; species Micropterix aruncella. Next base: position 24,801,022 of record OX155959.1, on the reverse strand, counting down.
ATAATCTATCTAATATTAATTATGTCAAGAAAAGATCTAGGAATTGTATTACTATGGGATCAAACAAACAAATAAACGCACCTGAAAATCTGCATCTCCCATTTTATCCTTCAGATCGAAAAGCACTTTATATACTAAATCAGTGTCTCCGCTGCGTGTCGCCCTTAAAAGAGCTTGTGATCTTTCACCCAACTTCAATAACAGAGGAACTTGAAGTTGAGCTCTCGTTTCATACTCCAATATCTAAAAGAAGAATTCAAAATAAATACATTCAAATTGTAGCAGTTATCTAATGTATACATACCTTTATTGCTAAAGGTTGTCGACCCTTGTCGGCAGCTTTCATAGCAATGTCCGTGTATGAAACACCGGGTACATTCTGCAACTTGTTTGCTATCTCCCGCGCAACACTCTCATTGTCCAAATGTGGTTGAGTAACCTAATAAAACAGTAATTGTATACAATGTATTTGGCCGCTTACTTCTTTAATTATGACTTCCAGTTTTTCCTCATACATAAATTAAAATTGATTCCATTCCAATTAAAATTTCCATTATTTCCGCACTTTCGCTTCCTTTCATCAATAGATATATTACGAGGGTCATTTGAAAAGTTTCTGGGCTCATTGATACAAGGTAACTAAAAAAAAAAACTTTCGTCGTCCGATAGATGGCCTTAATACATGTAAACCGTAAAAAAACCAAGTTATTCTGATCATTATTGTCTATGGTACTCTTCAAAAGTTGTCAGCGGACATTGTCTGTTAACAGACAATGTCAGCTAATGACACATTGAGCTAATGGGCCCTGTTGCAGTTTGGCCACGAAGACGCATGTGTTCAGGGTTGGCCATACTAACAGGTCAACACCCATCCGGCGGCCTCCACGTAGAAGTGCGAGCCAGGGTAGGACTCTGGCCTTCGGGCCAGTTTCCCCTAGGAGTCAAACTTCGGGCGCTCCTGGACGATTTGCGCACCATGCGGCATCACCCAATCCATTGTGCATTCTGACAGACAGCCGGGGGAATCTGAAAATAGTATTGCCTCCTATAGAGCGGGGGTAGTTGTTTACCTTACTGCAACTGCTCTTGAAACAACCAATCGGTTACCCGATACCGGGTAAAGAGCCGGGCAAAGGATATCACCGCTATGTAAGTGACAGCATATCACCGCTACGTAGGTGAAAGGGCCGCGCAAGCAACCTTGACCCTGTAACCAGTCAGGAGACAGGAGTAATCTGGTTGCAACTGGAAGTAAGGGCGCGAATGTCGGCCCGCTGGGTGATAACCTGGTTATCTTGCAGTAAGGCGTTGGCTTACTGTATTTGTACATGGTGAAGCCTCCCTTTCATTTACAATGGTCAAATATTGGGTGGCCGAGTACATACGCGGTCGTACGAGCATTTTAGACGAGGAACGTTCCGGGCACTTGAAAACCGCTACAACTGAAGGAATGGTTGATTTAGTGCATGAAACTGTAATAAAAGATAATTGATTGACTGTTAAGGATATTGCTGAGGCTATCCTGTTAAGGATATTGCTGAGTCCCACAAGCCTCAGCAATATCTTCGCCTATCCTTAACCAATTATCCGCTCGCTGGGCGCCGTGTTTGTTGACGATCGACCAAAGGCGCCTACGGATGGACAGGTCGCGAGTGTCGCGCGAGTTTGAAATGCTTCCGCACCCACCCTATCCACCAGATCTAGCTCCCAGTGACTTTTTTCTGTTTCCTAATTTGAAAAAAATATCTCGGGGGGAAAAATATAAGTAAAAAAAACTGTAAACCAGTATTTTTCAGGTTTAAAAGGATGGGAAAAACTTTGGACCAAACCTATAGAGTTGCAGGGAGACTACGTCGAGAAATAACTATTGTTTTTATTAAAAAGGCCGGAAACTTTTCGAATGATCCGTATACATTAATATTTCTTAGATAGATTAATGAATAGCTAAACTTAAATTTTGTTATTAATGAACTGTTATATTATAAAATATTGTTATTATAAACTTAAATGAATAGCTAAACTTAAACTTAAAATTTAAAGTTACTTTACATAATAATCTGCCATACTTAGGATACTTAAAAGATAAAAAAAATAACATTTTCAAATTGCTTTACTGAAAAAGTAACATTTTGGATATCGGGTATTGAACAGGCACTACAGAAATGATTTTACTTACCTTGTAGCAAGCCCAATGAGCCAATACTCTGGTCTGCCCCTCTTTCAATCGTAAATAATTAGCGATGTGCTTCGCCAGGCAGTGTAGCCTCCGCCAAACTAGCCTATCCAACAGGATTCGCTCTTTGAGGTGAAGGACTCTGAATGGTACTCAGTTAAATGGAAAATATATCATTGCATCGAAAAAACTAAGAGGATGGACATGCTCGCTACTGCTGTTCGAGAAAAATCATAAAACAGTAGAAACTCATTTATCTGGATTAATCGGGTCTACGGATTAAATGGTGGTCCGAATATAAAGACATAACATATGAAGAAGTCTCTCTTGCGGGGAAATTACGACAGCCAAAAGCTATTGACCTTCAATGCCAGAATGATTGGACAACAATTGGAGACTTTTGCGTTCCTCCTCCAATGTACCGGAAGTTAATGTTGTATGACTGGACGCCAGAGATGCTGAAATTTTATTTAAATGCCTTTCAGCATACACTTCCAGACCCCAGAAACCTCGCTTATTAGAGCTATGCCAAGGATAGTTCATGTCCCCATTGTAGCGATACCCCTTGCACAGCTAGACATATTCTAGCTGGCTGCAAGGTGGCCTTAGATCAAGGACGGTACACTTACCGCCTCGACAAACTCCTTGCTGTTATTCGTGAGGTAATTAGCCTCTCAGTGGCTCATGCTAACAAGGGTTTGACAGTATCCTCCAAACCCCCAATACAGTTTGTGTGAGATGGCTCTAAAGGCATAAAACATTTCACTATGAAACCTTTCTCAATAATCGAGAAAGCTTCAGATTGGATTCTGGAGGTCGATTCGGTCTCTAAGCACTATGAATTCCCTTAAAGTCTCGGATGCACAGCCCTCCGTCCAGATATAACTTTATACTCTCTATCTCGGAAGATGACCCTTATTGTAGAATTAACTGTTCCACGGGAATCAAATATCCTAAAAGACGGGATTCACGCGATGGAAGTTGGCGCTCGTAGCTTCACCTCTTTAAAGATCTTGGTCTCTCCAGGAAAATAATCAACTCCTTCCTAGAAAAAAAATATCTAAAACTGCGATTTCCGCATCTCAAATTCTATGGCTTCAAAGGGGGAGTGAATTAGTGGTAAGGTGAATGCTCACATGTGGCAAAACTGTCCTAAACCTACCACAGCCGGTCGTTAGTCCGAAATCCACCACTCACCCCCTAGAAGTAATAGTAGTATTATGATGGGCCCAATTCCGGTCAGTTGATTCCATGGCAGCTCCGTTTGTATTTTATTTATCTTATAATAATTGTACATATGACTATGCTTACATCGACACGAGTGATGTTTGTTTTATTCCTCAATATAAAAACAAGAAAAAGGATACTGCTGATAGGTAAGAGGCATAGCGACTTTTGGATCCCGAATCGAGTTCAGAACCCTCAACCATCGATAAGTATTAACATACTGTTCAGGGTCATGGTCTGGAACAAATCCTTTGCCGAATTGAGCTGCTCGGATCAGCATTTTTTGAATACCTGTGTCAAATTCATAGGCGGCTGCATCGATGCACTGCTGAACGGCTTGCGCCAGCTGATCTTTTACTATGCATATATATTCGTCAGCTCTGTGGCTCCGTTTCTGCAAGGGAAAAAGGAATTTTCAAATCTACACTCAAAAAGGAAAATATGTAAGGCAACCAATCAATGCTTAAATTAAAGAGTGCCCCGCTGCATACCAGTGCGCTTACACCGCATACGCTTGTAAAAATTGCAGATATATGGCAATCTCATGTTATAAAAAACTACCCTCTTTGTTTGCATTGTGAGTATATAATATACACATACAAATTGTTTCAAAACACTCAGAGCTAAAATGAGAATAGCAAAGACTATAATTATTATTTGAATACCTATATCCTATCCTACATATATCCCATCCCTCTCCTTTCCTAACCTTGGAATAGTTCTATTGTAATTTAATTTAATATGCTGCAATGCAACTTTTGATTTACCTACCTTATAAGAAAATAATGTAGGAAACAATTAATCGGTCAGCGAAACACTGTATTAACCCGCACAGCACGTAACATCCATTTGGGGACATGTATGGCGGCCGCCTACAATGCGTAACATCCGCTACGGGACGCGGCGCTCGCCGCTGCGAAAAATGCAATTTACGAATCGAAACGTCGTACTTAATGCTTTCTGACCGCGGCACGACATGGCCAAATAATCTTTCATTCGCCGGCCAACGACGATAACATCGATCGCCCATTTAAAAAGTCAGCATAAACGTCAGACGGCAGTCTCGATCGGGCAGCGCGCGGCGGCCGCGTAGTTCCGCGAAATGTTTGTTTTGTGCAGAGTTTCGTGGATAAAAGTGCTGTGTTTACTGGATAAAAGTAAGTAATTTCCATTTTTAAGTAGTTTAGGCATTAGGATTTGTCAATTGAAACAGTCCATTTGCTGTTTTTCACGAATTTTCAAAGAAAACACTTGGGCAACAACAAACGGCTCGCGAAAAAATGGTTGTTATTATTTTGTAATGTTTATGAAATATCCTGATATATTGCGAAATATGACGTAATATCGCTTTAATTTACTAACAAAATAAGTATTGTTTCATTTACATCCTAAGTTATCACATAATTAGGCGTATTTTGAAAATTATATCTTGTTTTGTAAATTGAATCGCGCAAAGAAACTTCTTTTGATAATTACTATGAGAGAATAAAGTGCGATTTTCCATAGTTTTTCGATGAAATGTGACTCTTTGGAGTATAGTAATTAGTTATTAGACATATAATAAGTCTATGATAAGACAATATAATAGAAAAAATCTTACGAATTTTATATTATGGGCATTCAAAGTTTATTATTAAGTTCGGATGCGGAAACTCTCAAAACTTTAGATTTTTCTATAATATCAGACAAAGCTCAAAGTTCTGGTGTGATTTCTAAGAAGGGTGATGTAGTAATAAAGTTATTTTGAAAGAATTTCATATAAAAAAATACCATAAGTAGTCACAAATTAAAAATTAAAAAATTTTTTTTTTACGAGAATACATAAAATTTTTCTTGGCTGAATAAATAAATATTTTTGTATGCAAATAAGTAAAAAAAAAATATCGTTTTGGTAAAGCATTTAATAAAGAACATAACTGTATTTACAATTTTTGCATATTTTACGTATTTTGTGACAAAAAAATCGAAATGATTTTATAGGCGAGTTTTTTCAGTTTGCCAATTTTGTAATATTTATTCATTATTATCTTAATTGTTTTACGAGATAAGGTTATAATGGTTTATATGTCAAATTTCAATGCGATCATTTTTCTCTTTATCTTTTTTAAATCCGTTTAGTGGTTTAAAAGTTATGATCGTTTTTCTCAAGGCCGTTGACTCGCGTAGATTTTTTGCGCGAATATGTCGCGCGCAAAAGTGATAGGTGAGTTTTTACCTCGCAACGTGAGGGGTTAAGATAATTAGTCATAATTAATGAAGCGCTGTATGTTTCCCGAAAATAAAATAAATAAATAAATAAATAAGGGTTAATGTTCTTTCTGCATAGTTTAATATTACTTTCCCAGCTCACCAACCGACGAAGGGGAAAGTATTGTGAACACGCATTTTTTTTTTCTCGAGATGAAGATGGAAATATTTATTTGGAGCCCCCTTGAGATGATTAAGGCAATTTCCAGATGTAAGTCTGTCTGTCTCTGTGTGTGTATTCCTCCACGATAACGTCCAAATGCTTAATCCGACTGAGCTGAAATTTAGCATACAGGCCTCATTTGGTCAGGGCAAGGGTTGAAAAGATTGTAGTTGAAATCGGTCCACCAGACGCCATAGTCCTATGTCAATCTCCAAATATTGGACTTAGACTTGAAATTTGATACACAGATTCTTGTTGGGCTAAAACCACATTGTGATTTTTTTGTTGGAATAAATCACTTACAAATTAAAATACAACATACACTCGTTGTTTTAATAATGAATGTGCAACCCCTTAGCATTGGTAACAGCTTTCGATCTTGTAGGAATAGAATTTACCAGGTTTTGGCATCTTTCTTTTAACTTCTCTCAATCATCTTTCTTTCAATAAAACATTATAAAACATCATTCACAAGTGTGTCACGGAGTAAGATTTTGTTAAAAATAACAGCAACAGTAGGATAGACCTTGTGTAGCTCAGGTTGATAGGATTTCAATAAACTGGTCTAATTTCATCATCCCATCATGGCACAAATGGTCCAGTGCAGCAACCCCAACCCATCTTCTCGAGAGGATACTTTACGTTCGTGAGATGATTTACGCATGAAAGAAAACAAAATTTGTTTTATCGGAACATTTATCCAGGCTTCAGTTGTCCAGTGCTGGTATTCCTTGGCCCAAGCTAAATGCGTCTTCATCATGGCACTGATTAGGAGCTGCTTTTTGATTGGCTTTCTTGCCCTACCGGCTTCAATAAGGCATCTTCGCACCGTTGTAACGTCAATATAAATTCCAGACTCATGAAGCTTGAAGGTTATATCGACTGCACTCTTTTGTGGGTCTATTTTGATTTTACGCACCAGAAGTTGATCATCCCAGGCTGTTGCTTTCCTCTTCCGACCACGTTTTCCCTTCCTTTTGATGAATGTTACTCCTGACTGGTTTTCAGCTTGATAATCTTGCTGACGAATCTCAGGACGACTCCAATATTACCCCCTATTTCCCAGTACGTCATAGAAGTATTTTGCTCAGAAAACATAATAATACGTTCGCATTTTCTACTTGTGATATCCATACTTAAAATTCCTCCGAATTAGGCAAAAGAACAAAAATAAAAATTTGATTAAATAAATCTGCAGTTCACAATGCAAAACAACAATCGCGTTTGTAGAAAATGTATCCATTTGACACTTGACTCGTGGCCAATAAACTGACAGTTTTAAAAAAGTTACCAGAGCAAAATAATTCTGAGGTAATGTCTGGAAAGAACATTTTATTTCAAATATTTAGCTTGTACCAATTAATTTGCACGGTAATGTATGTATAATGTCCGTAAACAACAGGTTAATATACCTGAAACTGTTTGGAAGCTTCCACCAAGTAAGATCCGGGCTCAGTGCTATTAATCATGAATATTTTCTGCACGACTGTTGGAACCTTCTGCAGCAGTTCATGGCTGTATGAGGATACAATCCTAACGCAGTCCATTTCCGGAATAAGCTGAAATGGCGTGAGGTATGAGTACTTGATGTCGTTGCCTGATTTTCCACAAATGACGAGGACGTCATTCCAGTGGCCGATGACTGCTTCGTTGCCGCACCTGTCAATCGAGAATTCCAACTATAAATGTCGGACGTCACGTTTGTTACCATTTTGCAAACCAAATTTACGGTTAGAATTGATGTGAGGGTAATTTTTGTCTTGCTATTATTTAATTAAAAGGCGACATTGGCGGTTAAAATATAGCTAGTAATTATCCTCCTAATTCGATCTTTGCCAGTGGGCCTGAAAAATAGGAATTATGAAGATCGCTTGGAATTACTCGGACTGACTCAAACAAAGAAGACAAAGAGGGGACTTGATTGAGACATATAAAATTCTCACAAATTAATACGATGTAGCTGGGCTAAAGAATATTTACATATTCAACGTCGACACAAATCTTAAAGGTCACAGCAAAAAACTCAAATGTGCGAAATTAAAATCTTATCAATTTAAGAAAGTTCTATAAAATAGATTAGTGGACATGTGGAATAATCTGCCATTTGAAGTAATTAATGCAAGCTCTGTCAATCAATTTAAAAGCAGACGCGAATCGTACCTAAAAACTTGGTAATATTGTTTATGACTAGCTTTACAAGATCTAATCTGGACTTATCAGCAAAGCTGCCTATCCAGAATAAATACAAATGATAATAATCTTTCCCCGAACAAACCACCTGCATAAAGCGGTTTGTGAAAGCGAAGTATGGGTGTGATCAATCAATACTGTTATGAAATTCCCGACGCATCTGGACATACTCTGGGCGGTTCGTAGTTTGTCAGGAATTCCCATGATGCCGCGCCGAAGCACCAACACTGTGCCAATCCGACGAAAACGTATTAAGCCTATCGGCCTATACCTTTATTGAATTTACGAACACCGGTTAACCAGCGGAATTTTGACTTGAAAGGAAAATTCCTATGATGTTAAGCCAACGCACCTGCACCTGATACACGAGGAAAAACAAAAGAAAATCTATGCGAAACAGTGTTGAAGGAGACTGTTGAAAAGGTTGAAGATGAAGATCAAGAGGATCCGCGCCTGTACCCAATTTTTTGGAGACATATGTGGAGTTTGAAACAATGAAAGCTTTTTTGTATTGCATATAATTAATGAGGCTTAAAAGAATGTCATTTTGTACCACAGAAAAAATATTGTTTATTAGGGCCGGAAACCAGCTAAATAGCAAATGAAGAAGGACTATTCTTAAATAAACCATTTCTTCTATTGTTTCAGTAATTTATTAATTTTTAACTTCAATTCTACGTAGTTATTGTAATATGTAAGGGTTTCTCGCTGGGGTAATTTTGACCTTTTTTTTCAATTTTTATATTTTAAATGTCATTATGTAGTTTTTTTTTAAGATAAACATTAAACACTTTTAAAGATCTCACCCCTTTCCTGATTAACAACATTTAGTTTTACATGTCTTTCCTTTTTTTTTGTAAGTTCTTTCAAAAAAGATACAGTGTGGGGCATAATGGAGTCCCTAGTTCTAAATATTCACTGGAGGGGCCCCAGAGCAGTTAGAGTTGTATCTGGGCCGTTAGGTCAGGGTAACAACGCCGTTTTCAGTGATTACCATGCGGTGGGCATGCAAGCATCGGGACTTTCTTGTGAAGACCTTTTTTTAAAAATAGGGAAACTAGTGACGATTTTCACCCTAGCGGTACAGTAAAAAAGCAAAATTTTAGTTACTGGGCAACTACAAACCCTTGTGAACTTCACTGAAGACTATTGAAAGTAACAGTTTGGTGCGCTGTGTCCTCGATAGACATAAATGATCCTTATTTTTGAAGACGGAGACTCAACTGTGACTGTGACTTCAGCGCGCTATTGTGAGATGCTGGAGAACTATTTACGCCCCAAAATGGAAGAGTATGATAGGTAATATGATACAAGAGTCTTTTGGTCTCAACAGATGGAGCGACGGCCCTTACTGCCCGTTGTTCACGCGAAGATTTGAAAGAAATGTTTCCCGGCCGCTTGATCTCCTTACAAGGCGATATTCCATTGCCCCCTTCCTCCCCAGATTTGACCCCTTGTGACTTTTTTCTATGGGGCTACCTCAAAGCTGCGGTTTACAAAGTTAGACCTCAAACCCTGGAAGCTCTGAAGGAGGCAATTGAGGACGTAATCACAGGAATTCCACAAGATATGCTGGCAAGAGTAGGTGACAACTTTGTTGAACGGCTTAATATGTGCATCGCCCGCCAAGGCCGCCACTTTAACAATATTGTTTTTAAAAGTTAAACAAAAAAATGGTGTAATATGTACTTTTCAGAAATAAAAACCTTTTTCTTTTATTTCGAACTGTTTTTTCATAATTCCCCGGCCAAATCAAGGATTTTATTCTGCCCCACCATGTACAAAAAAGATACTACCTTTTTTTTTTTTTTTGAAGACAGCCTATGTTAGAAAAACTGCTTTCTCCCGCTTGAAGGTTAAAAATTACCTTGAAGAATTATGAAGTTGCCAGAATTGAAGGCAAGCCGCGTAAAAGGAATAATGAGAACACTCACCAAACCAACTGCTTGGGATGCTTGATGAAGCCGGTATCTATTTCACAGTATCTCGTTTTCATATCAGAAGAGCCCATCCAAAGACAACCGGCATCCGTAAACATGGCAACGTGACGTCCGTCTTGCGATGTCACTATGTGCAATATCGCATTGCAGGGTTTTTTCATTTCCGGGTGCTACAGGGTAAGATAAATATAATAGCAGGATAGATATGATTTCCGTTTAACTGTATTCAATGTTGAAGGTCGATGCTACATGGTATACAACGCGGCCACGATGACGGTTTGTCCACAAGGCACATGATGACTCTTCCAATAGAGATAAAAGTACGCCAGAGAGATGTAATATCGCCAAAACTCTTCAATAACATACTATAAGTATGTGAATGTGACTTTGAGGAAGGAGATCTTAACCATATTTTCTTTAATTGCCCTATTAACAATCATTTCCTTAATTTTTACTCCTTCCTCGCTTAATATAAAATTCCAGTTTTTACTTTACGGCCCGGCCCGGTAATATAGTGGTTAGGTTTCCTGATCTTTCTTTGTAGGTTCCGGGTTCGATTCCTGGGTCACCATTTTCCGTAGGGATAAAATTAAGGAATTGCATTTCAATTCGGTCACTCGAATCCAATAACAAGACACACCTTTGAACTTATGTTACATGCCCACATACATATAAATACGTCATAGCATAGCATCTCAGGGTTGTAAGAGATTGTCGTATGATAATAAACTCGCCCATTGCGAAATTTCGCAATAACGATTATAAACAAATACACTAACATCCCTTCTATTTAAAATAAAATTAAAACGGGGCCGTCACGCTGAATCGTGTTGTGGCCGATATCGGCCAGTCGGGGCCTGAGGGGTTAAAGGTGGTTCATCCCGAGTTTTAATGTTATTGCACCAGGGTTGGCTTGATTTTACCCAACCCGAAAAAAACCCACTGGGTTAAATTGGGTAAAACCCACCTGAAAAAACCCGAGGGTTTTTGACGAATGTGGGTTTTTGAAAAAATACTTGTTTATAATAAATAAATCAATGAACGGATATAGCATTTATATTATATTTTATCAAAAATAAAAAAAAAGGATGTATTTGTGACATATATGTATAGTACAAGCAAAGTTAAGTTAAACAGTTTAACCCGCACAGCACGTAACATCCATTTGGGGACATGTATGGCGGCCGCCTACAATCCGTAACATCCGATTTTGGATTTACGATTCGAAACGTCGTACTTAATGCTTTCTGACCGCGGAACGACATGGCCAAATAATCTTTCATTCGCCGGCCAACGACGATAAAATCGATCGCCGATTTAAAAAGTCAGCATAGACGTCAAAACTTCAGTCTCCATCCGCCACCGCCGCGGCGGCGCATAGTTCCGCGAAATGGTTGTTTTGTGCAGTGTTTTGTGGATAAAAGTGCAGTGTTTACTGGATAAAAGTGAGTAATTTCCATTTTTAAGTAGTGTAGGCATAAGTATTAGTCAATTGAGAATGTCCATTTGCTGTTTTTCACGAATTTTCAAAGAAAACACTTCGGCAACAACAAACGGCTCGCGAAAAAATGGTTGTTGTTATTTTGTAATGTTTATGAAATATCCCGTTATATTGCGAAATATGACGTAATGTCGCTTTAATTTACTAACAAAATAAGTATTGTTTCATTTACATCCTAAGTTATCACATAATTAGGCGTATTTTGAAAATTATATCTTGTTTTGTAAATTGAATCGCGCAAAGAAACTTCTTTTGATAATTACTATGAGAGAATAAAGTGCGATTTTCCTTAGTTTTTCGATGAAATGTGACTCTTTGGAGTATAGTAATTAGTTATTAGACATATAATAAGTCTATGATAAGACAATATAATTGAAAAAATCTAACGAATTTTATATTATGGGCATTCAAAGTTTATTATTAAGTTCGGACGCGGAAACTCTCAAAACTTTAGATTTTTCTATAATATCAGACAAAGCTCAAAGTTCTGGTGTGATTTCTAAGAAGTGTGATGTAGTAATAAAGTTATTTTGAAAGAATTTCATATAAAAAAGTAGTCACAAATTAGTCACAAATTAAAAATTAAAAAAAATTTTTTTTACGAGAATACATAAATTTTTTCTTGGCTGAATAAATAAATATTTTTGTATGCAAATAAGTAAAAAAAAAATATCGCTTTGGTAAAGCATTTAATAAAGAACATAACTGTATTTACAATTTTTACATATTTTACGTATTTTGTGACAAAAAAATCGAAATGATTTTATAGGCGAGTTTTTTTAGTTTGCCAATTTTGTAATATTTATTCATTATTATCTTAATTGTTTTACGAGATAAGGTTATAATGTTTTATATGTCAAATTTCAATGCGATCATTTTTATCTTTATCTTTTTTAAATCCGTTTAGTGGTTTAAAAGTTATGATCGTTTTTCTCAAGGCCGTTGACTCGCGTTGATTTTTTGCGCGAATATGTCGCGCGCAAAAGTGATAGGTGAGTTTTTACCTCGCAACGTGAGGGGTTAATACACTTTAATTAATAGTGTTACTTCAATTCATCAATCCCACTCAAACATATTTTTGTCACGGAGATATCGGTATACTGAGACTAGTTTCTGGGCTTTTTCCACACCCAGTCTGATCCGTAATTTACTCCAGACCATTCCAAATGTTGAGAAAAGTCTTTCAATTGATGCAGAACTGGCCGGACAAAATCTATTAGGCAATTTGTTTTGATCAATCACCACCTCCATCTTTTCCGTTTTTTGGCCCACGATTTTCCACCATTTACTGGGTAAAATTTTCGAGACTACATTTTAATGGAATAAAGTAGACGAGTATACACATCAGTGTCCTTGATTGAGAATGCCAAAACACCAGCCATGAACTCAGGGTAATGCTTCGTTACCCATTCTTCGGCCATTTTCTCTTGAACTGATTTCAGGCGCCGACCGTAGTATCGTGGATCCATTATATTCGCCAAGAAGTGAAAAGGTTGCATCGAATCATTGAACCTCGCACTTATGGCCGTCCTGTAGGGCTCGAGTTCATGACTTTCCATCAGATCAAGCCATACTTCAACTGCATCAGATATAGTCATATCGTCAGCCTGTAGTTTGCCAGCGCCACGGAAACTTCCTTCAAGCTTCAGATGGATGGCTTGTGTATGAAGCCCAACATTGCCAAGCACACAAGCTGTCCCTACATCGAACTGTATTTGCGGGTCAGGATTAGCTTCGATATCCGTGCGAATTTCAACATATTTGTGATAATTCGAGATAAACGTATTGAGGCAATCTTCCTGTGAGTTACAGCGCGTGTCATTGGGCAGTTGTGGCATTCGGCCTCCTTTTTCTTTCAACCAGGCATGAGGTTGATGATGGTTGCGGAAGTATTTGTTTACGACGACGATATGTTTCACTATTGAGGTAGGTGCCACTTCTTTCTCCAACAAATTGAGGTAATGAGCATTACAGCCATATGTCAATTGCTTAGGGATTTTTTCTGGTTGGTTCAGAATCTCTCATCTATATCATTTTATTTTCGTTGTCAGTACATAGTGCAAATACCTTTTTATAGTATTGCTCTTCAATTTTACGAATGACGTTTTCAGCAATTGATGCACAGTAGGCGGATGTCTTCTTGTTTGAGCCGGTATCTATTGCATCGACAAGGTAGACCCTCGACCCAGTAGTCAAGCTTGATGCAATGATTGAATCGTTTGTGATGCTAGACCAACCATCTTGAATCAAAGTAATCATAGATTTTTTAAACTTCTCTTTCATTCGTGATTCTATGTTCTTCGCAGCTTCATCCAAGAGCTTTCCGCCGAGCTGTTTCATATTTGGTGGTTTGTATCCTGGGTGAAGGGCCTCAACCAATCAAGAAATACATTGTTGTCAGCCGCGTTGAAGGGAATGTTACATGCTTAAAAGAATGATGCAATTTTACTATGTAACACTTCTTTTTGAGCTTCTGTAGTTTTAATGGTAAACTCTTTCATTGTGGGTTGCTTGCTTGAATGTCCCATTGACATTGATGATACTGACACTGAGTGAGACGATCCAGCAGTAGAACCCTCTGTTGAATGTGATGATATTTAAGCAAATTCTTGAAGTAGACATTCATCCGAATCCGAATCATCGTGCTGGTAACACCGACACCGGTTCACGTCCTCGTCCCGTGCCCTAACTAAACACTTGTTCATGTGCGCTCGTATATGTAATTTTTTTCCACTTATTCCTATTTTGCTGTATTTACACTGCATTCTTTTATTATCTATTTTAATAACTTCTGTCCATTCTGCCCCTTCCTTTCTACCTCTTCTGACTACTTTTGGCATGATTTATAAGATAACTTATGGATAATATTGTTACGTGAATGCAAAGATGCAAAAACACGGTAGAACACTCAACTCGATTTATTACAAAACTATTACAATACTCTTCAAGCGACAAAGACCCTTATACACACTTCAATATACACTATTTAGTTCTAAAATCGTTTGCACTACTACTCAATACTTTCGCGCCGAAACACTAAATTCTCATTAACTCCGAACATTTAAAACATTTAAACGCGCCGAAACATTTAAAATTCTCATTAACTCCGAAAAAACACGAAATTCCCCGAAAAAGCCCGAAAATCCCCAAAAAAACCTGAAATAACCCAGTGGGCAGATATTTTTTGATAAAAACCGGGTTTTTGCCAACCCTGTATTGCACGCACGCACGCAAGCACGCACGCACGCACGCAAGCACGCACGCACGTACGCACGCACGCACGCACGCACACACACACACACACATACATCCGACCGGTTAAAACATAAGGAAATATTGAGAAAACCAGAATACGCTTACCAGTAAGTGAGCTCTGTTTTCGCCTGGCTGGCAGAGATATACCTCGCGATCTCTGCAGACGAGGAAACCGGTTACGTTGCTGACTCCACTTAAGATCGTCCAACAGGTGGCTTTTTCCGATGGACCTGTAAAGAAGAAGAGTTAAAGATTCAATAGTGTTCCTAATTAGCAGTTTTCCTTTTCACGTACGACTCAAGCTAGGCTATTAGTTAATTTTATGAATGGAAACATCCATAGAATTGTTAATCAATAGAATGATTCACCAGGTATAAAGAGACATCATTTATACCTATGAAAACTTTATGTTTCACACATATGTTGGAGCTTCAGTCCAACATACCCACAACAAAAAAGTAATTTCTACAGAAACGAAACCGCAAATTCGCTATACACACGAGCCAGCTGCAGTTGATTTCCAACAAAATTCGGCATTTTACGCAGTCAGGTGATGACTAATGTCATTTCTTCTGATCGATACGAAATTAACACATATTTCTCACCCCACTCACAACTATTGCGTCACTGCTTACAATATAAAACGCAGTACATTTCGATCGATCAATATCATTCCTGTTGGGCAGTTATCGCGCTACACATCTTCATCATTCCCTGGAGGGCAGTAACCGCGCATTAACAAGTACTCGCGCTCTACACTTCACTTCGAGTCAGCAAATCACGCATAGTATACGCGACTACCATTATCTTCGAATCTATCGCGGCGCTTCAACTTCGGATACACAACTACGGCTTCACCTCGCGCCCACACTACCTACACATCGGCAAAATATCACTCAAGGCGTTACAAACTGGCAACCTACTAGAGACCTTCTGAATAAATACTTCAACTTCGACATCCACGACTTTCAATAACGGAGAAAACAACTTGATGAGAACCACCCTTCGCTCACAATCAATTGGAGTCTAGTGAAGGGTGGCCACTCTCACACTGGTGACCCATGACGTTTGATACGAACACGCCTACACCTTCACGTCGGGAATCACGCCTTCCACTCTTACACTGTTGACCCCGACGTTCGACCAGGACACGCGTCACCACTTTCACACTCATACTAACGCACTGTAATTTCAAGGTACTTGTCTCGTGAAATTTGTCCAAAAAACAGTTCATTCAGGCCCAGCCCCCACCATATTTGTAAAAAAAAAACAGGTAATTTCCGAAGAAAGAATTGCCTTCGGTGCTATGAAAATTTTCTCACAAATCCTCGAAGAAACGGGGCTCCAGTCAAATTCGTCCCCAAAACAGTAAATTTCTGAACAAAAAATGTTTGGGACACAATGAAAAATTGCAAGTATTTCTCTAAAAAAGCAGGGCCCTAGCAAAATATGTTCAAACAAAAAAAGTAGATACCGGGAGTGCTATGAAAAATTGCTCATATTTCCCCCAATATGCAAGGTCCCGAAAGAAAGTTGGTTGTATGCCCCCTCTCCCTTCCCCACCGATGAGGAGGCCCCATTAAAACATTTTGATGGGCCGTCAAACTGTAAATATGTCACTGCTTCGACCATATACACAATATGTTTAATGTACAGATACACCTCTACTATAAAAATGTGTTAAAACATTTCTTAAAGATTATAACACTATAAAAATGTGTTATAAGATTTGTTAAAGGTGTTAAAGATTTGGGAGCTAATGGGCCCTTGCTGAGTTGGCCACGAAGAACCATTCAGTTAAGGGTTGGTAACACTCACGGGTCAACAACCATCGGTCACACTCACGGGTCAACATGCATGAAGTGCTAGCCTGGGCAGGACTCTGGCCTTAGGGCTAGTTTCCCCTAGAAATCAACATTCTGGCGCTCCTGGACGATCTGCGCACCGTGCGGCGTAAGCCATTCGATTGTGCACTCTTATTAACAGTCGGGGGAGTCTGGAAGCAGTACTGTTTCCTATAGAGCGGGGGTGGTTGCGGACCTTACGGCGACTGCTCTTGAAACTACCATCGGCTACCCAATCCTGGGTGAACAGCCGGGCAAAGGATGCCGTGGTCCGCGATAGATTCGGTATACACCGTTTCACCGCTTCGTAAGGAAGTGGACCGCGCAAGCGACCTCGAACTCTTAACCAATCGAGAGACCGGAGAAATCTGGTCGCAATTGGAAGTAAGGGGGTGAGTGTAAGCCCGCTGGGTAACACACCTGGTTATCTTGCGGTTAAGGCGTTGGCCTCTTACGGGCATGTGGCGGAGCTTGACGGTGGACTGTTTTGTCCAAGTCTTCTGCGCTCACTTCACGGGAGATAGTACGACTAATCGTTAAAACTTCCTGAGGTGACGGGTTCGCCCGTTGTAGTTGACAACTCTATTTGGTAAAAGATAGCTAATACTGCATAGCATTTTTCTTGTGGCCCCGTTTTTACCGTAAGTGACCCAAAGGTAAGCGCGCAAAACAGACAAAATGTCTAAAAAAAATCATAACAGAAACTAAACTTAAATTTGATATCAAAATGATGAATCAGTGATTACAGAGATACTTTTATAAAAGTAAAACAAGAGGTCAAAAAAATGCTTGTATCATTTTTTTTTTAAATTTAATTATGTCACACAAAAAAAACATGACTCCCCACAAAGACTGGTGTATTTTCTGTGGGTAATTAATTAACTTTTAACTGCATATATTTCTTTTCATAATTATATGACATGTTATGAAAAGAAAAATTACTGTGTCCCGCTTGGTTATTTGTGGTGAAATTCTTGAACTGTTTTAATTTTTGGAACAATTTTACATTCCTTTCTGTAGAGAATAAGTTTATGTATTTTTTGTATATTTCAGTTTGAATAAATTAAACGATTCACAGTTTTTTAATGATTTAACAATACATCTCCCATTTGCGCCTGGTAAACAGGCGCAGGCACGCTCGTTGGTATCTGGTATGCTAGATGCTCGCAGTGAAAGGCCTATATATCATATAAATGTGTGATATTTATAGTTGTAAAAGATTATGATAAATGAACCAACTTACGAGGTAGATCAGGCAAATGTCTCGTCTTTGGTTCCACAAAGTTGTTAAGAAGGAACATACGATTTGAAGCTGTCATTACGGCGACCCCAGTTCCATTTGGGCTGGCAAATATTTGGGCGCTGCTTACCTGGAAAAATAAGCATGAATTACTATTAATTACGATTATTAAGATTCTTCTTCTTTTTTGCTTCTACTGGGGACTTTTGCTTTTTAAAGACTGACTATTTTTTTAATTGCAAAAACAATTAATAATTAAATTTATAATACAAATATTAATGTTTTAAAAATAATTTGAACTGCTAAGATAACCAAGTAAGTATAAATGAAAAATACAGATAGGTAAAATATAAAAACGAATAGTCAGTTATAATATAGTCAAATTAGAAGTATTAAAAATATAAAATTACAACAATAAAATCGGCGCAATAGAAATAGTCATTACAAATTTTAATATTAGGTGTATAAATAAGTTGGTGTGGTTTTATTTTCGAAAATTGAAGCTTTTTTGTGAAAAATTGGTTATACATTCAATGTTCAAAGTATCGTCCGTCGCTAGTCACTACTTTTTCCCATCTTTCTGGCAATTGACGTATCCCATCAAGAAATAAGGCCGGCTCTTTGGCTGCTATCCATGCATCGATCCATTTTTTGACTTCATCGTAATTGGAGAAGTGCTGGTCAGCCAGCCCATTGAAGTAATGAAGTAAACTCCCCGCAAAAATACATTATTCGGTACAAAAGTTGACATTTTCAGAGCACACAGAAACTATGTTGTTTACTTTTCAGCGAAATGACAAATACTGAAAAAGAAAGCCTAATGATGACCTTTCAAAATGATGGTGTTACCAGATAAAACAATGGAATAATAAACTAGTAGCGATATCTGAACTTATTTATACTCCTAATATAATACTCAATCTCCGATTATCAAAATAATTGAATTTAGTGATGTAAATAGTCAAAAAAATGCAATAAAAATAATCATGAAAGATTAGAATATTCAATAGTGTCAAAGTCCTTAAAAGAATAAATTGTGTTCCTAATAAGAATATCCTGGACCTTTTTCTTAAATTGAACATCTCTAAGACCCCTGACGCAAAATGGAATCTTATTGCAAAAAAAAGGTTGGACTGATACAGGAAACTATTTCTAACCTTACTTAGTTGCACTTTGTAAGGACGCAAGTCTTGTTTGTTCCTCGTGTTATGCGAATGAACATCGGAATTTGTTAGAGTAGTACACGTATGTACCTTGCATACGTGACACCCTAGTAATTTTGGATGAATGATACAATATAATGCGAAAGTATATAAATTTACCCACCTCTGAGTTTGGGTGGTATAATTGGGTTCTTAAAAGGAAATATCCTGGAGCTTTTTCTTAAATTGAATGTCTTCAAGACCCCTGACGCACAATGGAATCTTACTGTAAAAAAGAATCCTAATATTGAACTGCTTATGGCGCTAAACGAGGACCTCGAGACCACTGTAAGTATATCACAGCCTGGACATATTGGAGCACACAATGCATCTCTACAGACGCTAGAGCTATTAGGCAGTGGCTAAGCCATCAACAACTGCCCCCAGGAGACACAAAGAAGAAGAAGTGCTCTATTAAAAGATATATCGTTAAGATAGGAACAACCGGGGCAGAAAAATGCCTCCTCAGAAAAAAACAAATACACTGCAGCAGTTTTAGATTAAATATCGTTGGTAAGTTTACTTACTTTAGTATCCCGAACTTCCGGTCCCATACTGAAGGAGTGTTGATATCCTCCAAACATATCGTAGACTAGAACATCTCCGCTTTCCTGAACGCACAGCAAACTCTCACTATCCGACCATCCCATGTGGATGAGCACTCCACTTTTCCACTGGAATATTTTTTTAAATTGAGGCTAATGAAAATTTACATAAATACATTGAAGAGCTGATTATTTAAGTGCACAGCTAATCTCTATCCAGCGAGTCCGAGATATACCAGCAAATGCTTTCTCTTTCGAATAGTCCGTCGGAAAAGACGGCCTTGGCCAGGGAGTGGGGGTAGGATTATATAAAGAGTAACACACATGTATCCTATTACTGTTTTGATTTCTTCTTCTTGATCATGACGAATATTAAGTTCAAGAAAGTAACAATGTAATAGAATTAATGGCACTTTAACCCCTAGAGCCCCAATTGGCCGATATTGGCACAACAGGATTCAGCGTGACGACCCTGTTTTAATTTGATTTTAATTTAATTGTTTTATTTTATTATGTTTTATTATGTTAATTTGTCTTATTTTAATTATGGGTACAGTGGTTTGGCAGTAATTAATGTTTTGGTGGTACAGTGTCATAATTCAATTTTTTTTACTAATTTTTACTAAAATTTTTTGGGACATCAACTTGTCAATCGGCTGAGGGGCCGAGGGCCTGAAGGGTTAAGTTAAATTCCATCACGGGTATCTCTATTCTCTATGTTTAATTTCTGATGATAAATACATCTACATTTCCCCATCTCGTTTTGTCTCTACAAGAGAGAAAGGTACAAACTGTGTACTGTGTACTGGCACTTCCACCGACACAAGAAAAACAGGTTGTTTTAATTTACTGCAAGGCCAAAAGTACATAAATAATCGGTCCTCTAGCTATTATGTCGCGCTTCTTACGATTTCATTATTGTTAGGTAGGAAGGTAGATTTAATTTGAAAAAGTAAAATCGCCAATTTTCTTTTTTTTTGCTATTTATTCATACCTTTTTAAAATACGGCCATTTCTAGTCGCTTTGTAGATAAGTCGCGAAAAATCCACTAATAAAATTATTTTTTTCTGTTAAAAGTGTTCATTAAAGCTCGGTGAATCAAATAGACATTACATTATGTAATTGCATAATGGATACGACAATAGTATTAATTAGCAACTAATAAGAGTGTTCAATAAAAGAATTTTGTAAAATCCATTTACGAGGATTGTTTAAAAAGTAAGTTTCCCTAAATTTAATTTCAAATTACGAATGATACAGGAAGTTTATGCGGGCAGGGAATATTACTTTGGGTATAGCGGCAGCACTTGTATTCGGTTTGGTGACCATCAAACGCTCACGTCTCATTTGGTAGCCAAACGCCATAGAGACTCCATTTTGACACCAGCTGTGAAATACGCAGTGTGATTCGTTTTTTGATGGCCAAAAAAGAATCTGCCACGGACATTCACCGTTAGTTATGCGATGTTTATGGTGAAAATGAAATGTCTGTGCAAATAATTCGTCGTTGGCGAACAATGTTTATTGAAGGCAGAGAAAACGTTCACGATAATGAGCGTAGCGACTTCCCGGCAACTGGACGTCATTGCCGCTGTGCGTGAGTAGTAACCCCACTTCTTGTCTAAGCTAGTACCGAACGGTTAACGTAAACGTTGTTATTATTAGATGTTTCCTTCCATTGCTCTATTTGAGCATTGCATTTAGCATGTATACTATCAGCATGTATACTATATAGCATGGGTTATGTTCTAAGATAATAAAAAGGCCTATTAACTAGATACTTACCACAATTTTCGAAATGGCCGTTCCAGCACAATTATAAATGTGTATCACCGGTTTTGCTTGTTCCTTAACCTGCACATATTGCTTTCTGTCCCGGATTAAAGCGATAGGACCACCAAAAGCTGCACCGGCGAGCACCATCGAATCCAACCCCTCGCTGACTGACCATTTCATATCATACAGATCAAATTTTCTAAAAAACAAACAGGATGAAATGTTACTAAGAAACGATTTTTACGGTATCAATTAAATTTAAACACGACACTAACCTATAGTAGACATCTTTGTCGACTGTGAACCAGTCGCCCATGAGCATTGCAGACATTTTTATTGCTTTTTTAAAAACTACGAAATCAAAACAGTCGTCGACGTTGATGACAGTCGAAATGGTCGAAATCAGTCGAATGACAGCAGCTGTCACCGATGTTCAGTGGACGACCCCAAAAAATCGCTACTTAGAGAAAAGATACCTGATTGGACAAGACCGCGCGACCGGCCCGTGTAAATGCCGGCCCACTGAAGTCAAACTGGTTGATGGCATTGAGCTGCGTGGAGCTGCCACAAAAGAAAAGGAAGAAGAAGACGGCTGACGTTAACCAGCAGTTCCCAGTTCCCATCGCTGTCATCCAACTGCCAAAAATGTTTAGATTTTAGAGATGTCAGTTCGGGTTGCAGGCGATTCGGATCTGATTTGAACGTTATCGTTATTTATATATTACTTGTAACGTCTGTACCAGCTGCACCTGTGTAAACATGGCTGGTTACACTGATTCAAACTCGCAGTACTGGCAAAGTCCGCCTAACCAAAATACTTACGATTTCGACACATCCGGCGGATTTAACGAGATGCCGAGTCAACAATTAGGTTTGTCGCTTCGTGTTTTGTTAGCCTTCCAAAACGCAAGTTTTTTCTTTTCACCAAAATGCTGACACTCGCAGAGCAAACTGTATCGAAGAACCCTGGCGACCAATGGCAAAACCTCCCATCCAGTTCTAGTGTCTTAAATTGATGTATTCTCCGTAAATGTTTAATTTGATTAGTGAGACTATGCATCTACAGTGCACACACCCTTTTTAGTGTCTCGCACCATATACAGTAGAGCCTTGATTATCTGAACATCGAAAATTTGAACCTGTTCGGATCCACGAAGCATTGGGATTATAGTAGGGGGATCTTATTGAAGGCATTAAAAAAAAAATAAACAAAGACTGCGAAATTAGAGATGCATTTTAAAAAGAACATAACAACAATAAAATTAAATCAGAAACGTAACTATATTACATTTTAAAAAAAATCTAAAATTATAGTTTGCCAGGAGGTATTTGGGAGGAGGACACCTACAATAGACGGCGCACGATAAGTCATCGGAATGGCATGGCATTTGGATTAGTTTGGGTTCGGATTATTAAGGCTCTGCTGCATACGTCTGTATAAATGCATCTATCAGTTATTGTCTCGGCTAGTTAAGTTATTGACATAAAATTTGGTATAATTGTAGAACTTGCTTACCTGTCCCTTTCCTTCCCATTTTTTAAATGTAATTATTAACCCTCTGACTCTCGTACGACCGATATCGGCCGCATTGGCAAGGTCTCATAAGGCGAAATCACATGCCACAGGATTTGGCGCAGAGATTCTGTCCCCGTCTCTGCAACTGTATTACCCTTGCAAAAACGAGAAAAATCATGACCACCGATTGCGCATGCCCGAGTTGGCAGTGGGTTGTTTTGTAATTTTAATAAACAATGTGGTTTGGAAGCAACATTACTGCCGATGGGATGTTCTACAGGCATGTATTTATAAAATAAAAAAAACATGTGATATTAATGGTTATTTTTTAAAAATGAAAAGATATTTCATAGTTTTTTCATAAAATATAAATCCTATTTGTCAGTCATTTTTACGAACGCTTGGCATGTCTCTTTAGGGAATGTTGGTCTGCGTATTACGTATAAATAAATTCAATTAATGATTTGTAGTTATATTTAACCGAAATAATGGATTTTTTTCAGTTAAGCCATGGACATCAAATACTACAGTATTTTGTATTTGTATCTACATTACGTATTTTGGATAGGTTTTAAAGGTCAAACGAATTCAAAAATCTCTTTGTAAAGTTAAAATTACATTTTTCGGATTACAGTACATCAATCATCGACCCATTCATCCACCTCACACATATCCACGTCTTCGCACCCGGGAACATTTTACTATTTCTGTAAAGTTTCCAGTGGTCTCCTTCAAGACCATCAGTTTTCTCCAGCACCTTTGAACAGTTTCTGCAATTGATTGCTTGGGACAATTCCCAGGCTTGCGCACGCCAATAAATGTTCGT
Source organism: Micropterix aruncella (assembly GCA_944548615.1). NCBI lineage: Eukaryota > Metazoa > Arthropoda > Insecta > Lepidoptera > Micropterigidae > Micropterix > Micropterix aruncella. The sequence goes on along the minus strand of OX155959.1, from coordinate 24,777,376 downwards.
GCTTCATATTTTCTGCCTTCAGCGCACAGTATACCCCACAGTAGCTTCTCTTAGAACAAATTTGAAATCAAAACGAATACGACACGAGTCGTAAGGGCTCGCATTTGCTTGCCAGATGTTCTGCTACTCGGCCTACGCAGACGTCCGAATGCTCGAAAAGGTCACCATCCTTTACCTGGCCGTAATGCTAAATGTTCGCGTTCGTTAGGACGGACCCCTCTGCCCACATTCCTCGCACTCATTTAGAATTTAATTTGTGTAGGGTACCCATAGATTTACAGCAGCCAGTTTCCCATCTATTTAATGGCATAATCATATTACTGTGGCTTTATTCCATTACTAACCTACCTTTCTAGCCATCGCGAAAAAAGACCCGATGAGTTATATTCTCGAACTCGTCTTGTGCTAAGTGCACCTGTATCACAAGCTCGAACTATTCAATTCGCCTTTCTTAATAGACTTCACGCTAAAGAAGCTATCTTCAGCTTTCAACTGCTCGTCTCCGACAATGAGTGTGCAATATGAAACCAACATCCATCCGTGCTTGAACAACTTTGAGAAAGCGTTTTATTGTTTGAAACAGACGTTTGATATACTTTAGAGATTACCTAACATTCCACTTTGTTTTTATTCCAGATTTTCAATCGTTTGGCGCGCAGCAATCATACGATCAATCCTTCACAAATCCACAACAGCAATACTATAATCCGACCATTTTCACACCGAGCGCATTACCAGAAGTGGAGGGCCAAGCGCCAGAAGATTTTGACGAGCCGCCTCTGCTCGAAGAGCTCGAAATATACCCGGAGAGAATCGTAGAAAAAACCTTAGCAGTGCTTAACCCTTTCCACACCAAATCGCAGGTGGACAGCGCGGAGTACTTACTGAGCGAAAACGATATTGCAGGGCCGATCGCCTTCTGTATAACCCTCGCCATGTTCCTATTCATATCCGGAAACAAAGCGCAATTTGGATACGTTTACGGTTTATCCATGTTTTCAGTGTTTTTAATGTATTTCTTGCTGAGCCTCATGACGAGTACCGATGGGGTATTCACCGTTCTTAGCGTGGCAAGTATCTTGGGGTACTGTCTCCTACCGATGGTCGTTCTCGCCGGTATCGGTGTCTTCATATCTTTGAGTAACGCCATCGGTTTTATTATAACCGGATCGTGCGTGCTTTGGTCGGCGCTCTCGGCTAGTAGGTTATTCGTTACTATGTCCGGTGAAACGGAGCAGCGGCTCTTAATAGCTTATCCTTGTGCACTGGTTAATGGTGTGTTCGCTTTACTCGTATTATTCTAATTGTATATTTTACGATATGCAATAAATTAACACTTTCATGAGATATGCGTGTATTTTATTATTCGACGATTATTATGAAATGAAAGTTCAGGAACAGAATATTTTGCTCGTTTTAGGAATTCTTTACTGTCAGTATGCAAGTAAAAAAAATCACTTGTATCACCTCAAGACTTACGGCTAGTAGCCAAGGATACACATCATCTGAATATTGATATCGTAAATAAAATTGTTGAGCGCCCTCTCTCGGCCTTCGGGCGAACCCGGTCGGGTTTCATTGCATCCGCCTCAAGCGGCGCCGTTCGTTTCTCGGCTAAGGGGGAAGAGGGGTTTGGGCCAAGCATGAACAGATTGCGTTAAAATTGGATTGAAATGTATGGCGGAATTTAAATATTATTAGTGTAGCTTCTATGAGATACTCCAACAAATTTTACAATGTGAAATCACAATTTTACAATATGATTTCGGCGTAACAAGGCATCTGTACCGAATTTTAAATCTATGTCCAATATTTCGAGATTTGAAATATGACTGCGCTCCCCTGGTGGACCGTTTTCATCCACAACCTTTTCAACTCTTTGCCGTGATCAAATGATGCCTGCATGCCAAATTTCAGCTCAATCGGATTAAACCGCTATGGTGCAAAATACACACAGACTTCTATGCTTCTATCTAGAAATGGCCTTAATCTCAGGGGTTCAAAATAAATACTTTCATCTTTATCTAGACACAAAAAATTGCACATACACAATTCTTGTAGGTTGGTGGGCCAAGAAAGTAAAACAAGATGTTCCACCATAATTCGATTCTTTATTATTATGTACAATCGCTTACCCAAAACAGTCAAACTTAATTTACTCTCGACGGTCGCTGTTTTGAAATTTCATGAAATTTTAAATGCTTCACGGGAAACGTACTTTTGGAAGAGATTGCTGGCCTTTGTTCAATTGTGTAAGCTTAATACTATGTCACTCGCTTGCAGGGTTTGAATTATCCTCGGATGAAAAGCAATTATATATTTTGATGCTTGTCTTTGTATTTGCAGGAGAAAATAAAAAGTTCCTTATAAGTCGATATACAGTAGAACCTGTTTACGACTCTCTTTAAAAGACTACTATAATAGCGAAAATATACTATCTATATGTGCAAATATGAGTGTTTGTATGTTATTTATACAAATCCAGTTTTTTTCGATCTTGATGAAACTTTGCACATGTTACGTTTAAAACAAAGGGAAAATACTGTTTACATTTGATTTACAAAAGCCCTTCCCTACTACCCTTTCAACCCCGTTATGCAAAATTTTAGACGAGCAATTTTATTGCCCTTAATAATTAAGATACAAAAAAGGGAGCTTATTGCCACATGGTAATATCTTGCAACTAATCTAATCATACGGTGCAGAGCTCCATGCGCGGATTGTAGTAAAAAAAAGATTATTAAACAAATAAGTTATTCTGCGTAAAATACAAACTACAATATTTAATACTAATAATGCCCAAGGAGAGAAAGGAGAGAGAAAGTGAGGAACTGCTTACTTCTTAGAAAAGTAATACTTTTTGAGGTGTCTTGAATGATTCTAAAGAAGGCAAATTATCGGCGAGATTCTAAAGAGTTCCGAAAAGTTTTTAGTCTGTCGCAAACATATCGAAAACTGACAAAAAACCGCAAATAGTAATAAGTCCCTTAAATTTCCCATCTAATAATGTTGGCACGGTTCTAATTTGGTAATTAGGTGCCGAAAAATTCGAGTCCTAAGATATAAAAAATTGTTTCAAATTCACAACTTGGACAGAAAACAGTGAGAAAATCGTCAATCAGCGATGGAGAAATCAGCTAATACTGAAATAAAATTTGACACATACGTTTAAAATGTTTGTTTATTTACCTATCCATTTATACAAATACTGTGGCGATTTAGCTTTATCCAGATTTATTAAAAGTCCTGTTTTTTTAAAGTATTGAATGAAAAGTGAGTTTTGTTGCACTGACAATGACTTCTTAATTGCTTCCGTGATTGGCCCGAATTATTAGATAAGAAAATAGTCGTTGGAAATATTACAGGCATCTTTGCCAGTGTTTTTGGTTTTGTCGAAATACCTGATTCGCCCCTGCAAACTCAAATCAAGCATCAAAATCAGAAAGTTAATCTCACCATACAAACGTCTGAAAATAAAATGATATATTCACAACAAAATTGCACTATTGAACAATACGATGCGGCCCAAACGCCGATAGTACGACATAAATTATTATAACAATAGAAATGGCTAGTCTCATTGAAATCTACTGTAAGTGGACGGTCGGTCGGTGAAGAAGTTCTTCAGGACGAAGACTTGAGCGACGGTGACAACGAAGATGGCCAGGGTCTCGCCCAGAGACCAGGTCAGCACTCGCACACTCAGGTCCTCTGCCCTTTTGCGGCCCTGCGCTTCCTTTAAGCGGTGGTGCGTCTGGTAGTCGAGGATTTTGTTGAGGGCGTTGTGGATTTCCTGCGCTGATGACTCCAGCTAAAATTATCAAAATGAGGATTTTTAATTTCTGAAATTCCTTTTTCAAATCATCACTTGCATGCTACAATTAGTAGCTAAATGTGTTCCCATAATTTAGAGCAGGGTGACTACATCTCTACCCTCTGCTTGCAATGCCAGATCGATATGTTTTAGCTACTGGTAATTTTATATTCTAAACAACAAAAAAACTGTAATTATCTACTTATCTCTCAAATTTTGTATTGTTATAGTTAATATTTTATTTTTATTTTTAATCTCCATACAATGTTGTTATTGTGTTATGTTATTATTAATATAGGTATATTTGTTTTACTCACAAATCTGTCTGCAATAACTAGACCTAATTTGTTTTTGCGAGACTCAAAAAGACCGCTTTTATTTATTTTGTATCTCTCTGATCTATATTTGGTTACTTTATATGTGAGCTGCGGTGGATATTGCTGTGCTGTACGGGATTTTAAATAATCGTATTGATTCCTTCTTCCATCATTCTAAAAACTCAGTCATAAACTCAATCGTAAATCAGCGACAAAATTCAAAAAAATTGTGACACTATCTGGCGTAGAATAGCATTGTATGTATATTCTTATTACTGCATTTGTTTAACCAAACACTGTATGAACAGTGTGGATACACTACCGGTCATTGTTTTTATGCAAATTCCACTCAAACCAATCGCATGGGTTTTCGGCGCTTAGGGATAATTAAAAAAAAACACCTTTCAGTTTTCAGAACTGCTTTTATTTGGGAGTAAACACTTGGTAAAAATCTCGATAAAAGTAATTTCGAACAATAAATTATGGGAAGCCGCAGTTAGTTAGTTAGTTAGTTTTCCTGGGCTATTTCCCGCACTTGGCCTCTTGATTGGGCCATTTGTGCGTGGCTCATGTTTCTATTTATGTTACTCCAGCCAACCCAGGCTGTCCCAGAAGGTTAGCAGCCTGATTAGGTTGCTACAGGCCTCCGGGACAGATGCTGCAGATAGTAGTATTCTTGCCCGTTACTCTGCCACGCTCCTGCATTCCATGAGCACATGCTGTGGCGTTTCTTTTTCCTCCATGCATCCTCTGCATAGAAAGCTGTTTGTCACACCTATGGTAAACAGGTGTTTGTTTAGGGGACAGTGGCCTGTCATAGTACCTATGACTTTACGGATTTTGCTGCAGTTTTCTACGCACCATTAAATATTAATAATCATTATAATTTAACCGCTCGGAAGTCAGCTTTCACGCACTAAAAACTGCGCCGCAACTTTTTGGTCGATTTTGTAAATAAATACTAACAATATCGTTTTTTCATGAATTCCCTCTTGTTACCTAGTAATTAATCATGCTAGTCGTGTATATTATATATTTCTATATAAATAAATACAAACGGAGCTGCCATGGAATTCACCGACCGGAGTCGGGCCCATCATAATACTATTTTTTACACTTCTGGGGGGTGAGCAGTGGATTCCGGACTTACGAACCGGCTGTGGTAGGTTTAGGACAGCTGTCTTGCCACATGTGAGCGTTCACCTTGCCACCCATATATATATAGGGTTCGGCCGAAACGGTTACGCGCGGATCTGTCAAACGATGCAAAATGCCTAGAGGCACTGTTGGTGTCCGAAGGGTTAAGGAGCGGGGATACCCTTAGCCTTTGTTGAGTGAGGTTTGACGATAAACATTTTAAATGGGTGACAATATAATCCCAGTAAAACATTTTCCAACTATTTTACCGACTTTTATGACTTAATTCTCATAGCATTTATTAGTTTGACAAAATGAAACTTTAATTAGAATGTGCTTTAGTCCTTTATTAACGTTTTTAATTTTAAGTTATGTAATTCTTCATATAAGTGATATTTTTTAGTTTAGGTATCCTTAAATGTGTAATAAAATATCTATTCTTACCTGGGTTAAAACAGTGACGTGTTCCCCAACGCCAGGTAAAGCTGGTTCTGGTCCTGCTTGGAAATCCATATACACTAGCTTGTGGGAAAAGGTGCTAAATTCATTGCTAAAGCAGACCATATAAGTGCCTAAAAGAAAAAAATAAACATTTAATTTTACAAATAAACATTTGATTTTACAAATAAACATTTAATTTCAAACTAAACATTTAATTTACAAATAAACGTTTCATTTTGTTCTACTGGTAAAATTTTCCTCGGTCATCAGTCGACTCTTTGTGGATTTTTTAAATGTCATCCAGTTAACCTTTTATGTACTGGTGTCAACTATAGATGCAGATGGCGCTGCGCTACCTCAACGCGGCAGGTATCAATAGTTGTCAGAGTTGGCGGCTTTGTGTTTTTTTGAAAACTGTTAAAAAAAACTAACTTAACCTACTGCCATGTTGGTGTTTATGTATTATTTAGAGGCCGAATAAATATTATTGCAGATTCAGAATCAGTCAATGCCTAAATCAGCCTTCATACGCAATGCAATCCTTATCGCGGGAGACTGGGTGCAAATCACAATATTCCCAAATCATACAAAAAGTCCCAATCACATAGCAGTTTCACAATTTTAAGGAAAGCTTCCAATGTTTGTACGAATCGGCGACAAATCGTGTCATTGAGCAGCTAGGCTGTAAGCTAGGAAAGAACCACATCTTACCACTGGTTTGCGCAACAAACTGATGAGAATCAAATTGCATTTTCACTTGCTTATAAATAACTTCCTTATTAGGTGATTCTAAGTAAACGTCGACATCGTATTGGCCTCCAGTAACAACCTGAAACTCCAGACTAGCAGAAACATTCTTCGTAATTTCCTGATAAAAACACTCCTTCGCGCTGTCGGGCAGCTCGAACGTTAATTCCACAGCATTCGACAATTGCAACAACAACAAAATACCGAATGAAATATACAGGAATTTATCCATTTTTACAAATATTTTCGCCCGGTTGGCTAATGACGACTTTTGACAAGTAATTTTTGACAGCTGCCGTATACCGTAAATTTTTGCCGTACTCCCCGCGCCCCTCCACGTGGCAAACTCCAATTGGAGAATGAATAAATATTTAAATATTTCTTTTAATAACCCCGTATTATGACATGAATTTAAATATAATAGTTAATTTAGATTTTTCGCATTTTGTTCTCAATGGTGTTGCCACATCTTGGCTAGCCATTTTAAAATGGGTAGGGGGGCGCCAGTTTTGCATACGGCAATTTTGCACAAATGTCACTTTTGACAGTTCCAAATTTGTTGAGGGCAGATTTGCAGGAGGCAACCTTGCAGGCGGCAACCTTGCAGGCGGCAACCTTCAGTACAGTTTTTAAGTTTTTCTGTTAGGTTAGGTTAGGTTAGGTTTTTCTTTCCCTAAAATCGAAGTGACATTAATTACCGGCATCCTTGTAGTGGATGACTTTTATACATCAAACTAAACATTAAAAAAAATGTTTTAAGTTTTTCTGTTAGGTTAGGTTAGGTCATTTTGACATTTGCAAAACTGCCTTCTGCAAGATTGCCTTCTGCAAAACTGCCGCCTGCAAGAATGCCGTCTGCAAGATTGCCGTCTGCAAATTTGCCTTCTGCAAGTTTGATGGGACCCAATGGATGCTTTTCCATTTTATATTTTTCAAATTTCTAATGTAATTAAACCGAAAAGTGTTATTTATTAATTATAAACAATAATTAATTTATTTAAAAAAAGAATGCTTGAGGTTGAGGTTTTTAAAAGCTTTTGTCTCCTATTCGGGAGAACTTTCTTTTTCTTTTTTCTTTCTTGTGGCTGCTTTACATACACGTAACCAAACACGTAACCACAGACTTATTAGCACGTAACATCAGTGGGCAGCTCCACCGATTTTATGCAGAGGTTTTAATTTTGTTTTGAGATAATAAACAAGAGCAAAAATATGGCTAGTGTCCAACCTAAGGACATAACAATATCATATCATATCATATAATAATTGAGTATCCTAATCCTATACTTCGAAGGGCATATACTGATAAAGAGGTATAATAGATTATGACACATTCAGGAAGTTTTTGTCCATAGGATGTGGTCCCCACAGCTCTTGATGGCTTCCAAATCACCTTACCCATGGGATCCGTCGAGCTGAATTTCAGGCATCTGATGCCTGGCAACGCAAGTGTTCCAGAGCTCGATTGGCCTAAATGATCTCTTCGTAGTGTCGCTGTCCAGGCCCTTAACGATGCCCAGATTTGTTATTTAAGAAAATCGGTATTCACTAGAAAGTATGCTAAATTGCCGGCTTCAGCGCCACTTCGGTTCATTTGTGGCCTGTTTTTTTTAATACACTGGCTGGCACCTGTGCAATGTTTTTTTCAGTAATATACCTATTCAAATTAGGAAGACGTTCAAATTGGATTCTTTCTTTGTATTTTATTATTATTTTTTTAATGACACTGTCGTAGCTTTAACGTTATGAAATTAGGTCGGTGGGAGTCAGGGCTGCACAGCTGCTGGCTCCCACCATCTTGAGATGTAATTTCTTGGAAGTGGTGGTGGACTCCTGTTCGGCTGTGGGGGCGAACAAAGCAGTTCCCTCTTTAGACGGCATCGATCCTGCTAAGGTTCAATCACCAGCCAAAAAAAAACTATTTTACGGAGAGGGCTTGTATTTATTCAATACAACTCGTCGACTCGACGATTCCTCGTCGCGTGGCATCACGCTGTCTCCTTCCCTCGACGAGTTTTGACACATACGCTTCGATTATCTCATTTCCGCTTACGCCACAACTTTTCTATTCCGTATTTATTCACACAGACTTTCCCGACTCCAAACATAAATAAAAAAATATACTCTAACCCATAGAGTGCGCAAACAATGAGTAGTTTAAAAAAAATAACAGACCTAACAGATTCATTACTTTACGATTTGTATTTTATTATTATTTTTTTGTCCATTAGCCGCGGCTTATGGGCGCGATAGAATCTGTGTAATGAATTTCTGATCCGTGGTGGATCCGTGCACATTATCGGACGTCAGTCGCGGACGCGACCTCGAGGCTTCGGATGTCCGATAGAGATCTGGGCAAGCCACGTCCCAAACGACTGTGCATCCTGTCCATAAGCCGCGGCAGCGGACGCGTCCGATAGTGTGTTCGCCCCTTCAACAAGTCGTCTGATTGAGGACAATATCGAATTCAATGTCGTGTCGCTTTGGCGTGTCGTATCGCCACCAGAATCCCGGAGCTGAACTCAAGGCCAATATGTTTTATTCACCAATGGGAAGAGCTCTAGGACCAATAATTACAATGGATATCGCCTTGTTCCGTCAAGCATTTCCGCTTTTTCAATGGTTTGTGAGCTCATTCGTCAATGTATGTGACTAGCGACGTTCTACATACTTTGCAAAATATCGAGTAAAAGTGACTATTCTCGAGTCACAAACTTAATAGGGACTTGTCTCGAGTAGTGGATTTCACAATTAAACGTGACCCCTCAAAGATGTTGCACGAGCATGGGCTTTCAGTGGCGGCAAGCCATTTTGTTTCGAAGCGCATCGCATCGCTTTTAAATTCTGATGAACGCAGCAGTTTGTCGTCTCTTCAAATAGGAAGTTTACTTATAAAGGGGCAATCATATTATCGGACGCGTTCGTAAGCCGCGGCTTATGGACGCGACTGAACAGTATGCACAGTCGTTTGGGACGCGGCTTTCGGATCTCTATTGGACATCCGAAGCCTCAAGGTGACGTCCGCGACTGACGTCCGATAATGTGCACGGCTCAATAGAAATTCATTACACAGATAACCTTTTGGTCGCGTCCATAAGCCGCGGCTTATAGACGCGTCCGATAATATGTTTGCCCCTTTAGGGGTTTACTTTGACGGCTGGCGCTGGCCGATTGACTTTCGGATTGACCAATGGCAAAAATGACATGTGGCATTTTATGACTACGGTGGTCTTTTTCTTTGCTAATTTGGCTGTGGTATTTTTTTCTAGTAGTTGTTGGTATTTTCGGAATTGAACAACTACCTTAAGGTATTGACACACATACTCATAAATGAGCATACTTATGAGTATGCTCAAAATAATAATTAGCATGCTCCTCAACTGTTCACATTTGCTTATTTCAGGCATAATTGTTTTAAGAATACTCTTGAATGAGTGTGCTCAAATGAGAAGATGTCAGCAGCTATAGAAATCATTTATGCATGCTTTCGCAGAAATTTTATGAGCTGCTTTCTAAAATTAAGAGTAGCATACAAAGTTGGGTCGTTCATGTAACTCAAAGTTGGGTCTTTCATGTTACTTAATCAATCTTCATAAGCATTATTTCTTGCTATGTTATTTTTATAGAGAGGTTATGTACCGGGTATTCCAAAGACATTCGTGACTCCGATAATGAGTCATGAAAAGCAATGTTTTATTTTAGCTTAATTAAGGTAATTATGGCCCTATAAATCCATATCTATTTTGCAAGCAAAGGCTATTTTTGGACAGTAACTCAAATTTAGGAATAATTCAGAACCGGCGACCAACGAGACAAGTTTTAGAAAATAGCTTAATAATACCCAGAAGGAAAACATCATTTGGACAAAGACATTACTCTTTCATTTGGCCGAGATTTTACAATCTGATCAATATGGAAATAAAAATGAATTTGAGATTTAGGGAATTCAAAAATAAATCAAAGAAATGGTTATCGAATCATGACAGACTAACCATACATCAAATGTTAGAAATAATAGTATAATAAAACTTATTATTAACATATTTTTAACATATTTTTAAACATAAAAATTATTAAACAAATTATTAACATATTTTTAAACATATATGTTAAGTATATATTAACATTGAACTAACTACCAAAAATTATTTGACTTTGACAATGAAGTATACTTTATAGACTAGGTATTTTTATATTAATAAATATTAATGACTGTTTCTTTCTTTTCTGACATATAACTTTATTTATTTTATTTAATCGAATTTTATATGATATTTATTGCCGATTAAATAATGGAATTGCATATTATTTATTGTATTATCTTTTAATAAATTTTATTATAATTTTTTTTTTTAATTTTTTTCTGAAGACCACATTTTAGGGCAATTTAGTGTCATTAGCTTTTTACTAAAACTTGTATATTTGTAAGCAACCATGCAATCAAGCAAACTTGATTGTAATATTGGAGTCCTGTCCACCCTAGAACGGGCTAGTCCCAGTTGGGTCAAATCAAATCAAATCGCATTTATTGTCTTCAAAAAACTTTACATAGTTGTTTAGACATTTTATATAGCCGCTTAATGTTAAAATAACTTTAAAATGTATACTAAATATTTCATTAGAGACTCACCACATAATTGAGTTATATTAGATATTTATAACTACAGATAGTCATGAAATTACGAGTATAATATTAAAATTAAATGGTCCTGTAAGTAAGAATTATAATTGATTATGGGAGACAATTAAAAATAATAGTAATAATATAATAATCAATAAAATGGTACAAATGTCAAGTTAAATAATAAAAAATAAAAATAAAAAATCGAGATGGAAATTGTCAGTAATCTAATTATAATTCGTTAATATTATATAATTCTCTCGTAATAAGGTAGCCTTTTAATTTCGATTTAAATTGGGTGATATTTCCGTTTCTACATATACTTTTGATATTCTCAGGCAGTTTATTGTAACACGCCATTCCAACGTAATTTGGATCCCTTTTGAATAATTCCAGAGATGGACGGGGTAATGCTAAATTGTGCCTACATCTGGTGAAATGAACAAGCACATCTGGTGAAATGTGCCTACATCGGGTGACAGAAACAAATAAGCAAAAGGTTAAGGTTTTGCCATTCGGTTCCTGTTATTTTTATAAGCTAATCAATGTTTCATAGTAATTAATTCTTAAATATATAAATAAATAAATAAATCGTCTCCCGAACGGGCCATGTCTTTCATTATTTTTTGTGAAGGCGCGCACACCGCCGCGAGGAGAGAATTAACACTACATTGACGGCGAGGTGCCTAAAATTTTTGATAACACTACCTAGAAAAATATGGATTTATAGGGCTATAATTACCTTATGCTAAAATAAAAAAATAATAAAAAACAACTCTCCAGGTAATTTACGAAGGTATCGTGGTAGAATAACAGCAACAATTAAAATATACTATTAATAATGAAAGATATCATCCAACAGAATAGGTATGATTTGCTTATTTTTGCCATGACGTTTTGGTTTTTAGGTGCCATGTCCATGCAACTTTAGGTAGGTATAGGCCGCGACAGATTTCTCGGTCCCTCGCCAATAGGCTCAAATCACACGTAGATATTGCATTTATTGAACACCAATGCACTGAAATCAAAAAGAGAAAAAAATCCTTATTCTTTAAAGGATTTATATACCTGTTTGGTTTTAGTACATTGGTGCTTAATAAATGCAATACGTGTTATCTGAGTATGTGCGCGAGGAAACGAGAAATTTGGTGCGGTTTATACTTACAGACTACCACGGAATATTTTCTTGATGTCATACCCTCGTCGCTAGGTTTTAAACCAGCAGCGGAGTCGATTCCTAACTCGATATCTAACCTAAACGTAACAACAACTTCCCATTGATGATTAAAACGCTTTGGCAAAATCATGTTAGAAATCTAACCACGTATTCTTGAAATATAGTGATACATGCCGGACGGTGACGCTTTTCGCGCAGCGTGCTCCGTGAAAAAAATGCATTTATATGGCACGCGTATTAGCGATGGAATTTTCACACTTTCCATTCGTTGTTTATGCAAGTCTCGTATACAGAGAGTTTTCAATTTGTGACATCGTAGTGAGTGAATCAGTACGACGAACTAAACAACTTTAAATATACATTTTTGGAAAAAAAAATTTTTTGAAGTTTTTTTGGCTTTGTCCTGCAGCAATCCACATAATTTAAAGCAAGACTGCTTTTTTCCGTAGTGCGCGCGCTTTTATGTGATTTTACAGTTCACAGATTTCCGAAAATAAAACGCATGGAATTTTACCGCAGTGCACTATTATGCTATGTTACACGGGCTTAGGTAGCTAATGAAAAGTACTTGTCGCACTAATACCTTTCGTGTAAATATTCTGATAATATGTCTGAAACAGCCGCGGCAAGGGTTAGTGACAACTTGAAATGATAACACACGCGTTGCTCTGTTTACGTGACAATTGCTAAGTTTATTTTGTGATTATGACTGCAAAAAGGTGAAATTCCGAAAAAACTGAAAAATTCTTCCAGTTAAATCCACTTTATTATCCTAAAATGTAATATCCTCATAACACAATTTATAATCCTCAAATTTAATTTACATTCAGTAGGTACCTAACATGATGTTTGAATAGTGTTTGAACACACTGCTCGAAATAACGTGTCGGTGGTGTTCCATTTTGAATAGATGTTGCGCCACTAATACCCTTTACATACCAACGTGTAAACGGTTACTTGTCGCGGTCACTAAGCAGGTTCGCGACAAGTACTAAACAACGTTAGTAAGCTCGCGTAAACCTAGTATCATAGGGCGTTTACACTCTCGCGCGAGGCTCGAGGCGAGACGCTAAACCATATCAGTAAACAAATGGAACAGAGGCAAAGCTTCTAACGAGCGTACAAAATGTTTACCTACTTGCTAGAAGCTTTGCCTCTGTTCCGTTTGTGGTTTTGCGTCTCGCCTCGCGCCTCGCGCGAGAGTGTAAACGCCCCATTAGACTCATGTCGGTATAATGAATCGTGGTTTTTTTCGCCATTTTCAACGATTGACGTGGTATTTTTCTACTAGATAGTGGTATTTTTCATTTTTGAATTATGGCTACAAGACGATGAAAGAACGACCAATCGCCGGCGTTTGCGTGTTGCCCGTCTGTCATCGTTCGGCTTTTATCAAACAAAGATAACTTACTCGCGGTTTTCCGCTAATTCTACAAGATTTGTGATGTTTGTGCAGTGTTACGGCGGTGGGGACAATTAAAAAAATAATAAAATGGCTAAATTTTACATCACTCCTGTAAACGCCGAGATTATTTTCTTCCTCTGTTCCTTTTATACGTTCTTTAGAATAATTGAATGCATCGATGTCCTGAGGCCGCGCGGCGTTTCCGTGGCGAAAGCCAGCCTATACGCTCCAAACAAAGACTTTACATGTCTGGATGGAAGCGCTACGATACCGTTCGGTCAGGTGAACGATGACTACTGCGATTGCTTCGACGGCAGTGACGAGCCAGGCACGGCGGCTTGCTCCAACGGTTTCTTCCACTGCACCAACGCCGGACACCGACCGGAGAACATCATCAGCTCCAGAGTAAACGACGGAGTGTGCGACTGTTGCGACACGTCCGACGAATACGCTCACCCGACATCGAACTGCGTCAACAATTGCGACGAGCTCGGCAAAGAAGCGAGGCTCGAAGCGCAGAAACGCGTCGAGTTGTTAAAATCCGGTGCCGTGCTGCGCTCGGAGCTGATCCGAAAAGGCCAAACGATCAGAAACGAGATGAGGGAGCGCTTGAAATTGCTCGAGAACGATCGCACGGACGCCGAACAGAACAAGCTCACCAAAGAGAGCATGAAGAATGAGATCGAGGCTTTGGAGAACGTTGCGCTCAAACAGTATAGAGAAATCGAAGAGCAGCAACGCGCTGCGAAAGAAGCCGAAGAGCAGGAACAGAGCAAAAAGGAAGCAATTAACATGTTTGCCAAGTACGACACGAATCAAGATGGCGTTTTGCAAATCAACGAGCTGCAGTCACGGATATCGTTCGATCGCAATCACGACGGGGAAGTATCGGAGGAAGAAGCAAAATATTACCTAGCGGAAAAAGATGCGCTTAATATCGATGAGTTCACAGAAATAGCATGGCCGATTATAAAACCGGCGCTTATGTTGGAAGAAGGTAAGAATCTTGTATGTTTTTTATTTTAGTAAATAATTATGAGTAGAAAGTATAGTATTTATTATGTATTTAAAAATATTTAAAAAACATTAGAAGAAATGAATAAATAGCGATAAATATACGAAAAAAAATTAATTCCTATGTTAAAAACGATTAATACCTAAACAAATATTATTAAAAAGTAGGCATATAGTAGTACGAAGTAAATATTATTTATTTAATCTCGGTACCAAGTTGAAAACAATATCAATACCTATACAAATATTTTTTGAAAGTAGGCTGGTACTTCAGTTCATACCTACTTATTAAAAACTAAATATCATTTCGTCCCTCTATACAGACCTCATACATGCTAACAAGCAAACTTTTCTGGGCATAGAAAAAACTGATTTCTCGAGATGTTTTTTTTAATTGTGTAAATGGGGAAAAAAAAATAGTTTACCATACTAACGATTAAAACTGCCAAAGAGTTAAGTTGTTTGCGAGGAATTACTACTAAGCAGGTAAGAGTTATCACTGGATAAAATCATCAAATCATGCCTACGAGACGCCACTGCAATGGGTATTACAAGAAAACTAAGCAAATTAAGCCCTCGGGACACGGACATATCGATCGGGAGCGTGATTTAACACTAATAACAATATAAAATGAAAATTTCAATATTTGCCACATAGGAGGTCTTACATATAAGTCGACAATTTGATATCTATTTTATAGTACACATATAGGTAGTATCTATTTTAATTTATTGTCGTAAAGGCTTCATTGGCATTTGCAAATCAAGCGTACATTTTTTAAATACAAATATATTTTATTTAACAAAATAAATGGAATAGGCGCCAATCTATCATCTTTGTGAAAGTGTCCTAATGGGCCCACCGCCCATCATACAACAGCGACTAGACTTAAAAAAGTTTTAAAGATAATAATCCAAAAAATAACAGCCATTGGGGTCGATTCTGCAACCACGCCTGCTTATATACGTACGCCTGTGTATACGCGTATCACTGCTTATACACGGCTTTGCTGTTAACGAAATCGTTTAAATTGGTATTCTCCAACACTCTTGTCAACAGCACATCTGCGGAACGATGACGTCATACATACGCGTCATAGTACCAACACAATATTAATAAATTCGGAGATTTTACTAATTTTTAGATTATATAATGAAATATATAAAAAAACATTACAAAAAATATAGATATTTATAAGAATATCAACATCAAATAAAACAAAATCCGTGGGAATTGCCATATTTTGGTTTTTATCGAGTTGCACTTGCTCTGTCTCAATCTAAATGACAGCCGTAGGTATGAGCACTTGAAATTAGAAATAACCGGTTACCTTGTTTTATCATCATCATCGATATAGCTTTTTTGCAATTTAATCGCAAGGGATGCATATGCAGTAGCGGCGCTAGGGGGGGGGGGGGGGCGGTGGAGGCGGTCCGCCCCGGGTGCCAAGCGCACCAAGGGGTGACAGTGGCTCTGCGCGCCAACGTATCCAAATAGTAGAAAGAGCTACTTCTTATGCAATTAGAAAATGTGGGGACTTGGATATTTCAATGGAAAGAAAAAGGAGGAGGAAATTAGAAGCCAGAGACGCTGGACTAACATTGCAAGAAGAGCTGCAGAGATCAATGTTGGAATGTCTTGATAGATTTCACAAAGAACTTTATCATCGTTACAGAGCAATGGATGTCTCGTAACATTTGGTGTTGTGCAGCCTAAAGCTCTTCTTTCATCAACAGAAGAGGAACTTCGTGATATAGTTCAAAATTTGACGAAAATGTATGCTGAATTTTCTGGGGAGGATATTGTTTTGGAGATTGCTAGGCTGCGTCGGCACTTGGAAGCCGCCAGCATCTCTTCCCAAGTGGCGGTCAAGTGGACAACCTTAAAGTTCCTGAGGTTTATTGTAAAATGGGACTATTCTGAGTATGTTCCGAGTCTAGGGCTCTGTCTAAGAATTTTCTTAACCATTTGCGTTTCGGGCTTCATGTGAAAGGAGCTTTTCAAAACAAGTTTAGTATTTATTATTTTATTTTGGAGGGTGCTCAATAGAGAACCGCCCCGGTTGCTAACCTATCTAGCGCCGCCACTGTGCATATGTAGTGTCGCCAAATTACGCAACATCCCTTGCGGGATGCGCGCGCCACCGTCTCTTCTTTCCTAAAAACTTTCCACGACAAGGAGATCTACGGAGACATAAGACTCCGTACATCTAAATTAGAAGAAATATGTTTGCCAGGAATGTAAATAAGCCTTTTCAGAACAAAGAATTCTGAAGAAACATGTAGACACTGTAGATCTAAAATTTAATAAATATGCGGTCATGCCTTTTCACAGCGAGAACATCTACAGGGACATGTCGACGCCGTACATCTAAAGTTAAAGAAATACATTTGCCAGGAATGTAGTCGTGCGTTTTCACAACAAGGAAGTTTAAAGAATCATATAGATGCCGATACATCTAAAAGTGTAAAAATTCTCTTTTGCGGAATGCGGCCGTTCCTTCCCACTCAAAGGAACTCTAAAGACACAAGACATATTTCATGTAGTCCTATAGAATTCCTCTTGTAGAATTGGGATCGTGTTCATAAGCAAAAGGTCGATCTATAATGGTATTCAGATACAAATGGTGGAAAACCTGACCCTTATTAATGAAGATAGTTCTAGAGAATTTTATTTTTAATTATTATAAGCCATAAGATATATTTTTACTAATATGTAAATAAATACAAATAATAAAAAAGGATATGTTTTTGTACGCTCTCTACCGACATTACAATGAAAATGCTGTATGCTCTCTCTCTAATTTATGATTGTGAATAATTAAAAATGTATGTAGGTACCTACATAATGTAATGAAGCAATTTAAAGAGCTAGTACCACCACTAATCTATTTCAATAGCGAAATTTATAATTTATATGCCATGAATGTTAAAATGCATTTGTACACCGGTTATCATTGATAAATCACATCAGTGATATTCATTGGAAAATAAGGAACTGCGTTTCTATGAATTGTGATCAAGCATTTTAATCGCCGTAAGCACCGTGTTTTATAAAATAAAGATATGCAAATATGATAAATGTAGCGCGAGTTTCACGACACTTGCCGTTCATTTGCTATAATGGATGTAATCAATGTAGTAAGCTATAGAACAGAATAACTTTATTGAGGTAAAATAGCAAGAAACATTACATAAAGAAAATTACATTGCTTTTTGAAAATAAAAAAAAATATGCAGAAATGGCGGACTTATCACTAAAGCGATATCTTACAGTTAACCATTTGTTAAATTAATTTTAAGATATATCAGCAATTCTGCTGCCTGTCTGTAAACCTAATAATAATAATAATATGGCGTTACTTAGAGTAACTGGTTACTTTTCCGTATGCTTATCTCTCGGCCGGCTGTCACTTGTCGGTTTGGCGAGCTTGCTTCTTGTGTGCGGTAACAAAAGTAATCTAAAATGTCTCGAATGACTTTAATCCACAAGGAGACGATTACGGAATATTTGGAGAGTAGATTTATGAACTCCCGCGCTGCCATATTGAAGGGATCGCTGGCATCACGCAATTGCCGACGATGCAAGCGGTCGTCTGCTCTGAAAAATATAGGTCACAACACTAGTTAATCGCAGTCTGTTTTATCCTACATTCATTTACGATTTTTGGATCGCAATTTAATTAACAAACCTTGCGAGGTAGGTACTCGTCGTATTGTTCGAAGAACTCCATCATTTCGATGCCCGCGTAAAGCTCATGAAATTCCATAATAACCTAAAAAACAATGCAACCCCCGTATTAGGCAAAGAAGTTACAGAAAAGGACAAATTTCCATTATTTAAAGCTTGCAAAGCTTAAAATGTAGCGAACATACACTTTGAGAGCTATTTTTAAAGCTTTGCAAAGCTTAAAATGTAGCGAACATACACTTGTGTGAAAAACACAGGAATACACTCAAAACTATATTAAACACTGTGAAAATGATTTTACCAGTTTCAAAACACTTTACGGACACGAAAACTCGAAAATAGACGACTGCATTTAATATTTCGGCTCTCAACGCACCGCGAGAAACACGCAAAAAAGCAGCTGTTAAAATTCGCAGGGGTAGCCACGTGACTGCTCTGCGCGCATGCGCGAGATATGTCAAATGCTGCCTACAGAATAGCATTTTTACACCGCTACGCGTATGTCGTCATCGTTACGCAGCCGTCCGTCTATTCGCAGACGGACGTCAACGGACGTCTGCCTAAGGAATACCATTTATGTGTCGTCCCTGCTTTTTCGCGTATCATACGCGAAAAAGCAGACCTACGCGAAAAAGCAGTACGTCAAAATGCCTAGAGAATCGACCCCATTGGCTATGCAAATTTGGCACTTTTTAGTGAATTTTTGGTGGTATTGCAGAGTATTTGTAATTTTATTGAATTTTGTCTCAATTGCCATAAAGCCTTTCAATTGTTAATCTAAACCGCTCCCTTCAGATAGACCTGAAGTAGTAGTAATCTGCAGCATCAAATTTGGGATCTGGCAGGCCGTGGCATGTTACCAAAATGGGAATATATTGTGTAGGTGTATTTCTTAAAAGTAACAAAAGTACCATCAGCAAATGTCACAGTAAAATATAATGGATGCATAATACATAAAATATATGGATTCTACTTTTGGCCACATTAAATTATTTTTTAAATTTGTGTTACTTTATTTTTTAGGCATTTTCAAACCACCAATACGCTCAGAAGCAGATGATATGATCGATGACGCCACTGAAGACGGCGCTGATAACGCCGAAGATGAGGATTCTTCGAACGATCACGAAGACGTTGACGATGTAGAAGATGGTGAATACCGCGAAGATCACGATGCGGACGCCGAAGGAGATGCGGAAGACATAGTCGACGACGCTCCACCGCCGTCCAATGAATACGACGACGAAACCCAGCGTCTCGTAAACGAAGCGACCGACTTACGAAAGCTGTACGCGGAAGCCGAAAAGGCGGTGCGGGAAATCGACAACGAAATATCCGACATAAAGCAGTCGCTCGAAAAAGACTTTGGGCCGAACGACGAATACGCGTCTTTGGCAAATGACTGCTTAGAGTACACGGATAGGGAGTATTTATATAAGTTGTGTCCGTTCGATCGGGCGAGTCAGCAGCCGAAGAACGGCGGAGTCGAGACGCGCTTAGGAACGTGGGGCGAGTGGGCCGGTTCTGAAGACAATAAATATGGTTCCATGCTGTATACGCAAGGGACGTCGTGTTGGAACGGCCCCAACCGTTCCGCCCGCATCAATATACAATGCGGTATGGAAACGCAAGTCATATCTGTTTCGGAACCGAACCGCTGCGAATACGTTTTCGATATGTTAACACCCGCAGCATGCATAGAAACATCTTCTAATCAATACCACACCGATCATGATGAATTGTAAATTTAAGTAGTGTCATTTTCATCAAAATACATTCCTACACGTGTGATGTTTGGACGTTTTTTTAGTCATTTTTCGATAACTTTATTTTGAGTCATCTTTTTACATGTACTGACCTACAACCGATTTCTACACGAAACATTGAGGATAGTGACGATGGTAGTAGTTTTTGCTAAGATTAAAACAATTTTTGTACATTATTGACTTTTGTTTTATTTTGGTGGATATTTAACCGCTGGAATGCTAATACCACCGATCGGTGGTTTTTCTGTTGCGACAACTCGTGGGCGGCCGATCTCCGTATTTATGCAATTATGTAATCATATGCGAAAAAAGTCGCCTTCATTGAATGAAGTCACCATTAATTATACATTAGTATGCGGGCATTAACACTCCCTACAAAGAAATTTACCTTATTTAATTTGCCGACTTACCAAACACTAGGTATCGTAAACTACCAAGGCTATCAGAAATAAGAACTGCAATGTCGACATACCATATCGTCGCTCTATATGTGAGACCTCGTACATGCCAACCAGCAAAGTTTTCAGGGTATGGAAAAAACAGAATAACATTGACGAGATGTTTTTTTTGTGTAAATGAGACAAAATTTGAAAAAAATATTAGGTTGTACTAACGATTAAAACTGTCCAAATAGTTAAGTTGTTTGCAAGCACTCGCTACTAAAGATCTAAGGTCATGGACAGAACGATCCAGTGTATTTTACACCAATAAGGTCTCACGAGGTCTTACATAGATCAACGATATGTTTATGTTGTTTGCTTTTATCTAACTTGCAATGTATGTTAGTGAGTATGTATGTTTGTTTAGGTCATATCTTCCAAGCTGAATTAGAACCACTATATCTTATCCTATGAAGTTGAAATTTTACACGATGGTTCAGTTCCGATGACAATGCATTTTTATGGTGAGCATGACCTAATTCTACAACCAGGATCAGCTCCCGATGAGGCTACTCTTCCACGGTCAACAGCAAAAACACAATTTAGTATACGCATTCAATTATGATAGCCCGGTTTAAATTTCACCATGGCATGGCTGCTGCACCCAGGGTGGGCTCCCGACGAGGGGACTCCTCAATGGTCAACAGCACAGAAACAAAATTTTGTATACGCATTCAATGATAGCTAAGTTTCACCGCGACAGGCTGCTGCACCCAGGGTTGGCTTTCAACGAGGGGACTCCTTAACGGTCAACAGCACAAACTTGAAATTCAGTGTATCATTCAATTGTGATAGTTCTTTCTATGTTCCACTATGACATGGCTGATGCACCCAGGGTTGACTTGGGACTGCGCGTTTTAATTAAAGCTTGTTTTTAAAACTGTGTTTTTACTAGTAACTTATTATGGCAGCATCTATGTTTTGAAGAGCAGCATTGAAAATGTGTTCCAAGTAGATGTTAAACCAAAGGCTTTTCCTCACTCAATCAGAAATTAATGTAATTTTCATCAAAATACATTTTTTTAAAAATTTAAATTTATTATCGACAAAGCAGCTTTGTTTTCACATCCAGATCAGATCATGTAGTCACATTAACAAGTTTTTTGGTACAAATCGAGTCTGATTTTAAACAGAGTATTATTCAAATAGTAGTTTATTCCACATATTCACCACTCTACTTTACAGAACGTTCTCAGGAGGATTAGATTAAAATTTTGCACGGTTCAGTTTTTTGCTGTGACTTCGAAGATTTGTGTTGACGTTGAATTTGTATTTGATTTGTGTTGATGTTGAATCTCTAGCCCAGGTACATCGCAATAATTTGTGAAAATTGTATCAGGTTCTCTCTTTGTCTTCTTTGTTTGAGAAGACAGTCCATAAAATTCCACAGTAGTACACATTTCATTATTCCACATTTACAGTAGCTTTTCGACAGATTATTTTATTCTGAGTCAATCTATTCACATGTACTAACCTACAACCAATGTCTACACAAAACATCGAAGAAAAAAACGATAATAGTGGGTTTTTGAAAATATTAAAACAATTGTTATTGATTACTAAATTTTGTTTTATTTTCGGGGATATTCAAGCACTGGCATAAATGAATAGTCAGATTTAAATAAACGGCTTTATTAGTCCGATATCGCTACAGTAAAATATGCCAAAAAAATAAAACGCTCGGTAACTTACATTTTGCTCGCGCACAAAAAAAATGCAAAATTTAAATGCTCTGTCGATAATATTGTTTAATATTGCACCTCGAGTATAACCACAATGCCAAAAAATAGTTTTATAAAATATAAAAAAAAAATGGCTGAACACTTAAAAATTATTTAAATAAATAATAATTATAACAAAAACAATTTATATCATACTAAAGAGTCGAGAAAAATGCAACATATAAAAGGCCTTATTTAAAAGGGAGTATAATATTATACCATCGTAGAAAGGCCCTAAAACAGACTTCCAAGAAAAATGAGACTGATTTATTCTAATTGGTGT
This sequence comes from Micropterix aruncella, assembly GCA_944548615.1. Classification (NCBI taxonomy): domain Eukaryota; kingdom Metazoa; phylum Arthropoda; class Insecta; order Lepidoptera; family Micropterigidae; genus Micropterix; species Micropterix aruncella. Next base: position 24,754,802 of record OX155959.1, on the reverse strand, counting down.
TTTGATACTAGTGTATACCTAATTAAAAACGATATAGGTATGAAAATATAGATATAAAAATAAACAGAGACTGAATAGTGCCATGACTGAATTGTTGAATTTCATTGTACAGATTCCAAAATCAGTCTCATACGAAAAAATAAACACTTTCAAAGACAAAACAAACGATATTATGATTACAGCTAATGTATATAAAATCACATGATATAAATAAGTAGTCTTAGAATGTAGGAAGTTATTGGTTTGGTCAGGCCTTGTTTTGGCGTGAATCATTCGAGAATTTTGTGACGGATGGTGACGGTATTTGGGGCAAAAATATTTATTAACGTGTAAAATCTTTGGCTTCCTATTTTTGCCGCAAATCAGGAAAAAAATGGTAGTTTCTCTATCCGTTGTTTGATTAATTCGTAGAGGAGATATATGCAAAGGTGCTCTATTCAAAGAGATTTCTTTTATGAAATCTGAACTGCTTGATTCTGCTTATTATCCTAGTGGGGATCTTTACTGCCACTTTTTCTCGCGTTAGGGGTGCAGCGGCATTAGGTCCAAGGCACAGTATACCAACCGCTAGCTTTACTCTCGAGCTACAGGGCATTGCGGGAAGAGGGTGCGAGGAATGTGGGCAGAGGGGTACGTCCCGACGAACGCCTTTAGTTAGCATTACGCGCAGGTAAAAGCTGGTGACCTTTTCGAGCGTTTGGATATTTGCGTGGGCCAAGTAGCGGGACATCTGGAGACCATATCCGAGTCCTTACGACTCGACCATATCCGAGCCCTTATTCGCTTTGATTTCAATTTTGTTCTAAGAGAAGCTACTGTCTGGTATACTGTGTCCAAGATGTGAAGCGAGCTTCGCGTGGTGCTAGGCATATCACTCGCTCACGGGGTGCATCGCTCACTTCACGCCACCTTAGGCCTATCACCGCTTGCGCCACCAGTTGAATCGATGATTGTTAAAAGAATATAAATAACACTTTTATCGAAATATGTTTTTTTTCATGTTGTCTATAGGTACATCTTTCAATTGAGCATAAAAACAACACAATTGCAAAGCTATTTAGGAGATATTTAAAAAAAAAATGCATTTCGTGTTAAATAATGAATAAAAACAAATGAAGCTGCCATGGAATACACCGACCGGAATTGGGCTCATTTTAATATTATTATTACAATTCTGCAGGAGGTACGGTGGACCCCGGACTAACGACCGGATGTGGTAGGTTTAGGACAGCTGTCTTGCCACATGCGAGCTTTCACCTCACCACTCATTCGAAGACATAATATAACTTGAAGCGGAAATCGCAAGGAATCAGTTTCAAGGATTATTTTCCTAGAGAGAACAAGATCTTTAAATATATAAAACAGGGATTTGGCTGACAAGGCACAAGCGCTAACTTCCATCGCTTGAAGGTGAACAGTGAAGCCGTACCATTTACGAGGTCATGGTATTTATTTACTTTGTACTTGTGGCCTAAGGCCTATGTACCCGGGAGCTAAGGGGCTCTTGCTGAGTTAGCCACGAAGACCCATTCTGTTCTGGGTTGGTCACACTCACGGGTCAACACCCATCCGACGGCCTCCACACATAAAGTGCGAGCCTGGGTAGGACTCTGGCCTTAGGGTTAGTTTCCCCTAGGAATCAACCTTCTGGCGCTCCTGGACGGTCTGCGCTCCGAGCGGCATAAGCCAATCGATTGCGCAATCTGACTAACAGTCGGGGGAGTCTGGAAGCAGTACTGTTTCCTATAGAGCAGGGGTGGTTGCGGACCTTACGGCGACTGCTCTTGAAACGACCATCGGCTACCCGATCCTGGGCGAACAGCCGGGCAAAGGATGCCGTGGTCCGCGATAGATTCGGTGTACACCGTTTCGTAAGGGAGAGGACCGCGCAAGCAACCTCGAACTCGTAACCAATCGAGAGACTGGAGTAATCTGGTCGCAATTGGAAGTAAGGGCATGAGTGTAAGCCCGCTGGGTAACACTCCTGGCTATCTCGCGGTTAGGGCGTTGGCCTCTTACGGGTTTGTGGCGGAGCTTGACGGTGGACTGTTTTGTCCAAGTTTTCTGCGCTCACTCCAGGGAGATGACTCACTCCACGACTAATCGTTAAAACTTCCTGAGGTGACGGGCTCGCCCGTTGTAGTTGACAACTCTAGTTGTACTCTAGGCCGTTACGGATATTTGATTTTCATCTTCTAGCTATCTTCTAAGAGTTATATCTGGACGGAGAGCTGTGCATTCAAGACTTCAGGAAAATGATACTGCTTAAAAGCCGAATAAATCTCCAGTATCCAATCGGAAGCTTTCTCGATTATTGAGAAAGGTTTTGGAGTGTCCTGCACAAACAGTATTGGAAGTTTAGAGAGTACTGTCGAACCCTTGTTGGCACGAGCCACTGACAGCCTAATTGCCTCGCGAATAACAGCAAGGACTTTCAAGTAGGTGTACCGGCCCTGATCTAAGGCCGACTTGTAGGTAGGCAAAATATGTCTAGCTGTGAAAGGATTATTACTACAGATGGAACATGTATTGCTACAAAGGTACATGAACTATCCTCTGAATAGCTCCCGCGAGCAGGTTGCTGTTGTCTAGAAGTGTTGCAAGAGTCAAGTTAACATATTGAGTGTTAAAACAATATATCTTTTTATTTTATGTTGCGAATACCACAAAAATAATGTATTATAATATCAATATCTCAAATAATAGGGACTCGCTTGTAACTTTTGATAAACATCTGAAAAACTGTAGGTTGATTTGCCCCTTGCAAAAAAATGTTTATGTTACTTTTAACAATCACCGATTCAGTTGTCATCATAAGATAAAATTTTATGAATGATTGTTTACAAAAAAATATTTTCTCCTTGAATAGAAAAACCACGCATTCGTATCTCTAAATTTGATTATACTTGAAAATAATCGCTTACAGTAGGATTAGCTTCTTTTTTAGAACTAGTAACCTGATTGTCGTTGCTGTTATCATGTTTTGTTTTTATCCTTTCATATCCAGAGGATGATCTCGTGGATCGGTTCTCGGATCCCGATTCGCTCTGAACTTTGTCATAAGGAGGCTCCCGATCGCGGAGGGTTGCCTCGAAATATTTAACACTTTCGTAATTTGGATCTTTCGGCCCGACCGATTCGTAGTTGGGATCCGATTCGCTGCCAGCGTTGTACCCAGATTCGTGCGGCATCGATTCGTAATTCGGCTCCGATGAAAAGTCATTGTTGTTCGACAACCGTGCCAAATCTGGTTTCTTGGGTTTTTTATCGATGCTAGAATACACCGGTGGATTATGTACGAAATTTTGAATAGACGCATAAGGGGGCGTCGGAGGATTCGGTCGCAGCACTTCGTAAGTGGGATCCGAATCCGACGGGCAGTTATCCTCCCGATTGATTCGTTCGTAGCCGGGATCGCCGCTCAAGAGACTGTCGGGTCCGCTGAATTTGTCCTTCCGATCGGAAAACCGCGGCTCTTTCACTGTCTCGTACCCCGGGTCGATGAACTTTTTTGGAGCGCCAATTTTGTCGATTGTCTCGTATCCGTGACTTTTGCCTCGCATCCGATCGATCGTCTCATACCCGGGATCTTCGCGGTTTGCAGTCGAGCCGCTCTCGACGTTCGCATTGCGATTCGTCGTTATTTCATTAAGCAGCGTGTACAGATCTTCGTCCTGTGCGTTTACGCGCATTTTGCCCGATCGCGAACCGTCGACGTCATCGTAGTTTGACAGCCGCGACGAGCCCCGACTTCGATTCTCAGCGTTCGTGAGCACCTTACTCTTCTTTATCACTTTTGCGTACATCTCCTCTAAATTTTTGATAGGGCTCAATTTAACCGGTTGGCTCACGTTGTGGTTTTCGTAGAAGGCGACGTCGTCGCCAGCTCCGTCGATTTTAAGCGGTTCCACGTTGCTGTAAGTGTTGGAATCAATATTGAAATTGAGCTCTCTGGCGACTAGAGGTCTGCCGAGATCGCCCGAGCTAAAGCGGTGCTTGTCGACTGGATAATTGCAGCCATAAAAGTCGGAGGAACTTACGCAGCTGTTGTTTCGTTGATGTTTTTCATTTAGACTACGACGGAGCTTGTCATGGTTAGAGTTGAGATCGCCTGAAATAAAAAAAAACATATATTAGGAATCTATATTTTATTAAGGATATTCAGTTGCAGGAACAAGTGCATAGACATTTCACAAAAAACCCAAGGTAATTGAGCATATGAGGAGACTCTAAATATTAAAGCCATCCACACAATAGGTGAAAGCGTGGAGAGACCTGATTGAGACGTCTAACTGTGCATTTACACCAAGCGATTAAATGCTCATTCTACCCCCACTCTGCCAAAATCACGTGATTTTAACCAGTGTGAGGGAAGCTTAAAACCATTCTAACCGCCGTTCGGCAGTAAAGAATGCTCCATAAAACAAAAAATTGCTCATTTGTTTAGTGTAAATGACGGTAGAGCGCGCAAACAGTAGCCTGGAGCATTCGTTCATGTTCAGATGTGCTCGCTTGACTAGGCGGTCTCTTCAAAGCGTTCTAGTATTCTACGTTCCAAAATCATTTGCGTTTGTGTTTACAAAATTGATTGGACGAACGATGTGGACAAAGTTGTTTGGAAAGAATTGCATCCCTGGAGTTTGTATTCTCTCTCAAAATTCGTTCGTCAATTAAAGATGATCAAAATTGTCTATTGACATTCTGCAAAAGTTTCTAAACTGACTACTTTCTTCTTGTGAGTGCATACATGTCATAATATTTTCCACATGTTGCACTCTTGGTCTGCTATCCGCTAGAGCTTGTCATCCACCAACGGCGCTCTTTTCGTTTCTTTGTTTAATTAACTGGTGCATTACGATGAAAGAAGCACTTGCTATTATACAATCGTCGTCAGACATTGTCCGTGCAATTAAGTGCGGTCTCAGCAAACTTGATAACTTTCTGAGCATTCATTCGCTACATTCTAGGGCCGAAAAACAGCTACGCGAACAGCTAATGCGAAATCGTTCTACCGTTCTAGCTCTAACAGGTTCTATGTTCTGGCTCTTTTAGTGTAAATGATCTTTTTCCTCGACGAACAAGAATGGCTAATAATCATTAACACTGAAATAGCAAGAACAAGAGCAGAATGCGTTTGCTCTAGCTCTACGTTCGTTTAGTGTAAATGTACAGTTACAAGAACATTATATTTATTTTTATTTATTTCCATTTCTACTTCACAACTGTGTAGGAATGATCAAGTATATTAAATTAATCTAAAATTAGTTGTGGGTGAAAAGTTAGGTTATTTTCACTAAGGTGTGAATCTATCTAGATGTCATGAGTGAGTGTATATTGGTAAAATTTACTTGGTTGTATTGGTCGCACAAAACTTGTGACTATTTTTGAGAAATATATGTAATTTGAAGTTTTCCCATATCAATGAAAATCTATCTACTGGCGAATAAGTGACTTGTAACTTTCGAGAATTGGGGCCGTGGTGTTAACTAACTAAACATTAGATATCAGGCAGGTATATGCAAAAACAGTCCTTCTTAACAACCTCAAAAGTAAAGATTATTCACATTAAAACTAAGCATAAAACTGCAACGAGGAGCGCCACAACCTGTAAGCACATAGTATGGAAAACCCAAACATCCTTTGCCCACAGACACTTTGGCTTTATAGGGCCCAAAATTTATAACAATCTAAAAGAATCCATAAAAACATGCCAAAATATTAAGTCAATCCAATTAAAATTTAAAATTACAACAACGCTTACTTCAACTTGGGAGAAATGAGGTGGAAAAGGTTATAAGTCATATTTTAAAGTAAAGGTCTTTGCATTATTATTATTGTCATACATTGTAATATATTTTATATTTTTATATTATTTATTTATTTGTTCTATTAACTTCATATTACGACATAATATATTAATTTTTATTTCCATGATCGTGCTAAATCGATATATTTATATATAATTATTATAAGTTTAATTTGAATTCACTATCTGTTTTATATTTTATCTAGTTTTGTATATTTTATTTTAATACTATGTGCATATTACATCATTGCCATAAATAAATAGTCTTCCTTAGTACGAGTTATAGCCTAGTTAGGCAGATTCTGCAATGAATACAATGCAAATGAATATTTTTGAATGACTAAATTATTTGAATTTGAATTACGCTTGACCTAATGTGACAGATTTTTTGCTGTTTCTTAAACAGGTACGATTAACTATTATTATACAGAATGGTTGCGACAGGTCTACATTTCTGTCAAGGAATAACTCTCTACATAAACCTAAGCAAGAAAATATTGTTATTTATTTTTATCGACTCTTTATCCAAACAAAAACGAGTTTTTGAACATTAAGGCGACGCTGTTGGCTAACACAAATTTGACTTTTTCTTGTCATAGGCGAAGGGGGGGGGGGGGGGGGGGTAAGCCGAGGCGGGTGACGAAGTCTTGCAGAGTCATTTAGAGTTCCAAAATGCATGATTTCTATATTTTTAAAGGATGTATTGGATGATATATATATATATAATGTTTTACAGTACTGAGTATGTTACGGTAATTGAAAGTCATAATTAATTAATTAATTGTAATGCTTTTATTAAATAAATATCACAATAATCATTTTGCAAAGTATTTTCATCCAAACATGATTTAACCCGCTCAGCACGTAACATCCATTTGGGGACATGTATGGCCGCCGCCTACAATCCGTAACATCCGATTTTGGATATCGCGCTCGCCGCTGCGAAAAATGCAATTTACGATTCGAATCGTCGTACTTAATGCTTTCTGACCGCGGCGTTACATGGCCAAATAATCTTTGATAAAATCGAACGGCGATTTAAAAAGTCAGCATAGACGTCAAAACGGCAGTCTTCATCGGCCAGCGCCGCGGCCGCGTATAGTTCCGCGAAATGGTGGTTTTGTGCAGTGTTTTGTGGATAACAGTGCAGTGTTTACTGGATAACAGTGAGTAATTTGCATTTTTAAGTAGTTTAGGCATGAGGATTAGTCAATTGAGATAGTCCATTTGCTGTTTTTCACGAATTTTTAAAGAAAACACTTCGGCGACAACAAACGGCTCGCGAAAAAATGGTTGTTATTATTTTGTAATGTTTATGAAATATCACGATATATTGCGAAATATGACGTAATGTCGCTTTAATTTACTTACAAAATAAGTATTGTTTCATTTACATCCTAAGTTATCACATAATTAGGCGTATTTTGAAAATTATATCTTGTTTTGTAAAATGAATCGCGCAAAGAAACTTGTTTTGATAATTACTATGAGAGAATAAAGTGCGATTTTCCATAGTTTTTTGATGAAATGTGACTCTTTGGAGTATAGTAATTAGTTATTAGACATATAATAAGTCTATGATAAGACAATATAATTGAAAAAATCTAACGAATTTTATATTATGAGCATTCAAAGTTTATTATTAAGTTCGGACGCGGAAACTCTCAAAACTTTAGATTTTTCTATAATATCAGACAAAGCTCAAAGTTCTGGTGTGATTTCTAAGAAGTGTGATGTAGTAATAAAGTTATTTTGAAAGAATTTCATATAAAAAAATACCATAAGTAGTCACAAATTAAAAATTAAAAAATTTTTTTTTACGAGAATACATAAAATTTTTCTTGGCTGAATAAATAAATATTTTTGTATGCAAATAAGTAAAAAAAATATATCGTTTTGGTAAAGCATTTAATAAAGAACATAACTGTATTTACAATTTTTGCATATTTTACGTATTTTGTGACAAAAAAATCGAAATGATTTTATAGGCGAGTTTTTTCAGTTTGCCAATTTTGTAATATTTATTCATTATTATCTTAATTGTTTTACGAGATAAGGTGTTTTATATGTCAAATTTCAATGCGATCATTTTTCTCTTTATCTTTTTTTAATCCGTTTAGTGGTTTATAAGTTATGATCGTTTTTCTCAAGGCCGTTGACTCTTTTTTTGCCCGAATATGTCGCACGCAAAAGTGATAGGTGAGTTTTTACTTCGCAACAGGAGGGGTTAAACAGTAAAAATAAGCGACGTAGCGCCTAAAGTAATACCGCCGCAGCTTGCTGCCACGCACGGACTGGACTTGCCAAGAGAAAGTCGAGCGGGTTGCTTTACACGGAAGGACTATTTTTGCTTGTGCAGGATGACATTCTACTGAAATTGCGCTTGACAAAAAATATTTTTTTGGTTTTTTGGAAGATTGTAATGGAAAACATTTACTTTTTGAACATTTACTTCGTTCTCATTACCAACATGGTTTCAAGTTGCTAACCCTTATAGATTCCAAGAAAAATGGTATTTACAAAAAAGTGATGACTTCAGATTTTATTTATTTTTATTAAGAAAAAAATCAAAACATTAAAATTCGACATCCTAGTATAAAATATTGAAAATTTTTCTACAAGACTCATTATTATTATATTTTTATTATTATTTAAATGTTCTCGGGAGTCACGTAAATTTGATTGCAAAATGTCAGTTTTTCACTGTTTGGGAGAGGTAGTCACCTTAACCGGTCGGAAGCCAGCCTTCGCGCGGAAGAAACTGCGCTGCAACTTTATGGTCGATTTTGTAAATAAATACTAGCAATATCGTTTTTTTATGAATTCCCTCTTGTTACCTAAAATTTAATCTTGCTAGTCATGTATATTATATATTTATATAATATATATATATGGGAGCCGGCTAAAAGCGCCACGCATGGACCTGTCAAACGATGCAAAATGCCTATAGGCCTTGTTTACACTCAACCTAAGAGAACTATTTATACAGAAGATTATTCTACATGGAAAACTAAGGTGAGGGTAGCATATTTTTTGTTGATTTAGGCCCTGGTTACAAAGGTTAAGCATTTTTTAAGTGCAACTTTCTGATATTTAGTTTTTTTCTCAGTAATAAAGGTCCAAAAAATGGCAGATTGTTAACACAGATTTTTATGTAAAATATCTCATGTAGAAAAAAATGCCCAATATCCAAAAGCATATATCGAAGTCACGAAAAAAAAACGATTTCCTCTATAGTCGTAAGTGGTGTACCTTGGAGCTCGGAGGGCCTGTAGCATTTAGTATCTTTCTTACTGACTCGGGACTCTTGGTCTCTGTTCCCTCGGCATTCTTCGCTGACGATGCAAAGTTCTTCGAAGATCCACTTATTGCTTATCAGCTTGTACAGGAGTGAAACTCCTCTGCACTCCTTTGCCCCTAGTCAAAGCACAGTATACCAGACAGTACCTTCTCTTAGAACAAAATTTAAATCGAAGCAAGTGGCGTCCGGAATCTTAAGGGCTACCACCTTCTTCTTGAAGCATCGTCCCGGCCACATTTACGGTGCCCCGGCGACGCAGGTACTATTATGCTACCGATTTGTTCTGAGAATACCATATGGCGTAGACTTGTAAATCTCCACAAAAAAGTAATAGTAAGAGCGGACACAAACTGCGCCCACAGCGCATCACAGCCCCGTAACTATGGACCAAAGGACGTGACATGACTTACCCCTGGCCCCACTTCCCGCATTGCCTTGTAGCTCTTGAGTGAACTTACTGGGTGTTATTATATTGTGGTCAAAGTATGAATTCCAACGATAGTGAGCACGGATAAATACCTGTACTTGATATCCTCTGCTGTCTGCTGCCGATCTTGGTGTGGTGCTGTGGACTATCGTGTGGTTTCCGGCGGCCTTCGATTTCGGTCGCGGTAACGGCGGGCGGAGGCGGAAGCGGTGAATTCGCCTGCCTCTTCTCCGGCTTCGGAGAGCCCAAGGCGCCGATCGAGTTTGTCCCGCTGGACGATGACTCTAAACAAATGAACAAATAGATAATAAGTGTTTAAAAAAGTTAACAAGAACAATAATAAAAAACAAAAAAAACACGACCGCCATTACGAAGTTAACTATTGTGTTTAGAATTATTAGTAACAATACTGGTCTCGGGTGTGTGACGCCTTCCGCTGGGCAATTGCCTTTAGCGGGGCTTCACGTGAGCCGGGCCCATCGACTGTCTGGTATACTGTGTGCCTAGGATAACGGAACGAAGCACTGGGACAGTTTCAAAATCCCATTGTGTTATCCAAAGAACAATTCTATCTCCCCTGCATGAGCCATAGAAAGCCATAGAAATAATAATAACGTCAAACTTTAATAGAGACGAAGATTTCAAACTCTCTACTCCGAGGAGTCTGTTTATTAAATGTTTTTAATGCCCATCGCCGAGCGCACAGATGTAAAAAGTGATACAGTGAGTGTTGTGAATTTCAAAATTCACAAACGCTGCCTCAACCACTATAATCTGGGTAGTAACGGTAGTAGTATGCTGGCTACCCGCAGAACAACAGCGAATGACAAACGACTGAAATGATGGAAGAACTTGAGCAAAGCATTAATTAATAAAGAGAGGAGATTTACTGGATATTCTTAATAGCTGTAGGGATTTACATGCAAAAGTTGCATTAAGTTAGGTGATTCTAGTAAAATTAAACGGCTTGTGAACACAAAAACTTCTCAAAACAACTCTGTAAAAATATCGTTATATGATAAATACCAACGTATAAAATATCGAATAAATATCATTTATATATAGTCTTTGCTACAGTCGCGCATTTTTTCAACAATGATTCTGTACATCAAACTGAATAAGAAATATAATATTTTTCTTTGTTTTGTTTTTAATATCTTGTGAGTTTTTTGGTTAGAAAAGATTATTTTACACAAAAAATTGATTTATAAACCATCTATAACCTTTTTTGACTGATGCGGTAGTTACCAAGAAAAAATCATTTTCATACTCCGTTCATCGAGAAAAGATAAAGAACAATAACAACATTTACTTGTTTAATCAAATTTAGATTTTCATTTTAGGTGTTTTTTTATCTTGTCTTGCTAAACAGAGTTTAGTACCACTTTAAAATATTCAATATTTTTTTCACAATTACAAAGGCCCAAATCAATTAAAGTTGTAGATGATTTTCAACTCCATTTATCGAATTTTCAACTCAGCTTATCCTCTTATCAAAGTATAAAAACAAAAATTGAAAAATAAAATAAAAAAAAACATTTTTTTTGTTTAGTAGTGCAGAGTTAACTCATGAAAATGCCCAACGGTCCCAAATACTCTGCATATCGTGACAATTATCAGTGATATACGTATATATATATAATATATATCCTTCATACCCTGGCAATATCGAACTTGCAAATGAAGTGGAGGAATGCATTGAATCAAGAGCTTGAATTAAAGCACTAAGGGCCAAAATACTGATGGTTCTAGAGCAACATAGTGCTTCAATTCAAAGTATTCTTATTCTTCCTAGACTCTTGTCCTTCTCCTCTGCTGAGCATGATGTTGTATTGTGTCGGCGTCGAGTTGAGCTTCTCTCAGGTCTTTTTCAACCGCCGTCAACCAGGTAGCGGATGGGGGTCCCATCAAACTTGCAGAAGGCAAATTTGCAGACGGCAATCTTGCAGACGGCATTCTTGCAGGCGGCAGTTTTGCAGAAGGCAATCTTGCAGAAGGCAGTTTTGCAAATGTCAAACTGACGTTTCGAGAACCTAACCTAACCTAACAGAAAAACTTAAAACATTTTTTTTTAATGTTTAGTTTGATGTACTAAATCATCCACTACAAGGATGCCGGTAATTAATGTCACTTCGATTTTAGGGAAAGAAAAACCTAACCTAACCTAACCTAACAGAAAAACTTAATAATGTTTAGTTTGATGTACTGAAGTTTGCCGCCTGCAAGGTTGCCGCCTGCAAGGTTGCCTCCTGCAAATCTGCCCTCACCAAATTTCGAGCTGTCAAAAGTGACATTTGTGCAAGTTTGCCGCATGCAAAACTGGCGCCCCCCGCGGATGGTCTTCCAAGAGCACATTTCGTCGTTGGCAGGTCTAGGGCAAACTTCACCATGTGATCATCTGGGAGTCGCTGGACGTGACCGTACTACCGTAAGCGTCTTTCTTTGACTATCAATTATTGGAGCGAATTTAAAACTTCCCTTAAGTACTCATTTCGGATTTTGTCTAATAGTGTGACACCCGCTGACCAGCGTAGCATGCGCATTTCTGTTGTATGTAGTTTAATAACATGTTGTTTGTTAGTCGCCCAACATTCTGATCCATACAAGACAGCAGGTCTAATGGCTGTCTTAGACATTTGCCCTTTGATCTGAAGTGGCATTTTTCTGTCGCACATAACGCCTGTTAGTTGTCTCCACTTCATGCATCCTGTTGTAGATCTATGAGTAAAATCGTTGTCAATTTTGGCATCATTGCTTAGTATTGAGCCCAAATATTTAAATTGCATCACCGTCGGTAAAGGCGTAATTCCTAAAGAGATCTTGATGTTATTAGGGTTAGTGTTGTCATAAAAAATGCACGACATGTGTTCTGTCTTCTTTCTACTAATCTTAAGGCCATTTGTTTCGAGTGCCTCAATCCAGGAGTTAAAGTTTTGTTGTAGGTCGTCTACATTGTCCGAGGTCAAAACAACATCATCGGCGTAGAGTATGTTCCAAGGCAGTGACTTTTGACAGTGTTTTGTGAGGTGGTCCATAGTGGTATGAAATAGCAATGGGCTCAGCGTCGAGCCTTGATTTGCCACGACTTCAATCTCAAACATCTCGCCTCTACCTGCAGGACACCTCTACTGCTCTATATGTCGGGGCATGATGAAGCGGAAAAACAGCAATAAAACCACTTACCAAAAGGGGTTATTTCTTGGAACTTATATATGAATGCAAAGAAAATAATGTATTTTTGTATAATAATATAAAGAAATCGCATAGTACCTTGTCTGGAATGTGATGCATTAATCGGAGGTTGCTCGTTGATTAAGCTCCACCTGAAATTGATGATATTTAAGTTATGGAGAAAGATATATACAGGATGTCACTACGCATATTGACCGATTAAAATTTTACGTATTGTGTATTGTATATTAATTGGTTCATATTCTTACCTGTGATTAAGTTCTGGCTTCTCAGTAGGAGGAGGTTGGCTAGCTCTGGAATGTGAAGGCCCTTCGACGGAATGTTCAGCTTCACCAGCATCGAGATCGGAAGGGCCGTTTTGCAACACGGACGCTGGCGGCGCATGTAAAATGGGCTGGACGGTCTGAACGGTGGGCTGTATCTGTGCATAAGTCTCAGATCCACTTGTGTATGACGCTTGATTGTTCGGTTCATCGATAGCGGCATACATCTCATCTATAAATTAGGAGAGAAGAATTTTAATTATGACACTTTAACCTTTTTCATATGAGTGTCAACTATAGATGCCAGAGGCGCTTCACTACACCAATACGGCAGGCATCAATAGTTGACAAAGGTTGCGCGCACTTCTCAGGAACATTTACCTGAGATTTTTTTACTAACTGTCACTGCAATCATATCGATTTTATTGGGTAGCCAAAATATTTAACATCCTACGAAAACACCTAAGAAACATCCTACGAAAACACGAAAACATCAACATATTACGTAATCTCGTTTTTGGGATTTTTGTCCCCCCCCCCCTCCGCCATGTCAACAGACATAATCAGCGGCCTGACACCCCCCTCCCCCCCTCCCTCCATGATTACGTAATCGACCGAATTTGTGGAAAATGTGAAGAATCGTGAACCCAGAGTTTGTAAAGTGTTCAAAGACGGTAAGTGGAAAAAAAATATTTTTGAATGCTTTTAAAAATCTAATTTATTAACTCAAAAGTAATTACTACATAATCTCAAATTCTTTAGGTCAAACTCTGCAATTGAAGCCCGGGTGACTCAATCGCAGACGAGTGCGTGGAGTATGTACGGCATCGCCCGTGCGGGGTTATCTTTGCCGCGGTATTTCCGTGCAGGTTTAGACAAAAAAATTGCAATGCGGTGATCAAAGTTGATGTAATCAGGACGTGTACCCCCCCCCACATAATAAAGCGTAAGCCTCAGCTCCAACCCCCCCTTCCCCCTCGGTGATTACGTAATATGCGAACGGCCCCTAAGTACCTGACTGGACAGCAGTACTTCGAAACCAATGGCGCAATCGAGGCAAGTTTGGAGGGCTTCAATTAGTTTCCAGTAATACTGGGGCTAATATATGCTAGTAATACTAATATTACATAGTTTCATATCACTAGCGTACACGCGTACACCCGCGTCTAGCAAGTAGCCAGTGCTACCAATATTTTCACTCAACGAGTCGACTGCGATTTAACTACTATTACTTTTATCATCAAAATACCCCATTTACAGGATCCGCGCAATACTTCCTCCTGGCCATTGAATATTAAAAAAAAATACACCAGCGATGCAGAACGGATCTCTCTCTCAAAAACACTACATAATAAGCAAGAGCCTAGACCATACTGTTTCTACAATCGAAACAGTCCCGAAATAAAATTTTCAATGATAAAAATCTTTATTGAAATGGATGATAGGTTCAGCAGTTTCAAATTCTAATTAGATTCTTACCAGACTATCAATGATATATTTGATTAAAATTGATTCCAATTAATTATACTTAAATCTGCAGGCGATTATTGTAAGAATCGGTATAATTCAATGCAAAAATGGGTCTATTGCAGTTGTATTTAGAATTCACTGTTATTTAAGAGATCGAAGAGACCATACATAAAATAAGTAAATATACTAAAAAGAATAAACAACACGACACTCAGGATGGCATAATGGTTCTGACAAATACCTCACGTCTAAATCAGTTCAAGCGTTTAAAGTTATGGTGGAATATAGAAACGGAAAACATACATAGATGAACCCTGAACACCACCGATATACCACCGTATATTATTCACCGTTAATTAAAACCCCAAAAAATAACATTTAGTCGCATTTCCATCAAACTACTAATGCATGACCCTCAGAAAGAGCAATGTGTTTTATAAACCACCCGGAAACTCTCCGCGCAACTGTTAGCTTGAAGAGATTTTTCTAGTGCAATATTTTACATTTTTTAATAGTATTATTACATATTTAAAAGTATTATTACCTGAATCATCAGAAACGGAGGCATAGTGCGGTTGTAGCTGGGTGTTCCCTGTGTGAGCTCGGATGGAACTTAGGGGTTCTCTAACACTGATGCTAGTGTAACCCTCTGAAAATAATGTAATTATCAAAGTTATAAACTGAAGATTCAGGAAAATGTTGCATGCTACTGCTAGCATTTGCTACTCATCTACAAAATGATATAACTCTCTAAGTGTTTTTGTTTATTATAATCACTGTGTAGTATTTTAAAATTTTAATTCAGTAAGTCAAGTGTGTTATATGGGGGCTGAATGGTTGGTAGTCGTGGTGATGCATGCTCAGAAGTGATACTAGCATTCTTACACATAATTCTGCTATAAGTTATACATGAATAGATAGCCAATGACATAAAGTACGACGTAAACAAACTTTTATACTGCAATATGTTCTATGTAGCGAGAAATCCATAGACGAAATTCTCCAAATGCTTAGAAAGTGCCTCCTGCTTGTTACTGGGCCTGGGTAAGCAATAAATTTTATATTCACTGGTTGAATCGGTGGAGTCTCCGCTGAAATGCTGCACGTGATCCGTTCGCAGAGCCACCACTTGACCGTCGACCGGCTGTGCATTGGATGGCACGATGGGGGCGGTCGAGGTCGTTGGGGGAGTGATGTAGGGTAATTCTTGACTCGAAGGCAACTGCCCGCTTATCGCTATGCTCGCCGATATCACTACCGATTCTGTGAAGCAAGGTAAAGATGTTATTATATTCCGTAATCATCCTACAATGACCAATTGATATTATGTCCATTTCTCTAAAGACGAATGTAGAGTTACAGTAGATAGAGGGTTAATTGAAAAGTTTTCGGCCTTTTAAAGAACAAAACAAAAGTTATTTCTCGACAAAGTCTCCCTGCAATTCGATAGATTTGGCCCAAAGTTTTTCCCATCCTTTTAGAAATCCCATCCTTTTCCCATCCAGTCAGAAAAAAAATATTGTCTAAACCTGATAAATACTGCTGGTACTGACCTGTGAGTTGGGCTGACCCTAGCACACGGTCATAATGGCCCAACTGCAGGGGCCCATTAGCTCCCACTGCATTTGGCCAGCTAGGATTCTACATTGAAACGCAACGTTTAGATGGCACTCGTGCCTCCAAATATTGATTAATCTTCTATTATGTTTAATTTGGCAGCGTTTGTGGCATGGCAGTATGGTGGTGCACTATAGATGGCGCTCTAAACACGCCTAATAAAAAAATGCAAGTCTTTGAATTGCTCTAAGTGAAAAGGGTATTTTTCTTTCTTTCATTCATTATGTATATATATATATATATATATATATATATATATATATATATATATATATATATATATATATATATATATATATATATATATATATATATATATATAATCATACTTTACCGTAAAAACTGCATCCAGTGATATTGCAGAACCTTTGTTGATCCACCTTCTTTTGTTTGTCAGCGATGAACTGAGAGAGATGTAGTTGTCTTTGTCGAATATAAGTGTAAGATATGCTTTTTCGCTTTCATGTATTCGAAGCTAGATACTTATACTCGCTATTATTTTTTACCTAATGCTCGAGCGTAAGTTGATCCCTAACGGTCAAATTTATCACATTCGTTCATTGTTGATCCAGATCAAGCAAGTGCTATCAAACGATATATTCTTATACTATAGTCTCTCATTACATATATAATCTCGTCATATTTTAGTTATTGTTCTTATTTCTTTAAAACAGGACAAGGCCAATTACAAGTCAATCTTGTTAATAACCTTAAATAAGTCTGTACTTCCTGGGTAACGAAAGAGTTATTTTAATATTGAATTTATGTACACATTTAGGAATTTACTAAAGCAACAGTGAATTACACGGTACGTCCCATCTTTAGTCCAGAGTCGATGATCGAGCCAATTTTAAAAAACCACTTGCGAAAATTTGTCTTAGTGGGATCAAATTCACTAAATGATAGTTGCCATACCACGGGCAGCTGTGGGGCGTATTTAGCAATCACATTTGACCATATACACACTCAGGCCATAACATTGCAGCATCAGTACTGAGAAACCCGGAGCTCAATGAAAAAGTCTTTGCTTGAAAACCACAATACTGATTCAAAACCCAGCAAATCCTTCTTCCTTTCGCGGTTCAGTGTGGTAGTATCGCTGCAGCATCAGGATTTGGGGCCCAACGATAGAAATTATGAAAATGTTGTAATATCATGGAGACTGAATACGCATTTCATGAGATCAGTTCGGTAGGAGCAGTTAAGAAATCGGTTGCGTCACACGCCAAGTCTTTCACGACAAGTAGCCAAGGACTGATTTCATCGGAATATTAATTTTATAAATAAAATCGATAAGCGCTTTCTCTCGACCGGCGGACGATCCCGGTAGTGTTCCGTTACACATCCTCAGCGGCGCAGATGGCGCGGCTCGTTTCTTGGCTAGCTTTGTGAGGCTCGGCGTTATCATTTGGTTAAAATATATGTCTGAATTTAAATAACATTAGTGCAGATTGTACATGAGATATTCAAACCAAATTTCACAATAATCTTTCCGCCGAACAAGGCACCCAAGTCCAATAATTCAAGGAATATAAATGATTTTTTTGCCCCCTGATAAACCGATTTTAACCACAACCTTTTAACTCATGCCATGACGAAATGATGCCTGTATATCAAATTTCAACTTAATCGGATCAAGCGATTGGTGGCTATCGTGGAAAAATACATACAGCTAGACATAGGGAGATACAGAGACACCTTTATTTATCTGGAAATCGTCATAATTATCTCGGGGGGCTCTAAATAAATATTTTCATGTCGATTTTTTTTTCACAGTACTTTCCCTTTTGGTTGGTTGGTGAGACGGAAAAGTAAAAACTTGGTTGTGTCAGTACAAGAGTTTCCCGGCAAGTAGCCAGGGACTTATTTCATCTGAATAGTCGTTTCATAAATAAAGTCGATGAGCAGTTGGCGAAAATTTCTGTGCGACGCAACGCAATAAAAATTTGAATTTGAACGCGCGTCATCTCATTCAATTTAAAAATAAAATTACTAACGCGGGTCGCCGTGAGTCATCAATTACAATTCACACATCGCAAGCGACGCCGCTTTAAATGGCCTGACTCTTAGTTTAATTTATGGTAGATTTTAAATATTATTTGTGTCGCTTGTATACAGGATGAGTTTAAATTACCAGGCGTCATTTGAGGGGTTGGATCAGTAAGAGCAACTTAGCAACTTTAAAAAATAAATAGCGAAAACCAAAAAAAAAATGTTTATTTATTTTTTATTAAACTTATAACTTGATCGTTAAGTAAAAAAATAACAATCGAGTGGGCGCGCTGCGATGGTGCAGCGCGCCAGTAGGTAAAATGTTGCTACTGAACAATATTAGCGATATTTCACTTACTGCTAGATGGCATGTAATGCTCAATACTTTTATACTATTTTTCAAAAAAATATATTAATATTTTTTTTTAACAAATATTTTTTTGTGTAATTTAACCATATTTTTTTATGAAATGATAACCTTCTTTATGATAACCTTTTTTTTAATCAAAAGATAACCTTCTTAATGATTCCGGTTAATTAAAACTCAACCTGTATAAGATATTCTAACCACAATTTCACAATGTGATTTCGGCCCAACAAGGCAACTGTATACCGAATTTCAAATATCTAGGTCCAGTATTTCAAGATTAAAGTATGGCCGATTTCAACTACAATCTGGCCATGACCAAATGACGCATCCATGCCCAATTTCAGTAAAACCAGATGAAGCGTTGGACGCTATAGTGGAGGTATATACCTACCAACACGCACAAACACAGACACAGAGAAATGTCAGTCGGGGGGCGGGCTGGGAAGGGGAGGGAAGGCTCAAAACCCGTTCACAATATTTTACCTCATCGTCGGTTTGTGGGCCGTTAAAATAGTCAGTCGTAAAATTCAAATTATACAGAACGTGAAGATAAATAATAATAAAAATAATAATAAAGCCGATTAAAAACAGGTCTTTATTTTCAAACTTATACGGATCAACTGCAAGTGCTAAGAAATTTTTCATTTGTATATATATATATATATATTATTATATTTCTTTATATACTTCATTCAATAATTGATCCAGATCAACTAAGTGCTTAGCATATAAAGCAACAATTCAGACCGACATACATTTAAATGATCACAGTTATGAGTTAGGTATATATAGTTATCACATCCTACTTTCAACAACACCATACTTTCAACAAATCAACAGTATGCTTGGCATTGTATCCAATTTTTGGATATATGAGTATATCGTCATTCGGAGATAGTTAATTGAAAAGTAAATATGGTTTAATTGGTGATTCATTCCCTCCCACTAATTTTAGCATTTAGGTCATGACTTTTTTTAAAAATAAAATAAAAAGTCGATCAGAAAAATCTATTTTCCGAAAATGCACGAGCTTGCTATATGAGGCAAAGGGGAAAAGATGTAAAATATTTTGAAGACGTAATTATTATTAATCTTATAAACTATGAAATATTTTGAATAGGGTGAAACAAATGTGTGGATTTAAAAAAACGATACTGGAGCAGTTGCTACAACCAGTATACCGTCCAGACTTAGGACCAGCTGTGTTTGGGTGCATCGGAATAATTTACTGACAACTACATAATTCTAAATATAAACGTATCCGTTGCAGATAATAAAAGAATAACGTAATAAAAAGGTTAGATAGTTTTAATTTGTTATTGGAGGCGAATTGGCAATGGAAAATGGGGTCAAATGCTGCAAAATATCGTAATAGAAAACTTATGACTTAGCGTCAAATCCTTCCAATTTAAAATGATATTAAGATGGAAATGAAAAAACTCATGAGCAAAATGACATTGCTAACGCGGGTCACCGTGAGCCTTTGAATTCGAATTTCAAACAATCCACTCATCGCAAGCGTCGCCGCTTTGTAGGGCATTAGTATTTAATTAATGTATGGCGGACTTCAAATGTTATTTGTGTCGCTTCTATATAAGATATTCCAACCAAAATTTCACAATGTGATTGTGAAACAATGCAGTAGGGCGGTGTCGTATACAACGGGCGAATTCGTCACCCCAAACTGGTATACCGATATGTGATTGTTCTTTCAGCCGTGGGATGAGCGTAGAAGACTTATAGACAATACAAATCTGAGAAGGCTTCTGAATAGGCGCTGAAACCATTCGCTGCATGACAAAGCAACTGTATACCGAATTTAAAGTCTCTAAGTCCAATATTTCGAAATTAAAGTATCACCGATATCAACTACAATCTTTTGATTTCTCTCTATTACCAAATGATGCCTGCATGCCAAATTTAAGCAAAACCGGATGAAGCGTGTGGACAGATAAACACACAGAAAGACACAGACAGACACAAATACAAGAGAAATCGTCTTAGTCGTCTGGGGAGTGTGGGGAGGGGGTTTTAAAATGTATATATCCGTATTCCTCTCGAAATAAGAAAAATACGCCCTCACAATACTTTACCTCCTCGTCGGTTAGTGGGCCGGTAAAGTAAAATCAATCGTAAAATTGAAGCTAAATAGAGCACATGAAGCTAAATAGAGCCTTTTAAATATAAGTCATGTTTTACCGACTTACACGTATCAACTAAGTGCTAAGAAATTTTTCAATTCGATATATTTATTTCCTTATAGACTCCATTCATTATTTTATTCCGATCAACCAAGTGCTACGCATATAAAGCAATAATTTAGACTGCAATAAATGTAAATGGTCACAATTATGACTTAGGGATATATAGTTTTCGCATCCTACGTTCAGTGGTTGATCCGGCTCAACAATATGCTTGGCATTGTTTCCGATTTTTGTATATACGAGTATATCGGAAGTGGGCAGCGAGCGTCAGAAGGCGTGTAAGCGTTTTGCCGGTCGGACGTCAGTTGGAAAAATATATTACCTTACCTCAGAAAGAATAATGTTTATTTGGTGATTCATCGCCTCCCACTGAATTTTGCATTTGGGTCATGACTTTTACAAAAATGAATAGAACATCTATCAAGAAAATCCAATTGCTTGAGAATGCGCGATCTTGCTGTATGAGGAGTAAGGAAAACGATGTAAAATATTTTGATGATATAATTAATCCTATAAAGTATGAAATATTGTGAATGTGGTTAAACAAATGTGTGGATTTAAAAACGGATATTGGATCAGTTTCTACAGCCATGCTTATTTCCAGGCTTCCTTCCAAGCTTCCAGGCATTTGAAATATTTTACACACAAATTCTAAATAAATACGTATCCACCCCAAAGGAGATACAAAAAAATCTGTTGTGTCACCCCAAGACTTTCCTGACTAGTATCCGGGGAGGTGCGAAAAAACAGCGACATTTTTTACTCTAGTACCCCAAATATGTATGGCAGGTACCCCAACCGTAGATCGTACAGACCCCAAAATCAACTGGACTATTCACACTGACCATACCTATCGATTGGAGAAAGAAATTTTGAAAGCGGGGACAATATGTAATCAAGGTTCCCCAAATTTGTATGGCAGGTACCTCAAACGTTGGTCGTAAGTACCCCAAAAACTAATAGGTTCTTCCGATGGTTAACAGAAGCTTCTATGCCAAATTTTAACTTAGACAGATTAAGCGTCTGGGCGCTATCGCGGAAACAATTTTTTCGTCGGGAACCCCAAATTTGTATGGGAGGTACCACAACCGTAGGGCGTAGGGACTCCAAAAACTAATGGGTTCCTCCGACGGTTAACAGAAGCTTATATACCAAATTTCAGCTCAATCCGATTAAGCGTCTGGGCGCTATCGTGGAAGAATACATACATACAGACATACAGACATACAGACATACATACAGACAGAGATCGGTCTGGAAATAGTCTCAATCGTCTCAGGGAGTCTCAAAATATATATTCCCATCTTCATCTCAAAATTTTTTTTTAGCGCGATCACAATACTTTCCTTTCCGATAGGTCGTCAGGAAAGTAAAATAGTTAGTTATTTTTTTATTTATTGGAGGCTTATTGGAATGGGAAATAGGTTCAAATGATTTAAACAATACTTTCCCTCCTGTTTGGTTGGTGAGTCAGAAAAGTAAAAAAAAAACGATTGTGCCACTGCAAGAGTTTCCCAACAAGTAGCCAGGGACTTATTTCAGCGCAAGCGACTCAGTTCACACATCGCAAGAGTCACCGCTTTGAAGGGCCTTACTCTTAATCTAATGTATGGTAGAAATTAAATATTATTTATGTCTCTTGTATATGAGATATTCCAAACAAAACTTCACAATGTGGTTTCAGTCCAACGAGGCAACTGTATACCGAATTTTAAGCCTGTAAGTCCAATTTTTCCCGACTGTAGTATGACCGATTTCAACTACAATATTTTGAACTCTTGCCATGACCAAATGATGCCTGCGTGTCGAATTTTATCAAAACGGGATGAAGCGTTGGACGCTATCATGGAGGAATAGACACACACACACACACACAGAGACCGACATAAACACACAAAAGTTGCCTTTGTCATTTTGGGAATGGGTGGGGGGAGGGATGGCAGAGGGGGAGGTTAAAAATGTGTATCCGTCTTCTCGAAATAAATATTTAACCCGTTCACAATACTTTACCTCATCGTCGATTGGTGGGCCGGTAAGGTAAAATCAGTCATAAAATTCAAGTAATAATAAAGCCGTTTAAATCAAGTCTTAATTTTCTGACTTATACGGTTCAACTAATATAAGAGCTACGAAATTTTTCATTCATATATAATTATTTCCTTATAGACACCGTGCATTAATTGATCCAGATCAACCAAGTGCTAAACATATAAAGCAATAACTCTAACTGACATAAATTTAAATAGTCACAGTTATGACTTAGGTATATATAGTTTTCGCATCCTACGTACAATGGTTGATCCGGATCAACAAAAGGCTTAGCATTGTTTCCAATTTTTGGATATACGAGTATATCGGCATTCGGAAGCGAACGTCCGTTCCGTTGGCGTGTCAGCGTTGTGATGGTCGGAAAGGATAATTTTATTAAATAAATAAATAAACAATAAATAGGCGATTCATTGGTGTTTGACTTTCCAGGCAATCAGCAGACACCCAACATTTTGTATACGCATTCAATTATGATAGCCGCTTCCATGTTCCACCATGACATTACTGATGAACTCTGGGTTGGCTCCCGATAAGGGAATTCCTTAACAGTCAACAGCAGAGACCCAAAATTTTGTATGCGCATTCAATTATGATAGCCCCTTCCATATTCCACAATGACATGGCTGATGAACCCTGGGTTGGCTCCCGATAAGGGAACTCCTCTATGGTCGACAGCAGAGACCCAAAGTTTTGTATACACATTCAATTATGATAGCCCCTTCCATGTTCTCCCATGACATGGCTGATGAACCGTCGGTTGGGTCCCGATGAGGGAACTCCTTAACGGTCGACAGCAGAGACCCAAAATTTTGTATACGCATTCAATAATGATAGCCCTTTCCATGTTCCACGATGACATGGCTGATGTACCCTGGGTTGGCTCCCGATGAGGGAACTCCTGAACGGTCGACAGCAGAGACCCAAAATTTTATTGACTCTCCCGGCAATCAGGCAACCCGCGAAAAAATTACAACCTCCCCCCCCCCCCCCCGCCCTCACAGTCACCTCCCCTAACTCCACCCGCCTTTCAAACTCCACTCTCTCTAACGACCTCCCCCCCCTAAGACCCCGACCAAACTCTACACCCAAGCCCCATCCCCATTCCACTCCCCCCAAAAATCCCCATCCCCTTCCCCATATACTCCCCCCAAACACATTGAATAAATTCGTTTGAATATTTAGATCCCGAGAGCATATTGATCAAAACAAAAAAAAAACAACCAAATATGCCGTTCCTATTCAGAAAAAGAAATACGGATATCCATCGTTTGAATCATGAGTAGAAAAAAGCACTTTTAGTTTTTCCTGAATTTTCCTATTTTCCAGACAAATTTTTCAATTATCCTTGCCGTTACGACGTTATTTGGAGTAATACAAACATTTTGAAAAAAAAATGTGTTTCTCGGCAAGAAGCCAGGGACTTATTTCATCTGAATAGTCGTTTCATAAATAAAGTCGATGAGCAGTTGGCGAAAATTTCTGTTAATGTGCGACGCAACGCAATAAAAATTTGAATTTGAACGCGCGTCATCTCGTTCAATTTAAAAATAAAATTACCAACACGGGTCGCCGTGAGTCATCAATTACAATTTTTGAACGATTCACACATCGCAAGCGACGCCGCTTTAAATGGCCTGACTCTTAGTTTAATTTATGGTAGATTTTTAATATTATTTGTGTCGCTTGTATACAGGATGAGTTTAAATTATCAGGCGTCATTTGAGGGGTTGGATGAGTCTTTGAGGGATGACCGATTTCAACTACAATCTTTTCAACTCTTGCCATGACCAAATAATGCCTGCGTGCCGAATTTTATCAAAACGGGATGAAGCGTTGGACGCTATCGTGGAGGAATACACACACACACACACAGACTACACACACACGCACACACACACAGAAGTTGCCTTAGTCATTTTGGGGATCGGTGGGGGAGGGATGGGCAGAGGGGGAGATTAAAAATGTGTATCCGTCTTCTTCTCGAAATAAATATTAAACCCTTTCACAATACTTTACCTCATCGTCGGTTGGTGGGCCGGTAAGGTAAAATCAGTCATAAAATTCCAATAATAATAAAGCCGTTTAGATCAAGTCTTGATTTTCCGACTTTTACGGTTCAACTAATATAAGAGCTACGAAATTTTTCATTCGTATATAATTATTTCCTTATGGATACCGTGCATTAATTGATCCAGATCAACCAAGTGCTAAACATATAAAGCAATAATTCTGACTGAAATAAATTTAAATGGTCACAGTTATGACTTAGGTATATATAGTTTTCGCATCCTACGTACAATGGTTGATCCGGATCAACAAAATGCTTAGCATTGTTTCCAATTTTTGGATATACGAGTATGTCGGCATTCGGAAGCGAACGTCCGTTCCGTTGGCGTGTCAGCGTTGTGATGGTGGGAAAGGATAATTTTATTAAATAAATAAATAAACAATAAATAGCCGATACATTGGTGTTTGACTTTCCAGGCAATTAGCAGACACCCAACATTTTGTATACGCATTCAATTATGATAGCCGCTTCCATGTTCCACCATGACATTACTGATGAACTCTGGGTTGGCTCCCGATAAGGGAATTCCTTAACGGTCAACAGCAGAGACCCAAAATTTTGTATGCGCATTCAATTATGATAGCCCCTTCCATATTCCACAATGACATAGTTAGTTAGTTAGTTTGGCTGGGCTTTTTCCCGCACTTGGCCTCTTGATTGGGCCGTTGTGCGTGGCTCATGTTTCCATTTATGTTACTCCAGCCAACCCAGGCTGTCCCAGAAGGTTAGCAGCCTGTTTGGGTTGCTACAGGCCTCCGGGAGAGATGCTGGAGATTGTAGTATTTTTGCCCGTTGCTCTGCCACGCTCCTTGAATCCATGAGCACATGCTGTGGCGTTTCTTCTTCCTCCATGCATCCTCTGCATAGAGGGCTGTCTGTCACACCTATGGTAAACAGGTGTTTGTTTAGGGGACAGTGGCCTGTCATAGTACCTATGACTTTACGGATTTTGTCCCTTTTTAATCTGGTGAGGTTGCGGGCAAGTTTTTTGGACGCTTCCGGAACCGCGTTCTTTGTTTGCCTGCATCCTGCGTTTTTTTTCCATTCTGTAAGGTGGGTTTCTTCGGTGTTCCTGCGTAGCCATGTTTTTATTTGGGCCTGGGGAATGGGCATCAAGGGTTCCGGTCCATATACTATTTCCTTTGATCCCCTTTTGGCCAGTTCGTCCGCCGCGTCATTGCCCAGTGAGTCACTGTGCCCTTTAATCCATTGCAGGGTCACTTTATTTGACCCTGCAATGCATTGAAGCGCATTGTGGCATTCCAGTACGAGGACTGAGGTTATCGTATTATTTGCTAGCGCTTGTAGCACGGAGGCGCTGTCGGAGACAAATTTCAAACTTACGTCTCCGACATCTTTGGCTGCGACTGCCTGTGCTGCTCTGGTGATGCCAATGCATTCTGCTTGGAAGATCGTATTTAAGTTGCCTAGGGTAGTTGACATTTTGATGTTTAGATCATTTGAGAAGACGCCGGCTCCTGTACCTTGAGTGGTTTTGGAGCCGTCTGTGTATATCCTTACTTCATTCGTACCAGAGTGATCTGCTGGTTCTGGAATGAGTTGGATATTGTATCTACGATCAAAGACATGATGGCATATTATTCTGTCCATGGGTGCGTCCAGAAGAGGAATTTCTTCTAAAGCCCGTTTCAGAATTTTTGAGTGTGGTGTTTCTGTGTTTTGTTTCCACAGTCCATTTGCTCTTAGTCTTAGAGCGGCTGCCCTAGCCTCCTCTTGGATGACAAGGTCCAGAGGTCTCATGTTTAGGAGGTACTCTAGTGCGGCCGATGGTGTGGTTCTCATACATCCAGTGGCTGCTACACACGCTAAGCGTTGTAGTCTCTGGAGTCTTGCTTTTACTGTGGTCAGTTGTGTTCTGGGCCACCATACAACTGATCCATAAGTCAGCGAGGGCCTGATGACTGATGTGTATAGCCAGAGTGTGATTTTTGGGTTGAGACCCCATTTTTTCCCCATTAGTCTTTGACACTGCCAAAAAGTTAGGCAGGCCCTCTTTGCTTTGGCCTCGATATGACTCGCCCAGTTTAGTTTACTATCAAGGATGACTCCCAGATATTTCACTTGATTTGATAGGGAGAGTTTGGTGTTGAATAATTTTGGTACTTGTAGTTCTGGTAACTTCCTCTTGTTGGTGAAGAGGATAAGTTCTGTCTTTTTCGGATTTACTGACAATTGATGTTCGTCACACCATTTTTCTACTATCTGCAGAGCTGAGCGCATGACTTTACATAACATGTTTTCTGCGCTTCCATTTATCATTATTGTTAGGTCGTCGGCATAACCAATA
This sequence comes from Micropterix aruncella, assembly GCA_944548615.1. NCBI lineage: Eukaryota > Metazoa > Arthropoda > Insecta > Lepidoptera > Micropterigidae > Micropterix > Micropterix aruncella. Next base: position 24,727,735 of record OX155959.1, on the reverse strand, counting down.
GTAGTGTAGCCCCTTTCATTTAGTGTTTTTATGAGGCTGTCCACTACTATGTTCCATAGAAGTGGTGATAGGACCCCCCCTTGGGGGCATCCTTTAACTACCTTTGCTCTTGTGGTAGTATTCATCACTATCTGGACCGCCCTTTTGCTAACCAGCTCCGTAATCCATTTTATGGTGACTGGTTCCACCTTAAGTTCCCGTAGGGCGTGGTTTATGCTGTTGTGCATGGTTTTGTCAAAAGCGCCTTCTATGTCTATAAAGGCGGCGAGTGTTGACAGCTTATTTGTTAGAGCCGATTCTATTTTGTGCACCACCATGTGTAGTGCCGACTCTGTTGATTTGCCTTTTGTGTAGGCGTGTTGTTGTGGGTGTAGTTGTTTATTTCTTAGTGCCCCATCCCTTAGGTGACGGTCCATCAGTCTTTCTAAAGTCTTTAGTAAGAAAGACGTTAGGCTGATGGGTCTGAAGGATTTGGCGTGTGAGTAGTCCTCCTTTCCCGGTTTCGGTAAGAAGACTACTTTCGCCTCTCTCCATGCCTTTGGAATGTATTTGAAGGCTATGCAGGCCCTATAGATTGGTAGTAGGTATTTTGTTGCATGGTTTGGTTGCCATTGTAGTAGTGCTGGGAAAATGCCATCCAGCCCTGCGGATTCCACCATGACATTACTGATGAACTCTGGGTTGGCTCCCGATAAGGGAATTCCTTAACAGTCAACAGCAGAGACCCAAAATTTTGTATGCGCATTCAATTATGATAGCCCCTTCCATATTCCACAATGACATGGCTGATGAACCCTGGGTTGGCTCCCGATGAGGGAACTCCTCTATGGTCGACAGCAGAGACCCAAAGTTTTGTATACGCACTAAATTATGATAGCCCCTTCCATGTTCTCCCATGACATGGCTGATGAACCGTCGGTTGGGTCCCGATGAGGGAACTCCTTAACGGTCGACAGCAGAGACCGAAAATTTTGTATACGCAATTAATAATGATAGCCCTTTCCATGTTCCATGATGACATGGCTGATGTACCCTGGGTTCGCTCCCGATGAGGGTACTCGTCAACATTCAACAGCAGAGACCCAAAGTTTTGTATACGCATTCAATTATGATAGCGCTTCCATGTTCCACGATGACATGGCTGATGTACCCTGGGTTGGCTCCCGATGAGGGAACTCCTGAACGGTCGACAGTAGAGACCCAAAATTTTATTGACTCTCCCGGCAATCAGGCAACCCGCAAAAAAATTACAACCTCCCCCCCCCCCCCCTCCCCGCCCTCACAATCACCTCCCCTAACTCCACCCGCCTTTCAAACTCCACTCTCTCTAACGACCTCCCCCCCTAAGACCCCGACCAAACTCTACACCCAAGCCCCATCCCCATTCCACTCCCCCCAAAAATCCCCATCCCCTTCCCCATATACTCCCCCCAACCACATTGAATAAATTCGTTTGAATATTTAGATCCCGAGAGCATATTGATCAAAACAAAAAAAAACAACCAAATATGCCGTTCCTATTCAGAAAAAGAAATACGGATATCCATCGTTTGAATCGTGAGTAGAAAAAAGCACTTTTAGTTTTTCCTGAATTTTCCTATTTTCCAGGCAAATTTTTCAATTATCCTTGCCGTTACGACGTTATTTGGAGTATTACAAACATTTTGAAAAAAAAATGTGTTTCCCGGCAAGAAGCCAGGGACTTATTTCATCTGAATAGTCGTTTCATAAATAAAGTCGATGAGCAGTTGGCGAAAATTTCTGTTAATGTGCGACGCAACGCAATAAAAATTTGAATTTGAACGCGCGTCATCTCGTTCAATTTAAAAATAAAATTACCAACACGGGTCGCCGTGAGTCATCAATTACAATTTTTGAACGATTCACACATCGCAAGCGACGCCGCTTTAAATGGCCTGACTCTTAGTTTAATTTATGGTAGATTTTAAATATTGTTTGTGTCGCTTGTATACAGGATGAGTTTAAATTATCAGGCGTCATTTGAGGGGTTGGATGAGTCTTTGAGGGATGACCGATTTCAACTACAATCTTTTCAACTCTTGCCATGACCAAATAATGCCTGCGTGCCAAATTTTATCAAAACGGGATGAAGCGTTGGACGCTATCGTGGAGGAATACACACACACACACACACACACACAGACTACACACACACACACACAGAAGTTGCCTTAGTCATTTTGGGGATCGGTGGGGGAGGGATGGGCAGAGGGGGAGATTAAAAATGTGTATCCGTCTTCTTCTCGAAATAAATATTAAACCCTTTCACAATACTTTACCTCATCGTCGGTTGGTGGGCCGGTAAGGTTAAATCAGTCATAAAATTCCAATAATAATAAAGCCGTTTAACAAGTCTTGATTTTCCGACTTATACGGTTCAACTAATATAAGAGCTACGAAATTTTTCATTCGTATATAATTATTTCCTTATGGATACCGTGCATTAATTGATCCAGATCAACCAAGTGCTAAACATATAAAGCAATAATTCTGACTGAAATAAATTTAAATGGTCACAGTTATGACTTAGGTATATATAGTTTTCGCATCCTACGTACAATGGTTGATCCGGATCAACAAAATGCTTAGCATACGAGTATATCGGCATTCGGAAGCGAACGTCCGTTCCGTTGGCGTGTCAGCGTTGTGATGGTCGAAAAGGATAATTTTATTAAATAAATAAAAAAAATAAATAAGGCGATTCATTGGTGTTTGAATTGGTGATTCATTGGTGTTTGAATAAGTGGGGAAGGGGGGAGTGTTGTATTTTTTTGCGGAGGGAAGCGGGGAGGGTTGCCTGATTGCCGGGAAAGCTAATAAAATGTTGGGTCTCTGCTGTTGACCGTTGAGTTCCCTCGTCGGGAGCCAACCCAGGGTGAACGGATATCAACCACAATCTTTTCAGCTTATGTCATGACCAAATGATGCCTGCTGATGCCAAATTTCAGCTCAATCGGATAAAGCGTGTCGGCGCTATTGTTGGAGAATACGGACAGACACACAGACATACGGACAAACACACACAGACAGACACACGGAAGTGCGTCCACAATACTTTCCATACTGGAAAGTAAAATCGGTCGTCACTCAAAGACTTTCCCGGCAATCAGGCAACCCCTCATTTGCTGCTGATTGACTTTCCAGGCAATCAGCAGACACCCAACATTTTGTATACGCATTCAATTATGATAGCCGCTTCCATGTTCTACCATGACATTACTGATGAACTCTGGGTTGGCTCCCGATAAGGGAATTCCTTAACGGTCAACAGCAGAGACCCAAAATTTTGTATACGCATTTAATTATGATAGCCCCTTCCATGTTCCCCTATGACATGGCTGATGAACCGTGGGTTGGCTCCCGATGACGGAACTCCTCAACGGTTAACAGCAGAGACCCAAACTTTTGTACACGCATTCAATTATGATAGCTCTTTCCATGTTCCATGATGACATGGCTGATGTACCCTGGGTTCGCTCCTGATGAGGGTACTCCTCAACATTCAACAGCAGAGACCCAAAGTTTTGTATACGCATTCAATTATGATAGCGCTTCCATGAACCACGATGACATGGCTGATGTACCCTGGGTTGGCTCCCGATAAGGGAATTCCTTAAAGGTCAATAGCAGAGACCCAAAATTTTGTATACGCATTAAATTATGATAGCCCCTTCTAAGTTTCACTATGACATGGCTGTTGTACCCTGGGTTGGCTTCCGATGAGAAGACTCCTCAACGGTACACAGCAGACACCCATAATTTTGTGTACGCATTCAATTATTATAGCCCCTTGCAAGTTTCACTATGACATGGCTGATGAACCTTGGATTGGCTCCCGATGAGGAAACTCCTCAACGGTCCGCAAACGCGAACGCCTGTGTCACCTCAAGACTTTCCTGTCAAGTAGCCAGGAATTTAATTAATCTGAATATTAATACCACCCACCCCCCTTTCCAACCTAGCCCCACCCATTAACCCACCCCCCCCACGATGATCATGATGATGAAATCGAAATCAAAATCAAAATCGAAAATGAAATCGAAATCGAAAAAAAAATCAAAATCTAAAACGAAACCGAAACCGAAATCGAAATCGAAAAGTATCGAAAACGAAATCGAAACTCGTATACAAAATTTTGGGTCTCTGCTGTTGACCGTTGAGGAGTTCCTCATCGGGAGCCAACCCAGGGTACATCAGCCATGTTATAATGGAACTTGGAAGGAAGGGGCTATCATAATTGAATGCGTATACAAAATTTTAGGTCTCTGCTGTTGACCGTTTAGTCGTTCCCTCATCCGGAGCTAAGCCAGGATTCATCAGCCATGTTATGGTGGAACATGGAAGGGCCTATCATAATTGAATTCGTATACAATATTTTAGGTCTCTGCTGTTGACCGTTGAGTAGTTCCCTCATCGGGTGCCAATCCAGGGTTCTTCAGCTATGTCATGGCGGAACATGGAAGGGGCTATCACAATTGAATGCGTATTCAAAAAATTTTGTCTCTGCTGTTGACCGTTGAGGAGTTCCCTCATCCGGAGTTAATCCAGGATTCATTAGCCATGTTATGGTGGAACATGGAAGGGCCTATCATAATTGAATTCGTATACAACATTTTAGGTCTCTGCTGTTGACCGTTGAGGAGTTCCCTCATCGGGAGCCAATCCTGGGTTCATAAGCAATATCATGGTAAAACATGGAAGGGGCTATCAAAACTAAATACGGATTCAAAATTTTGGGTCTCTGCTGGTGACCGTTGAGGAGTTCCCTCTTTGGGAGCCAACCCAGGGTGGACCGATTTCAACCACAATCTTTTCAGCTCATGCCATGACCAAATGATGCATGCATGCCGAATTATAGCTCAATCGGATAAAGCGTTTCAGCCCTATCTTCGAAGAATAAACACAGCTGACACACAGAAGTGCGTCCACAATACTTTCCTTGAGATTATTTTGAATTCACATGCAAAATAATCTTTTGTCGCTGCATTTATCAATACCAGACGGGATCAACATACTGTCTATAGGAATTCCAATGCATATATTCCGCCAACCAATCAGGTTGCAGTTTGACTCTTCTGCTCCCTGATTGGTCAGTTTGAATACGGATCAACTAAGGATGGGATGGAATTGTATATCTTTATCATGAGATGACGTCGAAGTGGTCACGTGACCTATGGGTCATTATTGGCTCCGGACGGATCAAAGAAGGTATCAGAAAATCACATTGGATCAACTTAAGCGGTTCGGATCAACTAACGAAAACGGATCAAATAAAAACTGATTTTTAGGCACGCCTGATCAACTAAATGATAGAAAGGATAACTATATATATATATATATATATATATATATATATATATATATATATATGTATGTATGTATGTATGTATGTATGTATGTATATATATATATATATATATATATATATATATATATATATATATATATATATATATATATATATATATATATATATATATATATATATATATATATATATATATATATATATATATATATATATATATATATATATATATATATATATATATATATATATATATATATATATACATACATATATACATACATACATACATACATACATACATACATACATACATACATACATACATACATATATACATACATACATACATACATATACTTCTTAAACCTTTAACTATTCTTTATGTTTATGTATTGGTATAATATTACAGGAAAAATAACCTGGATTGGGCTGGATTTCTGCACTTGTGGTAGCAACACTATCAGCTGTTGAGTTGAGGAGTAATGCTTGTGTGACAACAGCAACTTGCTCTTCAGGCCTAGAAATTAAGAAAGTAAGAATAGAACACTTGTAACGATTTTGAATTATAAGATACGGAATGTCGAAAGAAACACAAAAACTGTTTAAAAACAAGAATGGCAGGACTTGTCAGAGGAAGAGTACAGCAAGCTAGTAAGGAGTTTGCCGAAAAGAATTGCTGCTGTAATTAACCGGTCGGAAGCCAGCCTTCAGTTTTGTCATATTTTCGTAAATAATGGGCATTAGATATTTCAGGCTAACGCACAGCGTGCGGACGGTACGGACACAATGAATACACTGGCTGACAGCGCACTGCGGGCGTCTTTGTCGACAGTTCGTGGCGAGTGAGAAAGGGCGAAAAAGAAAGCAAGACACAGCATCACACCTGAACAGACTAGACCGTGTGATGCTATAAATATGCAACCATACCACCTTGATCAAAAAATTCCTGCGACTTTTTCCTATTCGGTCGACTCAAGAAACCGCTCCGCGGAACGCGTCACAGCACCCGAGATGAGGCCATGGAAAAATCGCTGACCGCTCTGATGGCCATACCGAAAAGCGAGTACCAGACATGTTTCGAGGATTGGATAAAGCACTGGCATAAGTGCGTTGCAGTCGATGGGGAGTACTTTGGAGGGGACAATATCAATTTTGATGAAAAAACTTTTATTTTCGATTTCCTAAATAAATTCCTGATGCCTTTTAATCAAGGTCGTATTTCGATAAATAACTCATTCTTTCAAATCATTTTTTTATGTAATCATTTTACTGATACAATTTTCAACGAATTCACGCATTACAATATAACAACTTTAAATTAAATGATGCAGTAATTCGTCAAATAAAATCGAGGATTTCTTTCAATGGACACCAAAGCACACAACTTCATGAAAGAAGCAACCATGTAACATTATTTTAAATGATGTGTTTTTGTTTCTCTACAATTTAACTATATTCTAAAATTATTAGATTTTTAATGGGTGCCTAATACTTTTGGTCAAGGTGGTATATTTTTATCTATCAAAGAAGTATGTATATATTATACACCATGCAATTTTTGATAAAATGTAAATTTGTAAACTGTTGAAATCAGTAATATTTTCTATATTACCTGTGAAATCCTTCTTGTAATCTGGCATAGGCATGTTCGTATGGATGTTCTGTTCTCACTGTCTTTGGACTCTGATTTAGCGGCCCTGAAAAAATAAATAAATGAATAATTCTCACTCTGCCCATATATCATAAAATATTTTCTATGTATTATCGAGTCTCAAGGATATCTTCAGTGAGATTAATTTTCTTCTGAAGCCCACAATTCAAATACCTCAATCTCTGTGCACAAAGTATCCGCACAGTGTAAATAAAACTGCCAGTGAGACACATTACCTTTGATTTGATGGAAATGCCGCCATTGTCGGTCATCGAGTCAGGATTGACGCTTACCAATCATTATCTATCTAGTAGCAAAAAGTACCCTTTAATATAAAAAAAAATTGCTGGGAAGAAAAAATGCCCCAGTTTGCATAAGCTGAAATATATCTCATTGAAAGAGAATTGTACGCTGCTAACGATCTTTAAGCACTATGTGGTAAAAGTCCTAAGCATATCAATTATTTCTATGTAGGTACTTACTTGATTTTCGCCCTCGTATGTTGAAAAATAAAAACCTGTTCAATTACTGCGTATTCTTGCCCATTCTGGAAACTTTTCAATCTACCCTCGTTTATGCATCTGTATATGCACACTAGCATCAAATATCTGACCTATATCAAACATAATATCTAATAAGGACACGCAATTATCATTAAACGGTGTCATTGGTGCTAGTTTTCCTTGAACCCAGATACGTCCTGATTCTCTAATTCACCGGAATAAATAACTTATCTGGCCATAATTACTGTGACTTAGTAATTGTTAATTATTTTCTAATTTATGCAATGTAATTACAGATAAGTAGTTTTATGTTTGAAATAGAACAATAGTTCATTCCTCTTAAAATTGAGAGACCTACGAGTCAGGAGGAGTCTTTATACTAAGAACCAATGGGGATGTGATGCAAAACTTTTTGTAGCGGAGATTTGGCCCAAGGAGGTGTGAAGTGAGCGACGCACCGCGTATCACTCGCGAGTGCGTCGCAAATCACCCTGCGCCCTCTAGCGGGAGTCACAGTGGCTGTAAAGATCCCCATATAACCGAATAGAAAGCTAAGCAGCCATCCTTGGAATATATGGACTAGATCTGTCTTCGTGCTGTAAATTACAAAAAATATCTCAGCGTAATAGTCACCAAAACCTTTTAATAGGATGAAAATGTAGCCGCAATAGTAAAGAAGGAAAACTCTCTGTGGTTCCTCATTCGAAAAGCTTTCCACCATATTTCAGATAAACTGATGCTTAAGATCTATAAGTCATTTGTGAGACACACATTAGAACATTTATTTATTTATTATAGTAATGTACAGCGGTTTGCCACAAGCGTAACACTAAATTTAGGTAATAATAACATTGAATAAAATTTAGCTTAAAATAGAATAAACCCACAGCAAGGTGTGTCAAGCTTATTTTGAAGATCGGTCTCATGTCGCCCAACTAAGTGAAAACTTTTTCTAGGGCAAACATTTTAAACACATGCCTATCAGGTCTGAAGTCCATACTTTAGAAAGGATATTGAGGTTCTAGAGAAAGTCCAGCAAAGAGCGACTATTAAAATGTCTTTTAACCTGAAGCACCGGATATACGAGGAAATATTGAAGGCTGTTGATTTGACCAACCTGAAGCAAATAGAGCGACCAGGATGTTGTGACTCGATCGAGACACAACATCCTGACCGTATCATATGTCATTCCTGACCTGTAATCGATCTATACCATAAACTCCAAAACTGACCACACATCATTTTATACACTTTCATGTCACTTCCATCAATGTTAAGGTGATACATAAATAATTAAACTCTTTATTGAAAAAAAAAACCAGCGGAATCGATCAAGTCGACAGACTTGGATCCAGATCAGGAATGTTCCATCACACTTTCCTGTTTACAAGAATTAGTAGGAGTTTTTAGCTCCTAAACAAAACATTACACAAAAGAATAAGCACAAAAATTGCACACATTTTTTATAGAATTTTGCAAATATACTCTACTACCTTTGATCCCAAAGAAACATTATTAATAGGACAGAAAACCCACGGAATAATCATGAAAATCTGAAAAACCCATAAAAATAAGGTACAAAATGTACAGAAGAGTGATTTTTGTTACAAGCTATATATAACAATCATTTTGTGTCAATTTCACTCACATGCAGCAGCTGACAATCACAAATGCCCACATTTAACCGTATTCACAAGAATTTTGGTTAAAAACAATGTTTCAAGTTCTACTCACGTGTACGACTTATAGTCAACAACACTTTAACTAACTCCTGAAATAACTCACTTAGAAACTAGCCTCTTTGAATTGGGCATTTAAAAGTACTAACTTTGGTCCAATCCAACGGTTGCATATAGATCCGAGGCAGTATCCCCGCTGTCTTGTCTAGGTACCGGTACGGGAATTTCCGGTAAACTTCGCTGACTGTTTTGAGCAGATATTCTGAAAAAATAAAGATTGGTTTTTGAGGTACATTATTTTGAATAATATCATTTCGTTTTATCACATTTCAGAACTTTGATTTCTAAAGCCTGCCGCGCACAGATATTTGCAATACAAAATGTAAATGCAACAAAGGCAAGTTGTAATGTAAGGCATGCAAATGTAAATGCAAAAAGGCAAAATGTAAATGCAAGAGTAGCAAATTTCCATAGTCTGTACGTTCCAGTGTGAATGAATTTGCTGAAAACAAATGATTCATGGATTGTCTGTTTTATAGACGAAAATAAAATGCTTGCAGTGTGCAGCAATGAGTTCGGTCGTTTGTAATAAGAAGTTTTAAACGAACGCAAACCAAAATCTAAATTCGAGTACTGAAAATAACACTTTCATGCTTATCAAAGCATTACAAATCATTACAAAATTACAACGAATATTAATTATGGGATTCTAAATATAACTGTTTTTAAAAAAATCCTTGAAAAATGAAAAACCATGGGTTGAATTTGCAGAATTATTAGCAAAAGGTTAGGTTGCAATAGGTTAATAGGAATTATTGTCACTATAAACATATGTGCAATAGGCTTATAAGAGCAACAGGTTAGCAATTGGACTCCATTAGGAACGAGTGCTCTTGGTCGACTGGCAGAAAAGATGCACGCAGGATGTTCGCAGTAAATGCTTGATTCTTGTGCGCGATGCCTTTTAGGTAGTGCGAATGTTGCATTGCATGTTGTGTTGCGAATATCTGTACGCGGCTTAATGTAACACATTTTACTTCAACCTGCTCAAAACTTTTTACATATTGGGTCTGATTGCGTTTCTTCGTGAACTAAAATCGGTATTAGGTCATGCGAGCGAGACAGGGCAATACATTAGAGCAGAATATGACATTATTGAGTGTCACTATTCCAGCATAAAACAACCAATCTGAACATAAAGCGGCATAATCTAAGACTGACCGACATGTTTTATAACTAATTCAGATGGTTTTATGTTCAGCAGGTAGTTTTTGTGAGGGAAAAGAAACAATCGTTCATTTTACATTCCGCTCTAACGCACTGATCTGTCTCGTTCGCATGAACTATTTTCCGACATTAGTTCACTAAGTAATGCAATCGAGCCTCTAATTGAATCGGTCATTTTGAAAACAACATCAAGAAGTGAGTACCAAAAGTGAATTTTACTTTACGGGAGAGATAAAAACTGATTTTTCTTAAATATTGCAACTTTCTGATTAACCATTTTTTTAGGTTAAATTCACTATTATTTTTAAGATATATTTACGCAATAAAAAAAGGCAGAATAGTAATATTTTTCTAGAAAATAAAAAAATTGGTTATGTTGTTTTCGAAAGAAAAGGCTAAAAACTTTCTTATTTTAGGTGGTTTTCAAAATTGAATTCATACAATCGGACTATCAGAAGTTGTCATATTCCTACGTAGCAAATAAAAGAGTAAATTTCATTTACTGTTTTATTTGCTACGTTATTTGCTATAGTAAGTTTCATTTTTATTAACTTTTATATTTCGATTACAGCGTAGATTAGGTTAGGTTAGTTTTAGATAAAATAATAAATTGAAACATTTCTAAAACTCATAATCAAGCAGAGTTGTGGTGTTATCGAAATGTCTTGGAAATTGAGGTGGCATTTGTACCATCAATAAACCAAAATTTTCATTGGAAACGTATGCAAAATGGTTTTTAGTACCCAAATCCGGAGAAAAGTGATGTTGTGCAAAGTGTGACTTTGTGGGGTTTTTTAAATGACCGATTCCCTTATTATCAGTGGAAGTGAATAAGAGGATTTTCTTAGTTTTTTTTACGAGTGCAAGCTACGGATACTACTTATTCTCAGGTCTCCCACAATTTTCATGATTGGAAAGTATTTCGATAACGGTTTGACAAAAAAATACAAAAATAGTGTAGGTAAGCTTTAAATGTGACCAAACGAACCATACAAATTGCAAACTTGTAAAATGTTACCACAACACCAAACAATAGGCCCGATTGCGTTTCTCCATTAACTAAAATCGGAATTAGATCGCCCGAGCGAGATAGGCCAATATGTGAGAGTAGAATATGAAATTAATTACTGTCATTTTTTCAACATAAAACTACCAATCGAGCATAAAGTGGCGTAATGAAAGGCCGGATGAATGTTTTAATTGTGCGGGAAAAGATACGATCGTTCATTTTACATTCTGCTCTAACGCACTGCTCTGCGTCGTTCACTTAAACTATTTTCCAATATTAGTTTCGAAGAAACGCAATCGAGCCCAGTGTTTATTTACACAAAAGCATCATGATACTAATAAGTAACACAAACTGTTTAGCACACATATATACCTACATAATAATTAGCAAAATGACATCAGCAAGGACAAGTGGCTATCCATAAACCACATAACACTATTAACCTTCTTCCCTCCAGAAAAAAAATGGTTTAATATTTAATCTAATTTAAAATGTGGAAATCATTGACAGCTAAATGCAAACAGCAAAATTTACCTGGGTATACCTACATCTGGATATATGGGTACAAACACAATATAATGGGGATATATGTGAAAACTCTTTGTAGGTGGTGCCAGCGGCAACTGTTCCTGAAAGGTCGGGGGTTAATGGGCCACGTTGCAGTTAGGCCACTAAGACCTATGTGTTAGGGTCGACCAAACTCACGGGTCAACACCTATCCGGCAGCCTCCATGCAGAAGTGCAAGCCCGGGTAGGACTCTGTACTTCGGGCCAGTTCCCCTAGGAATCGCCCTACAGGCGCTCCTGGACAGTCCAGCCAATCGACTGTGCATTCCGACTAATAACCGGGTGAGTCTGGAAACGGCTTTGTTTCCTATAGAACGGGGGTAGTTGTTTACCTTACGGCAACTGCTCTTGAAACGACCAATCGTCTACCCGATACCGGTTGAACAGCCGGGCAAAGGATGCTGTGGTCCGCGATAGATTCGGTAGACACCGAATCAACGCTTTGTAAGGGAGAGGACCGCGCAAGCGACCTAGAACCTGTAACCATTCGGAAGATCGGAGTAATCTGGCTGCAACTAGAAGTAAGGGCGCGAGTGTCGGTCCGCTGGGTGATTAACATGGTTATCTCGCAGTAAGGCGTTAGTCTCTTACGGGCGAGTGGCGTAACTAGACAGTGGACTGTTTTCGTCCCAAGTCTTCTACGCTCACCTCACGGGAGACTGTACGATCTAATATCATTAAAACTTCCTGAGGTGACGTTGTAGTTGAACGCTCTAGTTGTTCCTGAAAGGCGTTAAGTGAAACACCTCAAACCTTTCAGGATCGCCGCTGCCCCCTTTAGTGGGAGAAAATGGCGGTGAACTTCCTCATTACTTGTTGATTTTCTAAAAAACGTACATATCGTTGATCTAGTATGAGACCTCGTACGAGCCAAAAATTAGAATTTGCATTGTTTTTTGTTATTGTTGTAAAAACATACTTTGGATCGTTCTGTCCATGTCCTGAGGGCGCAAATTGCTTAGTTTTCTTGTAATTCTCATTGCAGTGCCATCTCATAGGCATGAGTTGATGATTTTATCCCGTAATACCTCTTAAGTACTTAGTAGTAATTACTCGCAAACAACTTAAGTCATTGACGGTTTAAATCGTTAGTACACTAACCCGTTGAGTATGATACGACCAAATCTGGTTCTGAAACAATTATCCGTTGAATATGATACGACCAGATCTGGTTCCGCGTTTTTTTCACTTCTTTGACGTTCTCATATTTATTCATAATTATCTAATTGTTTTACAAAATGATATTTCAATATTCTATATTCGAAATTTCAATGCAATCATTGTGCAGTTGTTCTTTTTATGATTGGTGTAGTAGTTTCGTAGTTATAGTACTTTAAGGTCGATGTCGCCGAAAATCCTGCAAAAGAGACAGATGCATTAATGAAAATACCCATTTACTCCAAGGGTTAATATGTTTTTTTTTAATTTTGTCCCATTTACACATTGAAAAAAAAAATCTCGTGAACGAAGCGATTTAGTTTTTTCCATGACTTGAAAAGTTTGCTTGTTGGTATGTACGAGGTCTCATATACTTATAGAGCGACGATATGAAATTCTAAATGTTGGCAGAAACAACTACTGTGGCCTATACAACAAAAAATATAAAAAAAACTGAGTGACTGAATAAGGATGTGATTCATTAAGACGAAAAAGCATTAAGACAAGACATCCTTCCCTATCTGTCAACACCATTGACATACTAAAATAGACCACTTGACCAGCCTGAGAAATCGATAGAAGAATAGAAAGAGAAGGCTGCATATGCACCCCTCTATCCTTGTTCAGCCGCGGATGCGCGGGACACACTTAAATATATACTGAGGGCTAAATATATACTGAAGGATTGGCGATGCTACGGCATCGCTTATGTCTGCTATGTGATGATACACGCGCATGCGCGACTAGACAAGGATTATGCAGCTATCTCTTTCTATTCCGCTATCGCATTCACTCAGTCAACCTTCGTAATCTCGCAGTCTATTCTAGTATATCTGTGGTCAACACATTACGTGAATAGTGGATGCCTCCAAAGCCAAAATTTTTGGGATTTAAGGATGACCGGCTATACCATTCTATTTGCTAATAAAAATCTTTAAATATATTGTACCGTTTAGCTGAGAGAGGTGTATTGTCAGCAGCGTATGCGTCTTCATCGTCGCAATGCAGTTTTAAAACTCCTGTCGTGCCAACCAAATCGCTTCTGCAATATGGAAAGAGGATGCATAAAGGAACAAACAAAAAGCCAAACATGAACTGATAACACACAAGCAAGCAAAACGTAAACACAACAGTCGCAACACAGCGAAACGTAAATACTATTATTAGACTTCTGAGTGGTGAGTGGTGCATTCCAGAATAAAACGACCGGCTGTGGTACATTTAGGACAGCTGGCTTGCCACATGTCTAAGCCACGCTGCCACATGTCCAAGTCCAATTCACCTTACGTGAATGGGTGCTTTAACTCCCCCCCTTCGATGCCATAGAATTTGAGATGCGGAAATCGCAGTTTTAGATAATTTTTCTAGGAAGGAGTTGATTATTTTCCTGGAGAGATCAAGATCTTTAAAGAGGTGAAACAGAGATTTGGCTGGCAGCCACCGTGTGAAGGTGAACAGTGAAGCTGTCCCGGGTGACGGCATTTGGGAGATCATGGTATTTATTAAATTTGTACTTGTGGTCTTATGGGACATTTGATTCCCATGGAATAGTTAATTCTCCAATCTGAAGCATTTGTAGTGAAATGTTTTTTTTGCCTTTAGAGCCATCTTGCACAAATTGTATTGGGGGTTTGGAGGGTACTGTCAAACGCTTGTTGGCAGGAGCCACTGAGAGGCTAATTACCTCGTGAATAACAGCAAGGACTTCGTCATGGCGGTAAGTATACCGTCCTTGATCTAAGGCCACATTGCAGCCAGCTAGAATATGTCTAGCCGTGCAAGGGGTATTGCTACAAAGGGGACATGAACTATCCTCGGCATAGCTCCAACGAGCGAGGTTACTGGGGTCTGGAAGTGTATGCTGAAAGGCATTGAAATAAAATTTCAGCATCTTTGGCATTGATATATTAGCTAGATGGAACCTTAAAGAATGGAGAAAAAACGCAGGATGCAGGGAAACAAAGAACGCGGTCCCGGAAGCGCCTAAAAAACTTGCCCGCAACCTCACCAGATTAAAAAGGGACAAAATCCGTAAAGTCATAGGTACTATGACAGGCCACTGTCCCCTAAACAAACACCTGTTTACCATAGGTGTGACACACAGCCCTCTATGCAGAGGATGCATGGAGGAAGAAGAAACGCCACAGCATGTGCTCATGGAATGCAGGAGCGTGGCAGAGCTACGGGCAAGAATACTACAATCTCCAGCATCTGTCCCGGAGGCCTGTAGCAACCTAAACAAGCTGCTAACCTTCCGGGACAGCCTGGGTTGGCTGGAGTAACATAAATAGAAACATGAACCACGCACAACGGCCCAATCAAGAGGCCAAGTGCGGGAAATAGCCCAGGAAAACTAACTAACATATTTGCTAGATATGCCCTCAGATACAAATAAGTTGGCTCCACATACACTTTGCTCGTAAATCATGTAACAGAGAGAGCAAGAAATTGAACAGTATGCGAGAGAATAGTGCGCCAATATTCATCGCGGCAGCTCTCACACCGGAAACGGTCGACTGTCTGTCAGCGGACTGCGACCAAACTACTACTGGTCGGCTTTCAGTAGTGGTTTTGAAGTGGTCATTTCGGGAGCGCAAAAGGCCCATCTAGGGGATCATATATTGATGATCTTTGGCGTCAAGTCATACAACATTACCTTCCAGTGCACTGGAGGAGAAATGCAAAACACTCCAATTATTGTCCAATTATTCTGGCATTGAAGGCCAATAGCGTTAGCCATACTATATATACATACCATACATACCATACGTAATCTCCCCGCAAGAGAGACTTCTTCAAGTCCACATTGCTCATGGTTGTACTGCCATACCCTAGACCATTGCCGTTCTTGCTGATTCCAGCAAGGAACTTTTTGAGGAAGTCTACTCAGTCAGTAGTATTATTACATATACATATATCTTTAAAATATTTAAAGCTATAACACTATAATAATGATAATTAATTTCTTCCAGTTGTCAGAGTACTAAAAAATATATAAAAAGAACCTACTTACTTACATAAAAAAAAAAAAAAAAAAAAATTGTATAAAGAAGGCATGACCATATTAGATTTCCATTGTTGGTTAAAAGTTCCTTATGCACAGAGCTAGAGATTCGGGTATTATAGTATAATTGGGACCTACA
This sequence comes from Micropterix aruncella, assembly GCA_944548615.1. Classification (NCBI taxonomy): domain Eukaryota; kingdom Metazoa; phylum Arthropoda; class Insecta; order Lepidoptera; family Micropterigidae; genus Micropterix; species Micropterix aruncella. The sequence goes on along the minus strand of OX155959.1, from coordinate 24,711,466 downwards.
TATTCTACATTGGTAATATATTAGATGTTGCTATCTCGCCTATTAATAGGTGTTGCTATCTCGCCTATTAAAAAAACTAACTTAACCTACCGAAATGTAGGTGTTTGACCCTTTTTTAAATGCCTATATCTCTCTTATTTATTGAGTCCGACAAAAGACAATGCAGTTTCGGAATCAGCGTGGTGAATAGTCAGATGTTAAAAATCATTAATGTAGAACTGGTAGCAATACCTAATAAATACCCTACATTGTTGATGTTTTAACGTCACTCGACTATATTCATCCGAGGCTATTTGCTATCAGATTTACCGTTAGAATGATTGAATCTCGTAGTTTTTATTGGTAAATGGTAAAGGTGCCAATACTACATAAACTCCGAATTTGGTGTAAGCAAATCTACGGGGACTCCAAAAGAGGAGGCTTTCACTCAGCAGTGGGTGTCGACAGGCAGTCCGGAGAAAATGCATCAATGTCAGTAGCAAAGAAACTAAAAGAGCATGACATAACTCACTTGTGATTCGGTTTCCTGCATCCGCAGACGCAGGCGGCCAGTACGCCAACGAGCGTGATGCCAACTCCCACAGCCAAACCAGCCTCTAAAGCACCCCACATAACAATCACCACACTAAACGCGGATGTATCGTTTCTGACGCTCGCTCATCCTGATTAGGTCTTCAGGAAATAAGGCGCTGCGCCGACAGAGTCACGTAAAACCATAATGTAGGCCATCCCTACCGCTTGAACCACATTTTACTGCATATTGCCACCGGATTGCACCGGATGCGGTTAACTATACAGTGCAACGTTGTTTAGTACGCAAAGATAAAGGAGTGACGCACGTAATGGTCGCTATTATGATGCGAATAAATCACGCGAAAATTATGCACCGAGCGAGAATCCAAACATCAAAACAGAAAGCGCGCACAGCGGAACTTGACATAAATGAATGACATATTACTTTCAGTGTTGCCACATTGCACTTTTAAAAACGTCTTCTCTTAGTGGCATATCCACTAACGATTATAAAAAGGTTTTAAAACGAATTTACCGTGTGAATTTTGCAGCACTCTAGACAACGGCGGTTACGACATCGCCGAAACATCGGGTGCTACATTCATTCACGCGGTAAATGCGTTTTTAAACCTCTTTATAATGTCAACCAACCGCGATAGTCTTCGATTTCATATATCCACTAACGAGTTAGAGAAAAATTGTATTTTAGGTGGACTTGGGAGACACCTTTTACATCTTTGCCACAATGTATGGAATATTGCAGTGTAGCTTACTCTGCCATATATAGTTTTAAAAAACTAACCTAACCTATCGCCAAATAGGTGTTTATGAAGCTTTTCAAAAAAACTAACAACCTACCGCCTAATCGGTGTTTAACCGCCCTACCTTTGGGTTATTATTCAAAAAGTAGGTAAACATTCGTTGTGTTTTTCATTCCATTTCTCATTTACAGATATATTTTGTATTAAATGTAATATATCAATCAACCTAATCTCTATACATTCTGCAAATGAACTGCTAATTATGAAGAGGCTCGTGAATTATGACTTTTTACCAATTCCTTTCTCATACAAACCAATCTCAAAAAGTATTGTTTTCAATTGAACGTATGGGATACGACTTGTTGCGTTCGGGCGATAAAATAGCGGCCGTATCAGGTACGTTCGTATGGGTAAGGCGCTTAACGCTTATTTAACCCCTAGAGAGCCAGCCATGGGGGTGAGACTCGCGACGGCATGTTTTCAATCCTCGAGAAATTGTTTGAGTTGAGCATGTTTTCAACCCTCGAGAAATTGTAAGCATGTTTTCCTGTTGAGCATGTTTTTAACCCTCGAGAAATTGTAAGCATGTTTTCCTGTTAAGCATGTTTTCAACCCTCGTGAAATTGTAAGAGTAGCTTGAAGAAAAGTCGCTGGCATTACCGGATCCATGGCCCCGCCCTACCTTTGGGTTAATAATAAAAAAGCGGGTTAAAAATAGTTCTTTTTTTCATGATTTCTTAATAACAATACTTGTTTACAATATAGCAGTCATTTTTTTACACAATCGACCCTTTTATTGCCCTTTTTTGTATTTATAATCGTAGGAATAATTTGACGTATCACGTACGCTTTGTGGGTTTCGTTTTTTTTGTTTTGTACTTGAACGTACGTGATACGGTGTGTTGCGTTCGGGCGATAATATAGCGGATGTACCTATCACGTACGTTCGTAGAGGTAGGGCCATTGATTATACAGTGTAGTGGGGCGGTTAAGCAACGGTGCATTCCGCATTTGCTGGGTATTAATGTAAATGAAGTAAACTCTTTATGCTTGGTTTGGATCTTAGATCACATGACATATAGTCCGAAATGGGGAACTTTACTAACACTTTTTCTCCCGCTAGAGGGCGCAGCGGCGACCGGCCGAATAAGGTATGAAGTGAGCGACGCACCGCGCATGGAATATCACTCGCTATCGCGGTGTGTGTCGCTTACTTCTCACCTTGGGCCGATCCCCACCTACAAAGGCCTCTTGTCAACACACGTTTTTTTCGCCGTGAAAATCCACGGTTAATTCGCCATGTCAGTGGGGTATGTCCACTTGCTTGTCCATTGACACTGCGATAAAACGGCACGGCGCGGCCGCCGTATTTACTACTTGGTATATATCCCTCGGCGAAATTTGTATGACAATTTATAAGAGCTTGTTTTTACGGCTTGTTTTTACACACGAAGTTTTTACGGCGGACAATTATTGCGTCACCTTGAAGTTGTTTACAACATGGATATACCTAACGCGTCGTACGGTGAAAAACCCGTGCAGTGGACCTGAGCTCAAGTTTTTTCTATGGTGCGGTTAACGAACCGTACTGTGAAAAAAACGTGTCGTGGACAAGAGGCCAAAGATTTTTGCTTACACATCCCCATTTGAAAACCAATAAAGCAAATGTCTGAAAATTGGCGGTTATCCGCTAATGATCTAACTGGCAACACTGCTGAATTTCATTGATAGTGATTGTCAGCGATAGTGTTCCAGGTATCGTACTATCGTACATACAAAAATTAAATCGTACAAAAACAGATTTTTCTATATTTTTTTTTGTCTTGAACTACAACGATTTCTGACACCAAATACGTACTTCCGCCCGCCATTTTTCACCGATTGGCGGCAGATTCCAATTCTCCAAAAAGAAAAACCCACAAACGAATAGTTGTAACATTTTATTTAAATAATAAACATTAGTTGATTATCACATTTAATAAATACGTTTCAGTAACAATTACACATAACGTTGCATTAAACTTTTGACACAGAAATTTAAAAAATACTTATATCGTAAAACATACGTTTACGTACCGACAGAGCCACGAATTTTATTCTATCTCACAGACAAAATTTTCAAGATATTCTTATAAATTTAGAGCACGATTTCAAAAAAATACTTTCCTAAATAATTTGTCAACAGCGAGCGAGACCGTTCAAAATACCTAAAATCTAACAATTTGCGTAATTGACTATGTCACAAAAAAATATACGCATCCGTTCAAGGATTTTAAAAATCATTTGACTAGTAAAGACAATACTTAGATGTATGTATGTAGTAAGCGATGTATGCATAAAATTGATATTCTAAAGTTTACAGAAGTGAAAAAGAGTATCTAGGAAGCATTAGATTTCATATTTGGGTTCTACAGAGTGTGTTTTTATTTACCGGCATTCTTGAAGGGGGTGAATCAGTACGAACTACGAACAAGTTAGCAACTTTTAATAAAACACTTTAAAAAAAACAAAAAAAAATGTTTTCAAAAAATTTATGTATATATGTATATAAACATATATGTACCTATATAATATTTATTGAAAAAAGTTTGATAAGCCTTGAGCGCGCTGCGCCATCTAGCGGTAGGTAAAATAATAATATTAGCGATATTTTACCTTCCGCTAGATGGCGCATCGTGCTCTACGCTTTTAACTACTTTTGAAAAAGATTAATTTTTTTCAAATAAAAAAGAAAAAAAAAGTTTTCGTTCCACAATCTTAGCGATATTTTACCTACCGCTAGATGGCGTACCGTGCTCTACGCTTTTTATACTACTTATAAAAAAAAACATATTTAAAAAAAAAATAAAATATATACGATTTTTGTTTTTTTCCTAAGTTTATTTCAAACGTTGCTTTTTTGCTCGTACTAATTCACCCCTTCAAGGATGCAGGTAACTAAAAACTCACAGTATACATAAATATACGTGAATGAGAATCTATCAAACTTTATTAGGTACTAAAGTTTGGTAATACTCATGCATCAAAAATATATAAGTAATCAAAAAGTTAAGTACATAAAACTTATAAATACTTTAAGATATATACGTCGACACAACCTTTGTAAAATTATGATAGGAAACAAAGGATTTAGGCATCAAAAACTACGCACTAATTTCGTCAATGAAAATACACCAAAATAGGATTAATTATTAGAAGTCTAACTCTTATCATGTGTGTGTTTCTCTACAGGTTCGATGGGTCTAATGTTGAATTCCTGCTCCGGTTTCCACGGCCATGTAACCGGCAAGTGACAATCGTAGTTATGGTCGTACGTCTCCGTATTGATGAACGCTAACATATCTTTCGGTTGTGGGTACATTGAGGCGTTCCCTGTAAATTGTAAACAATATATTTAGTTGAAATTGAGAGCTTGTAGTCGAAAGATACCGAAGTGCATTCGTCAAAATAACAAAAAAGACGATCATATTATAAATTCGACCTTAAGAGTCCGCTTAAAGATTAGTTCTTAGTACAAAATGCCAATGCAAATTACTCTCGAATTAAAAATATATTGTCTTGAAACTTAGAATAGTGTTATATTGTGGTGTTTCTCTGATGTTGTGTGTTGTCGATATGATCAGAGCCCAACGTTGTGATTTGTTCCCTCGGCGTAGTACATGCGGTAGGTTAAACACACCATTTAATTATTCAAAAGGAAGTTAATAGGAGAGATGGCTTACCATTGATAACGTCAAACAAGAGTGATTAAATATGATAAATGTATGCGCTTATATATCGGTAGATCTGCTGTTAATTGGGGTATTTTTCATGTGAATTAATACTGTGATTTTGAAAGACACAGTTTTCCATACATTGATAAATTGCAAAGTATGAAAGACTTGTTTAAAAATGAAATTATTATTTCTTTGAAAGCTGTTAGTCATCAGACGATTAGACAGTTTTGCCTGTTAAATTACGTTAACTGAATCGTGGAATTAGAAATGATGTTGATTTGAATGTTATATTGTTCATCATCATGAGTAACTACAATATCATAGTATTCTCACAGTGTAAATAAAATTAGGAATATGACAACGTCTTTGATCTATTAAAAAAGACCCCGTTGAGTCAGGGTTGTTACTTTGCTGCAACCAGTGGGCATTATTACTAGATGTAGACAGCTTGGCGCAATGACTGGAATAAAATCAATCCATTCTATGGCAACCTCATCGACGACGAGATTAAAGGAAGGCTCTGCTGAGCTGTCAAATTGAATTTAAAATTGTGGAAAATCTTGTAGTACTAATTTTAGTGTTAGCTTTAGTTAAAAATATAAATTAAAAATGACAACCTCCTCAATACTGTAGTCGTTACGCGATATTGGCGATAAAATAATATCTCTAATTTAAAAAATAATATTGTTTTATTATTTATTTATTTATGCTTGCAATACTATATTATTTTTAACAAATAAAAGGTATACCTCAAAATATAGCTAAATTTGTGAGGCTTCACCTCATCAGTTATGCTCCAGACAAACAGGTCAGTGGCTAAAGCTTAAAGAAAATCGTAACTTTTTTAAATTTTAAAATCGTATCAACTTTTGCAGTATTCAGTATTCAGTATTCAATTGATTTATTCAGAATATACAATAAAAGCATGAATTATGAATTAAAGCTAATTATCGCATATTAGAATTCGTCAGAATTCGTTAGAATTTCTTAAAAAATTTAGTCAATCAGCTCCCTGTACGATACTGTGATCTAACACTAGGCTGTTTCATGACACTGTATTTTTTTATTGAAGATTAATTTGAATCAGCGTTTTGTATGAACGACTAACTACCCCTTTACCGGTCCCGTAACAATCAATTAATAAAAAGCTTCAGCAATAATAACATGAAGGGCTCCTCTGGCAATATCGTTTTTTATTATCATTTATTGTAAGATTGCTGAAATCGGCTTTATCATGGCAACACAATATATATAAAATAAAAGCAATACAATAGAAAAGAAAACATGCAACAGATATTATAAAATAGCTGGAAAACACTGATAAATCAAATAGGACAGACATTGTGCAGTGCTGTGGTTAGGTAGAAGAAATAAAGGTACACCTAAAGGAAAAGAAAAAGATAAAGTAGACAAAATAACAACATCTTTTATAAGAAGATTGTACAGAGTTGGCCAGAAAGAAATACACTTTTGAAATGCATATTAAAAAAAACTAAAAATGTATTTATAACAAAAAAGGCTGTTTAGTATTTATATCCTAAAAACGATTTTATCCTAGATCTATCTATGGCTAGAAGGATATTTATTTTTCTGGCGGTTATTAACTTCACTTGTTTGATTAATGTCGGTATACTATCATAGACTCGATCAGATAGGACCACAAAAAACAATCCAGAGGGGCTACATCTGTGAAAATCTTAGTGACCACGGAAAGTACCTAATCTGTTTTTGGAATAAGGTTTTAGGGCAACTCTTCGATTGCACGTAACGACAAGTTTCTCCACCCTGTTGGAATACAATATAATACAATACAATCACCTACTCCAGTCTCCAGTAGATAGGTATTCCTACATTTGGATGCGTCAGAAAATTAAATGCTAAAAAATAACTATTATAAACATAACAATCATGATAGTTGTCATAGCTGTAATATTAGATTCAAAATTACCTATATAAAAATAATCAAAATATATTAATGTGATTTATTAATCAGGGAGAATAATATATTAAAATAGAAATGCAAAATCCATGAAGAATTATCAAAATAAAATTATTTTATTGTCGATCCAGCAATACACCTTCGTAATTTTTAAAATGAATAGATGTAAAATAAATTATATGAGAATTAGAATGTCAGCTTTACCATTATGTTAAATAATAATACCAGAATAATGTCTGAGAGATTGTAATTGTAAAATTCACGCAGTTGTAAAGTCAAACACTTGTTCAATACATTTTTAAAGTAGCTGCCTGCTTACATCAATTACGTTTGATATTGTGTAAATTGAATTCAGCTGGAGACATTTGCCATCTTGGATAACGTGCTTTTAAAAAAAATAAAAAACTACCCTGCGAAAGACACTAATTTGGCCCTTCAAGCTTCTGCGAAAGACACTAATTTGGCTATTGTAATGATATTTTCAGAAGCCAAACTATACCTGCTTTCACTCGAGACATCCTCCACCACTACATTTGTATGAGAGGCTTATAGGCTATGTGCATTTCTTTCTGGCCAACCCATTATGCAGTGTGTCTATGGTCATTCCTTAATTATCTTTTGGTATTGGAAACCCCATTTCACCTAACTCTTACACATTATCTTTTACACTTTAACTCAGAACTAAAAAAACAATATTTGGTTTTCTTTCTGACAGACAATCATCAATAAAAAACACTAAACCACTAAACATGCAGCAATTGAGTATCTACATTATTAGAGAATATTACAATATTCCATTTAAATTGTTTTCATTGCATAATCTGCCTAACTATGCCATAGCCCGCCATGCCGAATATTGTTCGCTATCAACAGTAGGCCGCGGGCAGGGTACAAAGAGTTATATTGACAATTATAAGTATTCACAAGCCGTTTGACTATTTAGCGGGAACCACCCAAATTATTGCAAAGTCTGCACGTAAATCCCCACATCGATCAAAAAGCATCTGATAAATCTCCTTTTCTTATTGGCTATACTATTTTCTCTGCATTTGACAACCTCCTTGTGCAGCTGAGTGTATTACATCACTTTTCTCTTTTAGCGGATTTTTGTAAGCTATTTAAAAAAAATATGTTAAGTAGAACTCCAATTAACCGAATCAATTGGGACCAGACCTAAAATTCGGATAATAGTTTTTTTCCGAATGAAGGGTCTATTTCAATTAATTACTGTATGTATGTTGAAAATGGGAGAAAAAAATCTTTTTAAAGAAAAAGAGCTGATGTTCCCGTGTCTGCTTCAACTTCGACATTAACGTCAATCTTAATGTCAAACACAACTTCTTCGTATTCGCCCTCTACTAAAAGTTACCTTCTGTAATGTAGTTTGATGCTAGTGACGTTTGACGGTAAAAAGATTGTTTTAAACTGGCTTTTCCCTTTTTCCAACAATTCTTTGGTGAGATAAGTTGGTGCATTATCAACAATCAGTACGTTTCCGTCTTCAATTTTGTTCGTTTTAATTTTGGATAATCAGCGATTCGGATAGTCGGAGTTCAGATAATTGGAGTTCTACTGTATGATTATCGAGGCGACTATGACAGTGATCCTAATAGTGGCCTAAGAGGCCTGTGCCTAGTCCATTCGAATTCAGAACCACACGGTGTGACCAGGAAATACAGTATGGTGATTTTTCTTTGTTGCTGTTGGAAAGCCATGACAGTGGATTTCTACATATATATACATTTTTACAATTTATTGTATATGATTTTTGGTGCTTCACTTTATAGTGGTAGCGTAAAACAGCTGGTGGCGGGCAGCGAGCATGAGTAGCAAGCATCTCAAATCGGATTGAATTGTGCCAATAAAAGAGGTGCGGCGAAATGACTCGCCACTCGATATTTAGTTAGTACTTAGCTTACAGATGTCGCTGGATTCAAGTTTTGACTTTTAAGTGGCCCAAAAGGAAATCTAATTGCTAGCGGGCTTGAAGAATAGTAATTATGAAGATCGCTTGCAATTACTTAGACTAACTATTCTCAAACAAAGAAGACAAATAGGGGACCTGAATGAGATATATGAAATTCTCACAAAATATTACGATGTATCTGGGATTAAGAATATTTACAAATTCAACGTCAACACAAATATTTGAGGTCACAGCAAAAAACTCAACCGTGCAAAATTTCAATCTAATGCTCTTAAGAAGGTTATGCAAAATAGAGTGGCCAACATGTGGAATAAAATACTATTTGAAGTTATCAGTGCAATTTCTGTCTATCAATTTAAAAATTGACTCAATTTGTACCTAGAAACTTGTTGATATTGTTTATGACTAGCTTTACAAGATCGGATCTAGACATATCAGCAAAGCAGCCTGTACAGAATAAATAATAATAAAATTAACCCTTAGCCTAAACCAGTGTTTTTCAACCATTTTTAGATCGCAACCCCCTTTTTGGTAGAAAAAAAATAAGTCTTACGCAAACCCTTTTAGACTGTAACTTAGTTCTCTCGAAGCCCCTTAGTCTCTTCCACAGCTGTAACTGTAAGCATCCAATTAATACAGTTTTTTTTAAAAAACAATGACGAAAACAACATTAATTTTAACTGTTTTTCACTTTCGAAACTGCACCTAGCTGTTTCTATCTTAGATCAACATAAAGTTTTGTAAAAGCAATAGCAAAACACATAATAAATGTGTTTCTCTTTCAAAACTGTAAATGTTAGCATATTAGATAACTAAAGATTTTGTAATATTTCAGATTGTTTATTTTTAGATATCGCATATATCGATATATTTAGATTCGCAAGCCCCCAGGGGGTCGGGACCCACGGGTTGAAAACCACTGGCCTAAACCATAGACACAACGTACAATCAAATAATATAAAAGTTTAAGAATAACAATGTGCTTGAGTGCCAAATATACCATGAATTAACCTTGATATTCCGCATCTACTTAGTGGGAAAGACGATGGGCTGACGCACTTCCTTCCCGTCCGCTTTATGAGAAGCGGGGAGATCCTTCACCTTGAATCCATCCTGATTATCATCGGGCCAGCTGTATATCTTGGGCAGTGATGGCCGGTAGTTGAAGTCGTACGTCTGGTTCTTTATGAACGGTAAGTAGTCTTTCGGGTCGGGATACACGGATGCCACACCTATTACGGGTTGAGGATCGATTCGGGAAGCACGGGGTGCAAGGGGTAATGACACAGGGTAACAAACATGAAACACAATTCATTATCACGCTATCACACAATATTATTATTTAAACACAGTAAAAAAACATCAATGTGTTGATCGCAGAGAAAGCCTCTGAGTCTATAGTATTGACATACTAGAATAGACCACGCGGCCAGCCTGAGAAATCGATAGAGGAATAGAAAGAGAAAGCTGCGTATGGGCCCCCTCTAACCTTGTGTAGTCGCGCATGCGCGGGACATACAAAAATATATACTGAGTGCAACGCTTTGAAGTCTCATATAAACGCACATGCGTCACTAGACAAGGATAGAGGAGGCCCATATGCAGCTATCTCTTTCTATTCCGCTATCGCATTCACTCCCAGTCCACCTTCGTACTCACGCGGTCTATTCTAGTATGTCTACGGTCTATAGATATTGTAATATTTCTAAAAAATATTAAAATGGTTAGTAAAAGATACACCGCTATAAGGCCTCATAAGATGACAAATCCAATGTCCCAACACAGAGGGAGGGAAATCATTTTACCACCGAAGCTATTCTTAATGATGATGGAAAAAAATCCATTTTGTAGATTTCAGATGAAAGTCGTAGATTATATGTATATAGTCAGATAGTTACAAATTATTGCATTCAATTCAATGATCAATTATTTATTTTTTTAAATAATTTTGAAAATTGAAGCAGTTAAAGCCAGGTAAATTCAGAACTTTGTAAACTTTTTGTCAGTTTGATTTAGTTGTGCTATTTATTTGGTCCCTTCAAGAGCATATACATACTGTCAAATAAATACTGGGAATTGTTTATCTAAAAATTCTATGTACAAACTAAACAAAAAAATATTTGCTGAAGTTGGTAGCAAAATATTTAACAGTCCATAGAGTTTTGACGCAATTTGTCAACCAGTTTGCTTAGATGACCTCAGGTAAGCACTGCGATTTTCTTAGAAAAGGTCATAAACAGGTTGCTAAAGACATGCTTGAACGAACTGTATTCTGGAAATTCATCATAGCGGGAGTAAGGGATTCCATAGACGGACTGCTTGAAGTTGTCCGTCTATGGAGGCCCTAAGGGTTTATGAGTCTGACACAAGAGTTTGTCAAAAGGGTTTATGAGTTTGACATGCAAACCAGCCCCAATCCTTGGAACAGCGATTCGATAGCGAGTCAAATATGAAAAAAAACATGTCAAAGTCCCTTAAAAATCTAATTTTCTATGACTATCGATGTGTTGTCAACTCTAAATTCATTCCTGACCTGCAGAGGGGCAAACAGTCAACAAACAATATTTTTGAACGTTATGAGGCAGCTGTGAGAAAACACCTGAGAAGTGGAATAACAATTCTTGGATACTGTACTTAGACACATCGACACTTAACACGAATTTTTGACCAAAAACTCAACGAATGTCTTCGACGACCAAGCGCTATATTCACCAGATACGACCCCGTGACAGCTTTTCTCTTCACCAAACTAAAATTACATGTTGCGTCCATTGAAGCCATAATACATACATAATTCGAGGAGGGAACTGAAAGCTATATCAGTAAAAGCACAGAAGTGTTTCGACAAACGGATTATTTATTAGCTTAAGTATATCGCATCAAAAGGGGTATATTTTATAGCTGTCAAAATAAATTTGGATGATTAAGTCAATATTTTGTGTTTTTTTTTTAACAATTCCCGATATTTATTGGCAGAGCGGTACTCGTTTTACTGTATATTATAACGTTTCCTATTTCTTACAATATTAAACCTCTTCTTATTGGATATTTTCGAGTAAGATATTTTCAACATCGTCAACTTCATTCAAATTCAAAGAAAGCTAGAAGCTTTCTGCGCTCTCTTGGCATGCAGGGACTCACAAAAGCACCAAACGATTTATATTATTAGCACTAGCATGTGGATCTTACCCTCGTCGTACGCGCATTTAGCGACTTCAACTGCAATCTGCAGTGAGATGTCCTTAATATCGGTCAAAGGTGGGTAAAGAGAGCCTCTATCCAGATCGTCCTCCGATACACATTCTGCGAGAGTCTGTGAAAATATGAAATTTACGATTAACATTGATTCAATGAACCCAATAAAGACTGAAGAAAGCTTATGCATGAAACTGTAGGTGCTATCGTGGATACAATTATTTTTACACAACAGAAAAGTCAAGGTCCGGATGACATTGAGTTTTCGGTGTCATTGTGGATGGATCCATAGTGAGACTTGAAAACCATACAACAGTATCTTTAATCTGGAAATCACTACATGTTCGTAGTCTGTTAAAGTATTCAAACTTTTTTTTCTCATAAACAAATGACGAAGCGTACTTTGGTGCATGGAGACATGCATGTCCTCTCGCTCTTTCCCATACATTTTTCACATGTGGTGGAACACAGTGGTGCCAGCTCGCTTACACCTTAGTGATGCGGCCAAGCATTGCCCAACGTGTAGAGCGGGCATTTGAAATATTCATGGTTGGGGATCATTTCAGTGATTTAATCGAATACCTTTGATGGAATCCCATTATTTTTCACGATTTTTCATATACGCTAAGAGCGACGCAATCTCCGGGAGTTTGATAGCTTAAAACAGACTTCTATCTCTTTCTTTCCTACGGCGGACGCATAGAGCGCCTACTCTTTTGGGTTTTGCCTAAAATCTAGGTGATATTATAACAACTTTAAGATACACCATATCATTTTGGACACAGTGATACAGCATTTATTATCGGGTATTAGATTGATCAATGCCATATTATGTTTTGGCAACCCTTCTTCAACGGTGACCTGCAGGTGGTGCTGATAGCATTGTCCGGCTAATAGCAATTCATTTGGCAACACAATTATAACAAACAAACAAAAATTGCATTTTTATATAGGCTGATTACATAACAGAAATAATACGGATATATTAGAATGCCATCTATAAGTCTATTTAAACATTAATAAATAAAGAAATGATTGAAATAAAATAAAATAAAATTATAGCGCTTAATTATTATGTATTGAAACCTGTATAAAAAATTAAAATTGATATCTTTATGTAAATAATATTAAAATAATAAGAACTGTGAATTAAAACATCCTTTGTTATTATATTATTATTTTATATTGATATATAGAAAACCATATATTGGGCTCCTGAACATAAGAGAAGATTAATCAATGTTTGGAACTATGAGTGCCATCCACTCATTGCATTTTGTAGTAAAATCCTAGCTGCCAAAACGTAGTATGGGATTGAGCAATATTATACCCTATATAATTAATGGCAATAGCGACATGCGCTATGTGTAATGATTAGACAACAGCATGGTGCCAATACATCATAGGCAAAATATCTGACCTTAACCTAAAGATCTACAAGACCTATATGCCCATATGGCTACCAGGTATGGAGTCCATACTTTGCTAAGGACGTAGCATTTTAGGGGAAATAAGTTGGCGCTACACTAAAAGCCTAGGAAGAAAGACTACGAACACTCAGTTTATCAATGCTCTAGGATCGTTCCTAGAGCATTGATAAACATTGCCGTCGTCGGCAACAAGGGAGACCTTATTGAGACTATCGCGAAGAGAGATTTTTAGACCTACTATTATTTATGACATGGAAGACTATCGCGGTTTTTTGACATTATAAATAGGATAAAACGAATTTACTGCGTGAAGTTTGTGCAGCCGACTTTTCGGCGATGTTGTAACCGCCGTTGTTCAGGTTAGACTCCCTCGTTCCTTTTATCCTATTTACTATTATTTAGGTGTATTTCTCGTGACCAATAAGTAGTCTGTGAAGTCACTTTGGCGTATGAATGTAAACGTAATAAAAATGAAAGTTTCGCAAGAGAGCTTACCTTAGCTGCTTTCAAGAACATCACGTCGGATATGTGGTGGCTGGCAGATGTTATCACTCCGAGACCCACTCCGGGGAAGATGTATGCATTGTTTCCTTGACCAGGATGTAATGTTTTACCATTGTATGTGACTGGATAGAAAGGTGAACCCGAGGAGAAAACACATCGGCCCTGTCAAGAAATATTGCAGAAATCAGACGGTTGAGATGGTTGCGAGACTCGAATATAAAAAATGGAGCAAATATGTTTAAACAAACGGTTAGATTATTGCACTTCTGTTCAATATCATCAATGATATTGAATCAAAAATATCACCAGATGTTAAAACACGTCTCTATGCTGACAATACAATTTTCTAAAATAAATTTCATTTCAAAAATAAAAATGTAAAAGATAATGAAAAGTCGATCAACAAACCAAGTAAAGAAAATTAACTTATCAATTATACATGATAAAGGGTGGGCCATGAATTCGTAAACATTTAAGAAAAACTTTTTGACTTATTATTTTATTTTTTATTTATAGGAATTTACTGTTGAAAAATAACCTCTAAATGACCACCATCTCGATTTTGATATTCTTCTAATCGAGTATGCAAAATTTTGAAATTCGTCGGCAAAGAGGTCGTGAGATAGTCTGCGCGCAGGTGCTAGTCACTGCCTGAGGTGTAAGAGGGGTGAGACGAAAGTGATAGAGGGAGTGAGACGGGAGCGAGAGAGGAGGTTAGAAGCACTTCAGACGGTGACTAGCACTTGCGAGTAGACTATAGCAGCCATCTCTTCTCTAATTTTTGCTTTTAATTGAAGCCGTGTCTTTGGTTTATTAGTGTAGACACGACTTCAAATAACCCGACAAAAAGAAATCTGCGCAAAACTTGCTCGGACACTGATTCACGTTGTGTAAATCGTAATCAATGCGAAATAAGCGCCTCATGGTAATAAGCAAATCATTGTTTAACTAAAATTATTATACGCAAAAGGCGTGCTGCAGCCATGTGAAGTAATCCATTGTACCCAAATATCCGAGAAATGACCTACCGTTAAGTGCCCTCCCCGCGCTGCCTGTGTTTGTGCGGGAAGTTCGATTTAAATGTTTACGAATTCTTGGCCCACCCATATGTTAATTAAATGCATGTTTTATCAATTAATGCGAATGTGACCGTGGTTCTGAAGAGCATTCCAGTTGAAAATGTTGCCAATGCGTTCCAAAGTCTCTACTGGTCTCGGATTTCATGGCAAAGGAGGGGATGTATGTTGTATATAATATGGCAAAAATGTATATATAATATGTATATAATATGGCAATAATGGCAAAAAAACATTTTTTTTTGCCATTATTGAATATTTTACTTTGAGGTCGCCCCGGAACTTATTGAATCGAGGATATTCATAAAGCCGTCTCTCACCTCTGTATGTGTGTATGCAGCTTCAGCAGTGCACTCGGCTTTACTGGTAGGGTTTGAAAGTGCAAAAATGATCGGTCTCTTACTGATTGCTGCCATTTCATTTAAAATTTCTGTCGTGAACAGACCACCAACCGTTGAAGCACCTAAAAAATATATTAATTCATTAGATTTCAAAGAGGCATTGGATTAAATCTCTGGAAATTCTTAACGCATTCAGTCTCAAAGTTTTTGGTAATCTCCAACAAAAAAAAAATGGAATCAATTTGAATATCTCGACAGATAAACGTATAAGGAGCCACAAATTATCGGTACCTACCTGTCTTAGTCATAGCCAAAATTGATGATTATTTAAAGGAGGCACGACTATATTTTTTTTTCTTTCAAGCTCACAATAATTCAATATTACGTGGTAGAATCAGCAAAGGAGCAGACACACTAGTCTGAGTACAATACGCCTCTTAAGAGACGGTGCTGAAACATGTCCCTAGATTATTTGGTCTTACTATTCTCACATTACTGTGTTGCAATATAAATATTTTTTCCCAAAACGTAGGGTCTACTCTTTCTGGCCAGACAGTATGCTTGAGTATAATAATTTGGCAACCCTCTGTATATTATTTTAAACTCCTTACCGATTAAAACGGTCGGTTTGACCTTTTTCACGACTGACAGGAGGTCTTTTTCCGCAGGCATGTCTTTCTTAAAAACGTCGGCTGGACCCAGGGAGACACTTCTAGAGGTGGTAAGCAGACCTTCTACATCCACCATGAAGATGCGGGCGCGGGCTTGCTCTACTGAGATGCCCTCATTGACCATTGCTGCCACTGTGAAATTAGCAATCCCAGTGGAGGCCTGTGAAGAAAGGCTTACATTGTTATTATTGTTAAAATTTTGTGAAATTCATGCAGTAGTCCCTCAGGGTAATATTCTGGGCACAATACTTAATTACACAGCTGATCTTCTGCAAGTTAAGAACATAATCACGGTATATAAGTAAGTACCTCAATGTCCAAGGGTAGAAATTTTTCACCCAGGTCAAAATTGTGAAATTTGTGAATTGTAATAAAACTTTTGGTGTTCTTTTTAATGGTGAGGTCCATTCGTTTTAGAACTGGACAGCAATACCACTTTTTCTACGTTGAAATTCAGATTGGTTTTAAAATCGCACACCGACCCATGAGCTTGGTTTTAAACTCTGTATTTTCTGTATGCACATCTGGATTTTTAAAATATAATTTCACTTATTTGTCAAAAGAAATTGATATTAGTTACCTCATAATACAATTTCTGATGTATTAAACAAAATAAAGAAAAAAAAACACCTAATACATTAAAGGCGCACTTCACAAAAATTATTTTTCTCTGATTCAAGTAAATGACAAATGTTCACCTTTGATACACAGAGGTATTCAAGTGTAATATGTAGCTCAAACTCAAACAAAGAACGAAAAATCCCTAAGCAAGACACACCACCGCTTATGGCGTTGGCAGGCTAAAAATCTATTTGAGCATTTTAAGGACCATTGAGGATTATGAAACTAATCTCCCAAGTAAGTGAGCTGGTTGCAGTGCAATTTTTAATAAAATCTAAATTAAATGGATTTTCAGACTTACTCCTCCAGCACCGGCGAAGACAAAGATATTCTCGTGAAGTTTCCGCTTTGTGATCCTCACGCTGGCGTATAAACCGGCAACTACGACGGCTGCCGTTCCTTGGATGTCATCGTTGAAGGTGCAATACTGATGACGGTATTTTTGAAGAAGTTTGAAGGCGTTGTGCAATGCAAAATCTTCAAACTGAAACAAAGAATGATTGTTGATAATTTGATTACTATCAGTAACAATTGAAATGATATAGTCATATTTGTCCTGTCCACCCTAGAACGGGCTAGTCCTAGTTGGGTGACAGAAACAAATAAGCAAAAGGTTAAGGATTTGCCATTCGGTTCCTGTTATTTTTATAAGCTAATCAATGTTTCATAGTAATTAATTCTTAAATAAATAAATAAATAAATATGCTTACCTGAATAAGGGTATTTTGTCCATATCGTTTGACTACAGCCCCCATAAATTCATCTAAAAATTCATCATACTCAGCACCGGTGGCCCTTGTCTGCCTTAAACCTATATAAAGTGGGTCTTCCAGAAGATCCTGAAAGAAATGAGAAGTAAAGGGTAATTTATATTTGTTCATTATCTCAACTAATTACCCGAGAAACTAAGCATATTCGAAAATCGGCAGCGACATTTTTTTGAATAATACTGTTATAATCATGTCATAATTAAATCGTAGTTTCTTATAGGAAATATTTAGGTTTGGGTTTGTTTTTTTAAAGGACACCTTAACCCTCTAAATGCAGGAGACGCGCTCGAACAGCTCTTTCCATAAGATTCCACGGGGTATGCTATTATCGCGTTGCGTATAATCTCTGAGCTATTACTGCTATGTTCCCGTCAAATCATTTTCTGTGGCTCTGTAGATAGACATTAGGCGTTGCGCAATTTACGTTCAGTTATGCAGCAGCAGTCGTTCAGATTGAGTTGTTTATATCGTGACGATATATATATTCTTAATATGTCAAAACGAGAAAAATCTTCTGGTGACGAGACTGACGATACTTAAGACAGTAAATCCAGGGAAGATTCCATGAATTTGAGAAGTGACAACAGCAGTTCTGAGGAAAGATTCAGAAATAGAGATGAAGAATCGGATGAAGATGATGAATTTGCAGGTTATCTTTGCAATTATAAGTTATGTGTATGCGATAAGATGTGAGGTTGAGACTCTACCAGCCGGTCACTCCACCAGTCGGTAACTCAGGAGGCGGGCTCTACCACAGGTGGGAAAGCACTCAAATGTATGCCTGGCTGCACTCAAATATATGCTCGCAGTTCCTCAGAACTTCAAGTAACCTTACGACTATGCATAATCCACTATGTTGTTTGAAAACTAATTAAAGAAATTAAATACAAAAAGAATAATGTCACAAACCTAGTCAAAATAAGCATTCTAGAAACTACTAAAAACAAAAAAATAAAATAAAATTGAATTAAGAAAAGCTTTGAGGTTCTGCTTGATAATAGACATATGTTGAGGTCAGTCACAGGGCATTTAAATGCCATGAGGTCTTTGTTACTAGTGTCATCTGTATGACATTCATGGCTCCTAATGGTTCCAAACAGCTTGGACCTGACAGCCAGTTTGTGATACCTTGGGTCGGCTCAACTGACGGGTTAGCTCCAATCCGTTAGCCTACTCGAAGAGAGACTTAACCTAGAAGGGCCGCTGTGAACTCTGCTGCAATCTGCAGTCGTAGACAGTTGGGATCGGAAGTGTGGATCCGGGGGAGCACTTCGGCCGGAACTGGGCGGTTTGCGTACCAAGCTGTATCACCCAATCGCTTGCTCAATCCAGTGAATAATCGGGGGAATCTGGAGACGTATTTTTTTTAAGGATCGGGGGCGACGTATTTTTTTCTATTGATCTGGCGTAATCTATCCTTAGAAACGGCCCGTTGACCACCCGATCCCGAGTGAGGTTGATGGGCAAAGGGCGCCACGGATCCGTTTGTTCTCAAAATCTTTGTGTTCCCTCCATGGGAACACAAAGATCAATCTTTGTGTTCCCACAATGGCAAATGTCGTTATAACTCCCAGGAGTGGCGGGTTCACCCGTAGGCATTCATGCTAGCTCTGCCTACCTCATGGGTAACACGACCACATCGCATTGACACAAGCATTGAATAATAATCACAAGTTAAAACTTCAGGAAATGGTATGGCCAAAATACATCATCGCTGCTTGAAGCAACTGCCTACCTCAAAAATATTTTTTATGGCTAAATTTAAAAAATTAAGAAACCTTGTTGTTTGTTCCGACATCCAGCGTAATGGGTAAACACTGATGTGGTTTCACACCTGCTAAAGCAGTGTATAAAGACAGCTTTCCTACTGGAATTCCCATTCCACACGCTCCTAGATCGCCGAGACCCAATATCCTCTCGCCGTCGGTGACTACGATTACACGCACGTCTGGTTCTGGCCTGGAACAAGTGTTAAAAGATAGTACATCAAAAATGGCATGCTCTAGAAGTGAGAAGAGATGAATGACACATTCAGTATGGAATAACGGCAAAGCGCTACCGCTTTGATGAAGGTCAGTACACCTACGTGTACTGACCTTCATCTAAGGCTGTGCTATGCCTAGCAGTGCAGGTGTTATTACTACAACAGGGACAAGAACTATTCCATGAAAAGCCTCAGGGAGCGAGGTTACTGGGGTCTGAAATTGTATGCTGAAAGGAATTTAACCCATTCGATACCAACTGCACAAAAGACTGGTTGCAAACCGAAAGTGCAATGATATTGAACTGCAATTATCAGTCAGTATAAAAAAGCAGCCGTCAGGACAAGACTGGTTTAAAACAAAAATTATCTTTGAAGTGTGTAAAAATAAAATTTGATATTGGTTTCAATTTAGCCTCTAAAATAAGAGACCATGTGGTAAGAAAAGAAAAGTGCAAAGAATGAATGAATGAAAATCTCTTTATTGCACAATAAAAATAAGGTACAATGGAGACAAAGAAAGATTTGTCAACAATGCTCCAAAGACAGTAAATATAGATGCACTAATTACTCTTGCCCTGCTTGTGTCGGTAACCCTGGATTATGTTTGGAAGATTGTTTCAAGCTTTATATGCACAACAAGCTTTATATGGACAACAAAAGTAAAGGTCGTTCCAGGAAAATTTCTCACCTTATTCTTTTCTTCATTACTGAACCTTAACCGCTGGAAAGCTAATTTCAGGATCGGTGGTTTTCTGTTGTGATGATTTCCAGGCTGCCGATCTCCGCATTTATGCAATTATGCAATTATATGCGGTAAAAGTCTCTTTCATTAAATAAGCCACCGTTGTATATTAGTATGCGTGCGCTAACACTTCCTACAAGCAAATTCTCGAGGATTCAAAATATGCCCTCGTGAGTTTCATTCCCATAGCTGGCTTTCTAAGGGTTAAATAACGATTTAATGTTACCTATTTTTAGAATAAATGTTATTCAATTTAATGATGTGTTTTTATTTTATTTTATATTGCACACCTGGTGCTCAATCAGTTCCTTGTAATAAAAATATTCAGAGGAGCTACCTGCACACAGGCGTGCAATCATCTTATGTGGGGAACATGTTACAAAGGGAACATGTTTTTTAAAAAGCAAAAATGGTCAATATAAAGCAAATAAAAAGTATTCTGGGGATGGTCTCCAAAAATACTTGCTGTCTCGAATGGGTTAATTAAAATATCAGAATCTTTGGTGTCCAGTCATCAACATCAGAAAAAATATTTCGTGAATTTGGCTGTATAAAATAAGAATTTCACAATGCGGGAAATCGGACGCATTAACAAATAAAATAAATTCGTGCACTTACCAATTTCTCAAGATATTGTAGACATGTCCCCTGTCATTTACTGTTATGAATAAACCTCTTGGTCGCCTGTAGATGAGTCCAAACTTTTGGCAAGCGAGGCCAACGGTTGGGGTATAGACGATCGGCATCAAATCCGTGACATTCTCCGACAAAAGCCTGAAGTAGAGCCTCTCATTTCTATCCTGTCCAGAGACAAAGCATGGCCGTAAGAAAATGATTTAGATAGGGCTACAACCAGAAAGCTAGCTATAGGTCGACCAATGAAGGATAGCTAAAACAAATTAAATTTGATTTTTTGAGGACTGTCATTCGAAAATATTAAATGATATGATAGGAATAGAATCGAATAAGTCCAAGTTTGACTCTTGGGGGCTGCGAGTTTCATACCTTATCAAGAAAGGGGTTCTTATTATGAAACACTTTCACATACATTAACTAGAAGAGGACAGTCAGACAGACAGCCAGACGGCCAAGTCTTACTAATAGTATTCCTTCATTTGTTTTTGTATAAAACCAAAAAAAAAAAAACAGATGTATAAATTCACCATCATAATACATAATTTAACAGAAATTGCCATAGTTGCCGAAAAATATTAAAATGTATCATAAATCAATTAAGAAACTGATAAATAAATTTCAACATTTTGCAAACCGCGTTTCACGTTATTTGTGTCGTCTCTGTTATTTTGTAGACAAGGAAAATCACTAATGTCGCCAAATGTTCACTATAAGAGTTTATTATTAAAGGAAGATGTTTAGAAGTTATATTTTGATTTTATTTCAGAATAATTACTAGAATAGAATAGAATAACTTTATTGTCCTAATGAATATTACACTGGTTTTATAAAAAAAGACAATTTATGCACCAATGGCGGACTTACCACTATAGCGATATCTTACAGTCAACCATTTGATAAGCTAATTCCTAATTGTCACCGTACAATACACACAGAAGTAATAAAGTTAAATTTAAAATAAACTTATACAAATATATGTCAATAACTTACGCTAAGGTTGCCCAGGGAAGGATAAAGGAGAGGACAGTATGAGTATTTGGTTAGTGGCTGTGTAAAAATAAATGTTTCTTCAAAAACTTTTTGAAAGTGAGCAACGAAGGTGCATTGATTTGTATCGTGATTATTGATGCAAAATATTTTGATAAGGTATTTTAATATTATTTCAATTTAGTTTTTTTTTGGGTGTTTTTATTTAAATATTATTAAATTGTGGTTACGTAAATAAGTTTGTCCTGAAAACCAGGATAAATATGTTCTGAGGATATCTATAATTTGCAGCGTTTGTAGTTTTATTACATCATCTTTGTCTATTTAGTTTCAATTTTTAATTTGTGTTTTTTTCTATAATATGTTTTTTATAATAACAGCTGCAAATAAATATTTAGAATTTAAAAAACAAGTTGGCATCAACACGAGCGGGCGCAAGGTGCAAGGAGCAAAGCAATAAATTTTCTTTATATATCATGGTTTATATGAGGCTTGGTCAACCTGAAGCTCGGTGAGTATGAGTAAACAGTGAAGTGGGTTATTTTAAAATTACGTTAAAATCTGTTAATAAATGAATAAGGGAACAAGAAGAGTTTTTGTATTGTATTGTATTGTATAATAAGAAGCAATGTTCATTGATACTATTTCAAAGAACAGAAAGTAACTTTAAAATCGCCTATTTTACGCCTCACCCCATACTAGTATTATTATCATATTATGATTTATTTGATTCTGATTCTTTTATTTTAATTTCATCAAATAGTTGTACTAATATTAGGTGTGTCCTGAAGACCAGGTTAAGAGATATCCCGAAGATAACTTTAATTTTCTTAGAGATTAACTTAAGTTTGTAGTTTTATTACATAGTCTTTGTCTATTTTCAGTCTCAACTTGTAATTTTGTGTATTTTTGTCTATTTCTGTATTGACAGCTGTAATCTATTATTATTATTATTATTATACCTACTTCAAAATCTTGAAAAGTTAAGAATTTTTAGAAATTTTTGGATTTGGTAGATTTTGGTATTCCTAATTATACGTTTTCATTTTTATCCTAAGAGCCATCCGAATGGCCGAATTAAATAAGTAAATATACAATATAAAATGTATTTACCTGTAATTCTACCAAATATAGGTATTTGTTTAGGTTATCCTTATACCGGTCAAGAGATATGCGACATGTTTCAAGCTGTTCTTCTTGGGTTTTGAATCTGGCTGGCTGTAGTCCGTGGATACCGAGTGCTTGTCGCTCCTCCAAAGTAAAAGCCAATCCCTAAAATGATAAAAGGAACGTTTAAAGTATTTTTGAAAAGAGGAAATGAGATTGGCTTCATCTTGTAGTTGTTAAACAATTGTGAATATATGAATTTCGGACTAGCGTAATGATAATCTTCTTTTACCTCTTTCCAGCTGCCCTATCCACTGTGAAAATTAGCAATCGTTAGAAGTCGTGCAAACGAAATGCCTCTTGTATATTGGTCACCCATGATGTAACCCAAGTAACCCCTGTATGTATATTATAACCCCCCTTCAAATCCATCTATTTTTAGTTATCATCTCTTCAAACTCCTGATTAACCCGAATAGTGTGCAGAGAAAGGGGTAGTTTTTAAATAACATTGTAGATGCATCTGTCTGGCTTTTTCAGTGACCATTTCAGGGTGTTCATGCACTCCACCATTGAGGGTGTTCATGCACTCCACCATTGAGGTTAAAGTAAAAAGAGTTGGCTTGAACTAACAAGGCTAAGGCTAAGAGTTGGATGAGGCTAAGACTGTCTTGCAGCAAGCTAGAATATGCCTAGCTGTGCAAGGGTAGCGAACGGTTTCGTGCAGCTTGGGCCATAAGATCCAATTTATTCTCGGATCGGCCCAATTCACGATTCAGCTCCTATTTAGAAGCCACCTTGTGTGGAAGGCTACCCCGGGTAAGACTCTCGCGTATCAGGCCTCATGGCTGGTGTATCGGTATCTCTTGGTGGAATTGCCTCCCGGCGCTACTGGACAGTTTGTGCACCGTTCGGCAACGTCAATCGATTGTGCACTCTGACTAATTGCTGAAGGAGTCTGGAGACTATGGAAATATACTGTCTCCTAAGCAGCGGGGTGGATGTTGCCTGTCGTCGACCACTCTTGAAATGACCATTAGGCTACCTGATCCTGAATTCAGAGCCGGGCAAAAGATGCTTTTGGTCTATGATAGATTCAAACCGAATCACCGTTGAACATACGACAGGTAGAGGTCGCGCAAGTGACTTCGGACCCGTGACCATTTGGGAGGTTGGAGGTATCCTGATGGCTGATGGTTAATTCCAGACGGAGATATCCTTCCGAAACCGGAAGTCAGGGGGCGAGTCTGCCCACAGGTTACCTATCCTGGTGCCTCTCAGTAAGGCGTTGGTCTCCGACGGGCATGTTGGCATAGCTAGACATTAGATTTGTATTGTCTCTTAGTTTTCTACGCTCATTCCACTGCTAAAAGAATGAACACATATCGTTATACCAGCCTGGGGTGACGGGTTCGCCCGTTGCAGTCGACACAACCCTACTGTGTAAGGGGTATTGTTGCATGGAGGCAGGTGTACTAACTTGCAGCCAGCTAAAATATATTTTTATCAAAATCTTCAACATCTCACCTTATTTAGCCTAGGATCCCGGAGATGGTCGATGCCCATGACCATAGCGGGGCAGATGATGTTGCCGGTGACCTCGTGGTACTCCCGGCACGGCTGCGAGTGGTTGACGCCGCCGCACGGCTGGCCAGCAGCCGCTGCGCACGCTGCAGCCGCCTTGTTCCATGCCGCTGTTAACACGGATATCCTCGAACCAACCCTCGGTCTGGAATAAAAAGAAAAACAAAATTCAGGTTGTCTTTTATCTCACTACAAGATCACTGGATGCTATATAGGTAAGTAAGCACATGATCCACAAAGTACTTTTTTTGCTTGTTTCAGTCATATCTGCAGTTATATAGCGTGCCATAACAATCTCTCTTCTTGTGGATAATGCTGGGCATGCACGTTTGAAGGTGTCAACTACAACGGGCAAACCCGTCACCTCAGCAAGTTTTAACGATGTTGGATTGTTCTGTTTCCTGTGAGATGAGCGTAGAAGATTTGGGACGAAACAGTCCACTGTCTAGTTACGCCACTCGCCCGTAAGAGACCAACACCTCACCGCGAGAATCTGGGTGCGCAGGCCGACACTCGCACCCTTACTTCCAGTACGGTCAGCTTCGAATATGAATAATTTTTAAACTATATTTTTTCCATTTTAGTGAGATAGCAGTATCTTAATATTAGCACAATCGTTAAATTATTGTTTAAAAATATACCTTTTTTTTTTAAATATCACAAATGACGAACAAAATCTGGTGATTTGGAAATAAATAAATACAATATTTATGGTGACTTTTTCAATTAGATTTTTTTTCTTTTAGTATGTTTTTAGTACGTATGATTTCTGAGTTAAATAATAAAATAATCAAATTTTGGATAAAGTTATAACTTTGCACCTTAGACCACAGGGACAATTGTCCCATCAATTTATGTATACAAAATCTATTGAACCAATATTCACAAAACTTGACATACATGGTATTTACATTGCTCTTTAACAGTTCTAAGTATCAAACATTTCCATACTCTACCGCAAACCTTATGGTTCTCAAATGGTTAAGAGAGCAAACTCACTTCTATATCTCATAAGAAAAGCTTTTTCTGTTATCACCAACGATCTAATTCTCAAGCTCTATAAAACCTATTTTACGCTCTTCTAATACTTCTACCAGGTATGGGTACTTTAAAAAGGATATAGAGCACCGTAAAAAGGATATAGAGTTTAAAAAAGAGCAACGAAGTTGATGCTATCACTAAGGAACAAACCGTACGAAGTAACAATGAAAGAACTCCGTCTAACAACATTAGAGGAACGTAGGCAACGAGATGTAAAAGAAACGTACAGAATGCTTCACGTTTATTATAGTGTGCCCAACCTCGAGAACATGTATACCATGAACACCAACAAGCACCTCCTTGGACACTCGTTGACACATACCTATATATTTTCATTTATAGTATGCCACTGTTAAAGACGTTAAAATTCATTTAACTATTTATTAAATATTATATAAGTATCAATATAATATTCTCTAAGTAGAAATGCTCCCCATGAGACACTTTTTGACAAATTAAGTAGTGGGGATGCTTGGAATGCATTGCTCGTGGAAGTGATAAATGCTTACTGACAATAGCTTAACCCGTCGGACGCCAACAGTGCCTATAGGCACTTTGCGTCGTTCGCCAGATTTGTGCGTAACCATTGTGGCCGACCCCTATATATATTATCTATATATATAAAACAAAGTCGGGTTTGTTCGAACACTTATAACTCGACAACGGCTGGACCGATTTTCATGGTTTTTGATTTGTTGTATTTGTCTCCGTCCCGAATAACAGAATAACTATTAAAAACATTGGAAACTTAACGAAAAAAATAATAAAAGAAAAAACATTTTCCCATACAAAATGTTCATGGGTTACGTAACTGTCAAACATATAATGTTCATCCCGTCGATACGGTAAACTCTCCCCTCAAATTAAAGAAAGTATTTAAATAACGGTTTCGAATCGAATAAAGTATTTAAATAAAGGTTTCAATATATATCCACAATATTCGGACCACATTATTACATAGTTTAATTCAATCATGTCATGCTGACACGTGATTGATATACTTAATTTTTGTACTTTTATATTTCTTTTTGTGTTATTATCTTAATAAATTAGTGACCTTAATATTTATTTTGTATTCATTGTATTACATCATAAATTAAGTTCAGCTAATCTGTAACACGACATTCATTGACCGTTAGGTGGTACGAAGTTCGTCGGGTCAGCTAGAATAAATATATAATATACACGACTAACAAGATTTAATTCTAGGTAACAAGAGATTCATGATATCATCAATCACAAACAAATTTGTGATCAGCAAAAATAATATTGTCAGTATTTATTTACAAAATCGACCAAAAAGTTGCGGCGCAGTTTTTTGCACGCGAAGGCTGGCTTTCGAGCGCTTAAAGAATAAACTTCACATTTGTCATTGTGCAAAACAGTCACAAGTTTAAAAACAATTGCCTGTGATATACAAGTATTGTCTTGCGCTGCTAGTATATACTATAATAATAATAAATAATAAATAAATACTGTCAATAAGTACCTATATTTATTGACACCCCAGGAGTAGTTATTTATAAAAAGTCCCTTTTTTAAGATAGACAGTACACGATAGGAAGCATACGGAGGACAAACACATGACACAGCGCCCACATATTCTTATTTTGTCACACAGGATGAGGTGGTTAACATGTTATGGCACGAGAACAATCATTGAAGCGACGCCACTTCATCGACCAACCAATGCCAATGTCGCCACAACCATTACTTCTGGCTATTAGGAAGCAAAAATAAATAGAATGACCCTCACCACTAAATATTCAAGGCAAAATAAATCTTCACTTGATATGAAAGATTCTACTTCATCTTCTACTTTGTTTAAGCTGGAGCCGGAACCTTTTCCACAGTGCAAATATGTAACATCTTATTTGTGTGTCTGCTGCTATGTTATGATAAACGCGCATGTGGGACTAGAGAAGGCTAGAGTGGGATGCTATATGCAGCGATCTCTTTCTATTCTGCTATCGCATTCACTCACATTTCACCTTTGTACTCCCGCGGTCTATTCTAGTATGGCAATGGAAATAACATACTTATTGAAGGAATTTATTAGATATGCAACCAATTACGATTTCAATACGATTAATCGACGATTAAAGGCTTTTTCCCAATTAATCGGAATCGTTGACTGTTGCCCCGATTACTTAAAGATTTCAGATTATTTAAGAAACAGATGAAACAGGCTAAGAAAATCCTGATATATCTTAACTTTAACTACTAGTGCAGTCACTTAAGCAAAAAAAAGGGTCAACCTCGGAATGAGAGATAATAAGCTGGAAACTCGTATACACCTTCATTTTGGTATTCTAAAAGTTGTCTCAAAAGTCTCATAAAATGTCGTGTCTGCATCATAAGTTATTCAAGGCTTTTGAGACAACTTTTAAAACACCAAAATAAAGGTTTATACGAGTTTCCAGCTTATTATGTCTTATTACGAGGTGAAACCTCTAATATGATTACTACATGTTTTAACTCTTAAACAAGTGCCTACTGAAATTCAAATAAACAATAAAGGTTAATAATTTACATACTGATACTTATACACGATGAGTTTTTAATTAGTGACACCCTTGAAGCGGGTGTATCAGCACGAGCAAATAAGCAAATTTTAAATAATTTTTTGAAACAAAAAACTTTTTTTAAAAAAAAAGATTTTTTTTTATATTTTGAAAAAATAGTATAAAAAGGGATGATCGCGTTGCGCCATCTAGCAGTAGGTACAATATCACTAATATTGTTTATTCGCGAAATTTTACCTAATGATAGATGGTGCAGCGCGCTCAATGCTTGTCAAACTTTTATTTATCAGTTAAGTTTTTGAAATTTACAAAAAAAAAAGGTTATTTTTGATTTTCTCATTCTTTTTAATCAAAAGTTGCTTATTTGCTTGTACTGATTCACCCACTTCAAATCAAATCAAATCAAATCAAATCGCATTTATTGTCTTCAAAAACTTTTACATAGTTGTTTAAGACACTTTATATAGCCGCTTAATGTTAAAATAACTTTAAAATGTATACTAAATATTTCATTAGAGACTCACCACACATTTGAGTTATATTAAATATTTATAACTACAGTTAGTCATGAAATTATAATATTTAAATTAAATGGTCCTATAAATAAGAAATATAAATGATTATGGGAGACAATTATAAATAATAGTAATAATATAATAATCAATAAAATGGTACAAATGTCAAGTTAAATAAATAAAATCGAGATGGAAATTGTCAGTCATCTAATTATAATTCGTTTATATTATATAATTCTCTCGCAATAAGGTAGCCTTTAATTTCGATTTAAATTGGGCAATTTTTCCGTTTCTGCATATAATTTAAATATTCTCAGGCAGTTTATTGTAACACGCCATTCCAACGTAATTTGGATCCCTTTTGAATAATTCCAGAGATGGACGGGGTAATGCTAAATTGTGCCTACAGCTGGTGAAATCCGAGTGATGATCAAGGATGTCACTAATTTAAAACTCACCCTGTACATAGGCATACGCTGAAAAACCGGTTTCGCAACAATATGTGGTAATAAGGTGAGCGAAATCAGTAGGGATTCCTTTTCAACTGATGAGTATTTATTTGGTAATTGGTCTAATCCAAATTCAAGACGGATAAACTTTCAATTTCTATCGTCTATATTTAGATGTTAATTATTTTCGTATACTTCCGTTATCCTTAATATGTTATCTCGTATTAGCGTAGCTCAAAGTCCCTCGTAAACATTAAGTTATTTAAAAGTTTTTTACATAGAAATTTGATAGACTATAATAAAACTTATAACCGGATATTTTTAAAGCACTTTATCGTTACCGTCATTTTCAATCGTGGCACTATAGGTTTAATGCTGACTGGGACTGTAAACAGTCAACGCCTGTTTAGCGCCCACTTGTCTCGAGAACGATAGGTGTGGGCCTGCGACGTAATGAGCAACTCGACGATAGCTTGTTGATATGGATGTAATGTGAATTAGAAGAAATAAAAGAAAACGGTTCGCGTACAAAAAAATCCAAGCACAAAGATTAGAACGCGCCCAGCCGGCTGTGCCAAGAGGTCGATCAGACTGGTGGGTCGCGCCCTCGCGCAACCCCCTGAGCGTCGCTCACGAGGCAGTTTTTTTAAATCTATAATAGACGGCTCTTCAGGCGTCTATTGCCATCTCTCTCAATAACAGCTGCTACAACTGCTAACTCTTCCCACGTCTGCTTCAAACATCTACTCGTCTTAAGCCGCCCATTTCATCTCTCTTAATGCTTGGATTATCGTTTATTTTTTCTTATAATTGCGTGTGTGTGGACATTCGATTACGACCGCCAGAGAAAAATGCTCAATAAATTCTGAACGGGTTTTATAACAAAGTTTAAAATATTCCTTTAAATTGCAAATTCACAAGATATGTGAAAATTACGTTTGAATGTTTAAATTTGTCATCGGCGGTAACACACTTGATCATTTGACGGCTTTTACTTTTTTTAAAAAATGCAATGCAGTATTAAATGTCAAAGACTTATACTAGACAAATTATGACAGCATCTGGGTATTTTATTCCATTCATTGTCATTTCCTAACATGCTTGTGTATCTTCGCTAATGTCACAAAAAAATTCACACTCTCGTGTGAAAATTTTTGTCAGTCAAAGATTGTCAATGGATGATGTAGCACTTGAAAATAACTTACATTTTGCGCCTGCTAAAACAAAGATTTTTGTATCGTTTTCTAGTAACATATTTTAACGGATGGTTCTAACTTAAAGAGAAGTACACATAACAATTAAAAAACTCATTAAAAAAAACCTGATGTATCTTTGAGAAAACGGTTCTTGGCAGCCTCATTAACACTGAGAAAAATATTGGATTGATTCTTACATTACCATTTTGTTATTAGGGTTTTTTTTACAGAATAGCAATGTTTCAATAGAATTTTGTTTAAACTCCATTACTTGATTATATGTATCAACATTATCCTTACGGTTAATACGGAAATAACAGTATACTGTAGTTTCAACATGATTCAGGTGTGCGACTATAACCGTACGTATACTGCTATATGCTGCTATTTTAGAAGCGAGATCCCAAGATCGCGACGTAATGAAATAACATTGTTTTAAAATTACGACACGAAACTACCGTTACGCCATCACCGTCACTCGTCACGTTAATTCGTACGTATGAACCACAGTTTGAGTTATATACGTAATCCTTGTTGAAACATGCGTATTTCCGTGTCCGAACATCGGAGGATCGTAGACGCAGTCAAGGTTCAGATGTTAATTAAGCAGGCATCAAACAACGATGAGATTGTTTTTGTAGAAAAGACAAAACGCGTCCTTTTTTCTGTCGGGTGTTAAAATGTGACGTTGTGTCGCGCGTGACCACTGCGACAGGTGACTCCACCATCCCAAGGGCACGCATTGCTGTAGCTATACTATAAAATCAATGCTATTACCTAAGCCCCAATCACAGCAAAGGTCAATTAATTATCGAGAATCGAGACCATTCACTAGGGAAAACCCGATAGCGTTGCTGCCGGGAAACGCGGAAAACTCAACTGAGAAATAAGTTTATTACACTATTAACCTTGGCCGAATTTCCGTCGTTCTATACTTAGAAGAAAAGCAACTAAGGGGCCATCCACATATTACGTAATCACCGAAGGGGAGTGGGGATTGGAGCTGAGGCTAAATTACTTGGGGGGGGGGGGGGGGGGAGGGGGTGCCCGTCCTGATTACGTAATCAACTGTGGTCACCGCATCGCAAATTTTTTGGTCTAAACCTGCACGGAAAACCGCAGTGCCACGCCTAAGACACCCCCCCCGCACGCGCGATGTGCGTATACTCCATGCGGTCGTCTGCGATTGAGTCGCCCGGGTCTGTTCCTAGAAAAGCTGCCGTCTGAAGATTGGGATTTGTAAAATAAACCAAAGAGTTTGAGTTTTTTTTATTACTTTAAATCAATAAAGTACATTTTTAAAAGCACTTGGTTCCCGATTCCCCACATTTTCCGCAAATACGGTTGATTCGGTTAAATCTTGTGGGTGGGGGGGGGGGGGGGGGGTCATGCCGCTGATTACGTCTGTTGACATGGGGGAGGTCCGAAAATCCCAAAAATGTGATTACGTAATATGTGGATGACCCCTAATCAGTTGCGATACTATAAATGACGCCACTTAAAAAAAATCCATATAAAAATCATTATTTACAAATCCTGACTCGCCCAAAATTGATATCTGCAAGAAATCATCCTAATAAAAACTATGTTCTATACTACTTTTTTTTATGTTAACTTGAGAAATCCCTTTAAGAGGCCGTGCCGGCCGTGGCGGCCAAAAGCTATATGAAGGATAATTTTGTGGCCTGGCCCTGTGAGAACACGAAAAAGAATTTTAATACAATTATGTCGGATTTTAAAAACCCGGTCCTTAGGCTATCATTTCGCCAAAAACGAAATTGGTAAATTATTTCCATATTAATTGTAAATCATCTTTATTCTGTTACTGTTTTCCAAAAAAATATAAACGAGCGAGATTTGTCTTCAGTTTTTGAAAAACCTAGAGATGATTCCCAATATTAAAAAATACTATTTACACCAGCGTATGGTCTATTTGCATAGTACCAAGACAGTTTTTTGGAACTCTTATACAAAAAAATATAAGAAAAAAATGTTTGAAATTACGTAATTTCCAGAAATGTTATGGCCAAACATGTTTTTTTTTCTATTTATTAAAGATACTTTTGAGTGATATAAAACACAACACAGTGATCTTAAGTTATTTTATTATTGAAATCTAATTTTTACTTTATAAAAAACTATTCATTTGATAATTTATTATATTATAATTGAGAAGCCAAATCGACTACCTATATTAGACGACGCGCGAAGCAGAAATCATCATTCGTAATTGGCTACTGTCAACGGTGGGACGTATTCCTTTGTCGCCGCGGTATACCTATACATCTTTATGTATATATCGAAAGCGCACGGGCGCGTGGCATTGCAAAAATATCAAAATTTTTAGTCGCGTCAACTCGGAAGGAAGCCTTAACTATTTTGGCCCATATTCACAAAAATGATTCCCCTTGGAACCTTGGTTCCCGGGGAGCTTTCTTTGACAGCCCTAAGGATGTCCGAAATGCTTCGTGTCCGCTTTGCACGACGTTCCCAAAAAATACTTCCGAGTGTCTTTGGTTTAGGCGAATAAACTCACGTATAGAAGCTAATCGAGAATACGATGAAATGTTGTAATTAAAATATAATAAAAATCATCCATATTTAATATGTTACTTACTTATTTCCTAGGAACCCATGTATGGCTAAGTACCGTGTATACACTTTCATATGACTTATATGTGCATTAGTTTGTGCGTAGTCAAAGATTCAAAATCATGCAAGCAATCAAGCAAGGCAAGAGAGAAAGCGAATACAGTCGATTACCTCTATCCATGCATATTAGCAGCGTGACGCCATAATGACGTGAGCGACGCATGGTTTACTCTTCTGACTGACACATGTCCCGTAACATGTTAATGGACGAGCTAATTGTGTAAATTGCAATGAACGTGACCTTGTTATCCATTCGTGGGCGAATTGTACTATACCTACTTGTTAAAGCGCTATGTTAATCATTCTAAAATGATGCCACACCATACTCACATATAAATATTTGTGGCGTTGGTTTTCAAGGATGAATGATAAGCTATACAATGCAATAATAATAATATACAACATTATAAATAATAAAATAGATAGTCCTTATTCTGTAGGCAGAATCTGTTAACGAATCCCAAATAATAAGACCGGGGCTAATGACTTATTTCATCTACTGAGGGTCAATACTAATAATGGCCGAAATATGTACTTTTATACAGGAGGATGGGTTTTTAATTAGTGACATCTTGTAGTGGGTGAACCACTACGACACAGTAAGCCACTCCTAATATTTTTTTTTGTCAAATTTTTCAAGTTGAAGAAAAGTGTGAGAAGTGATGAGCGCGCTGCGCCATAGAGGACTAGGTAAAATATCGCTAATAAACAATAATAGCGATATTTTACCTACCATTAGATAGCGCAAAGTGCTCATCGCTTTTTATACCATTTTACAAAAAAAAAATTTTTTTTAAATATGAGTTTTTTCTGAAGAATAGTATATAAAGTTATGAGCCCGATGCGCTATCTAGCGGCAAGTTAAATATTGCAAATATTGCTTATTAGCGATATTTTACCTACTGCTAAATGGCGCAGCGCGCTCAACGCCTTTCATTTTTTTCTTCAATTAAAAAAAAAAAAAAAAATAATAATTTTGTTTTGTTTTTGTTTCGTTTATTAAACCTGCTCATTTTGTCGTACTGATTCACCCACTACAAGGTGTTAATAATTAAAACTCACATGTATATAATATAATTCTGTTTTCGCTTGTATATTGTAACTCACCATGTATATGAAAACTCTGTTTTAGCTTTTGTAGAACATAACTCTATTTTCCCCTTATACATGAGTTCTCAACGTTTTTCAGTTTGCACGCCCCCCCCCCCCCAAGCTTATCAGATTTTTGGCGCTCCTCTTTAATTTTTTAACACTTTTATAGCTACTGGATAATATTATAAGCGACGTTGAAGAGTTCATAGAATTGGTTCTCCTTTGAAAATGACTCGTGTCTGTTACAGCTATAAATTACACTTTTAGGCGTATGTTAAGGGGACAATAATTCACTAGAAAGTCGCAAACACTTGTCGTTTTTTGTCCATAATATAATAGACTTTCGAGAACGCTCGTCATAAATCGCCTCGCCTCTGACCGTGGGAGGCGGAATTCGGTTGAGGGTTTTTTTTTGTATTATGGTTGGCTGAGCGTTGAAATGCTGACCCTTTTTAAAATATTATTTGTCAACATCTGACAGTGGTTAAAAGTGTTTCACTCGCTCCGGTCGCATCCTTGGCGGCGAGGATTTCCCGTTCTATAGTGTTTATGTTTACAAAGACTCGTATTATAGTGTAAAAGAGTCGGTTTAAGTAGCGTAATTATAGTGTAAAAGACTCGTTAAAGTAACCTAATAGTGTAAGCGGTTGCAATTTTAATGGAATAAACGTCGTCATACGGAAATCGACCTTTATTTTCGTACCTACCGGACAAGTAGTGCAAAAGCCTTGGATTCGTCGGCAGTCGAGCGGCGGTTTCGGTGCTCTAACCTATGGAAATGAACCCCAGTAAAAAATAAAAACTATCGAAACAATACAGTCCAACGTGTTTACCGGGGTTGCTGCGAAAAGCGGCGATAATCGAGGTATTCGCGCATAGATAGTGCGAATATCGCGACCATTGTGGTCGCTTCGAGCCGGATCGAACAGCGAATCAACCGGCTTCGGGAGAATCAAGGGCGCTGAAAATAAATCGGCAGAAAATGGAACCTTCAAATGGACGTCCGGGATCATCGAGACCGACTTCAAGAGCGTGGTCGGAAAGCAGTCGACGCAGCGAACGATTACAAGAAGTAAGAGCAGTGTCGGATGACCTAAGAAAAATCGCGAAAGAGAGAGCCAAGGTAGCTGCCGAAATGAAGAAACTGCAAGCGGAGAAGCTCAGGGCCACTGCAGCGATACAAGAGCGGCAGGCCGACGTAGAAGCAGAGCTCGAGATGTTGGATGCTGATAGTCAACACGCGAGAAGATTGCTGGACGTAGTTTCTGAAACGTCTGGCTTGGAAGAAGACGGCGGAAGCTGGGAAAGGCGTCGAGAGGATCCTGACAACGAGGAGGCTGCCGGGAGAATCTCGCAATGGGCGGACTATTACACACCAGCGGAGATACTTCCAGAGGAGGCGTGGAAGCAGATTGAAGCGAAGGAGCCATCGTCGGAGAGGCAGACCGAAGCGGCGCGCGCGGCGGCTCGCGGAAAAGCCACGACCGTGGCATTTCAAAAGGCGGCGGACGGCGCTGAGATCAACACGGCGAGTGCGCCGGCGTTGGGGGCTGCGGACGCGGCGGCGACAGCCGCCGCGGACGCGAACCAATGCCAGAGCAGCGAAGCAGTCAGCGGCGCGAGTGAAAAAATAATAAAAGAGGTTTGTCAGCTTTTTTCAATGGTCTCAGCTAAACCACATTATAATAAAGACTTACCTACCTTCAGTGGGGAACCCCTAGAATTCATGGCTTTTAAGGCGATTTATGAGCAATCTACGGAGGTTATGCAATTAAATGAAGCGCAGAATCTGCTAAGGTTACAAACCTCGCTTAGAGGACGAGCTCGCGAGTCCGTTGCGGGTCTTTTAATGTGTCCATCTAACGTAGGGGGAATTTTGAAAACGCTCGAAGCGCTGTTCGGAAATCCTAATCTGATTATTCAGCGTACTTTAAGCGACGTAAAAAGACTGAAAGAGTTGTCGGATAACTTGGAAACAGAAGATCTGATGCGATTTGCATGTCAGATTAAAAATTTAGTAGCCACTGTGAAAGCAGTAAAAAAAGAACATCATTTATGTAATCCGGACCTGCTTGCGACTTTGGTTTCTAAGCTACCTAGAAACCTACTGACTTTATGGCTAGCAGACACTGGTAGAAATCAAGAAAAGGAGCCAGTGTTGGTGTATTTTGCATCTTGGGTAGAGAAGTTAGCTGTAGGAGCCCTAGATGCGGGGGTTGGTATAGGAGAGACAGGAAGACGCAATCAGACAGGTAATCGAGATCGAAAATTCAAGGAAAATAATCAAAAAAGTTTTGTTTTCCACACTCAGGGTACCACAGCGCTAAAGTGTCCAAGCTGTGACGGGGGCCATTTTCTAAGTAAATGTGACGAGTTTAAAAAATTATCCTTAGACAATCGTTGGGAAGCTATTAAAAAATTTAAACGGTGTTTTAAATGCCTAGCACCTAGCCACAACCGCAGGAATTGTACAGCTTACAAAAAGTTTCCCAAAGCAAAGTATCATTTTTTGCTGACAGCGAGTGCGGGTTTAGCGACAAACGACGCCGCCGAGGTGGCAAAAAGTGAAAGCGCTATTGTTGCAAATACGGTAGCCGCTAATAAAGTATTATTACAAGTGCTCCCTATTCAGATAATAGGGCCTCGACAAAAAAAGAAAGTTATATACGCTTTACTGGATTCCGGGTCCACCGTTAGTTTGATAGATAGAAAGATAGCTGAGGAAATAGGACTTTGTGGGCAGAAACAAGGGCTTCAAGTATCAGGTATTGGTAGGATGAAAGAGTCGGCGGAAGCTGAATTGGTCTCGTTTTGTATTAAAGGAGAAATGGAACATAGATCATTTGAGATCAGTGCCTATAGCGTAGACAACTTAGCGTTACCGGAGTTAAATAGAATACCGGACGCGCGTAAAATGCTAGATGGCGCAGCGCTCCCATTCGAGACTGCAAAGGTGAAACCTCAGCTGCTTATAGGTGCGGATTATTGGGAGCTCATAGTCTCTCGTGGCCTGAAAAAAGTAAACAATGACGTGTCACTGTCCAAAACTAGATTAGGCTGGGTCGCGATCGGTAAAACGGATATGGGGGAGCGATCTGAGGCTCACCATAGTTTCTGTTTGAAAGCAGATCAAGATTTGACTCTTCAAAACTTATTTGAGGAGAAAATTAAAATGGAAAACGATTGGCCAAACAGAGCGCGCGTACTGCCTGAAGTACAGAGGGCCGAGCGTCTGTTAGAGACCACTACGTCTCTGGACAATGGCGTTTGGTCCACGGGCTTGCTTTGGCGTGAAGACGAGCGCGAGATGCCCGATAGCAAAGGTATGGCTTTGGCGCGATTAAAATCGATAGAAAAAACGATGGATAGCGATGCTATATTCGGGCGCGAATATTGTAAGCAGATTGAACGTTACGTGACAGAAGGATATGCTGAGCAGATCGACCCACGGACTATCGATGGTCGAAAAGGAATCTTTTATTTAGCGCACATGGGCGTTAAGCACCCCGCGAAACCTGGGAAGATTCGGGTGGTTCACGATGCGGCGGCAACGGTCGCTGGAGTATCGTTGAATAGCAAATTGATGACAGGGCCGGACTATTTTAACTCTATTATAGGAATTTTATTTAGATTTAGAGAAAATAAGGTGGCATTCACAGCCGATATTAAAGACATGTATTTAAGGATCAGGGTGATAGAAGCTGACAGCTATAGCCAACTTTTTCTGTGGCGAGGCTACAAGCGGAACGTCGAGCCTAGCGTAATGAAAATGAACACTTTAATTTTCGGCAGTAAAAGCTCCCCGGCGTCCGCCCAGTTCGTAAGGAACAAAAACGCGGCTAGGTTCAAAAAACAGTTCCCCGCTGCCGTGAAAGCTATAGAAGAAGATTTTTATATGGATGATCTTCTTTCAGGCGTCTCTTCAGTGGAAGAAGCTAAAAAGATAATTCGAGAAATAAACGAGATTCATAAAGAGGGAAATTTTACGCTAACGGACTGGGCATCGAACGCGGTCAGCGCGCTCGATGACATTCCTCCCGGTCACCGGGCGCAGTCGCTGATATCGCTGGAAAAGGGCGAAACGACGTCACATAGGCTATTAGGGCTGACGTGGTTGCCAGAAAGCGATGAATTAGCTTTTAATTTCAGCATGAATAAGTTGGATATCTCTTTAAAAACTGCTCAACGCGTACCTACGAAACGGGAAGCATTACAATTAATTATGTCTATCTATGATCCGATCGGAGCGCTCAATCCTATCATGATCCGAGCTAAGATCATAATGCAACAGGTCTGGAGTAGTGGAATCGGCTGGGATGAACCCGTCCCGAGCGAGGTTTTTAAATGCTGGGAAAAATGGCTGAGTGCGTTGCATCATGCGAAAGGTGTGCGCTTATCACGATACCACGGAACGACGCGTGAAGAAGAAGAGATTAGACAGTTGCATGTATTCTGTGACGCGTCTGCTAGTGCAATGTGTGCAGTGGCGTACTTACGCCTTACAAGAGGCCGGAATGAACCGATTATTTCGTTCATAGCCAGCAAGACGAGGGTGGCGCCGATGAAAAATAAATTATCAGTGGCACGGCTAGAGTTAACGGCGGCACTATTAGGAGCGGAACTAAGCGCGAAAATTTCCAAAGAATACAGCTTAGAGTTCCACGAGAAGTTCTTGTGGACTGATTCTAGAAATGTATGGTGGTGGGTTCGTTCAAACAGTAACAA
Source organism: Micropterix aruncella (assembly GCA_944548615.1). Lineage (NCBI taxonomy): Eukaryota > Metazoa > Arthropoda > Insecta > Lepidoptera > Micropterigidae > Micropterix > Micropterix aruncella. The sequence continues at coordinate 24,672,768 of OX155959.1, read as the reverse complement.
TCACCTGCAATTCGTGGCGAATAGGCTGGGTGTTATTGACGAGCTAAGTTCACCCGATGAATGGCACTGGGTGGAAGGACGGAATAACCCTGCGGATGATGGAACAAGGGCCTCTACCGTGATCGACCTGTCAAAAGAAGGGAGGTGGTTTACGGGACCTAGCTTCCTGAAAGAGCCTCGAGAGAGCTGGCCTACATTAGTACCACATAATCCGAGCGCCGCAGAAAAGGATGACCTCGAGTTCAAAAAAACGGCTGTTGTTACATTGACTGTGGAACGATCTGGGCTAATAGATGTAGTGCGATTTTCGCAACATAAGCGAATCGTGCGCGCTGTGGGTTATATGCTGAAATTTACCGACCTATGCAGGAGGAGAACGAGCGAGCGCGCGCTCAACGCGGCGGATATCGCCAATGCCGACTCGTGGCTAATGAGAGAGGCGCAACAGAGATGTTTCCATCACGAAATAGGGTTATTACGTGCTGGGAAGAAGCTCGGGAGAGGCAGTCTTCTGGCCGACTTTAACGCTTACATAGACGAGAGAGGATTAGTAAGATTAAGCGGTAGAATAGCCAATGCGACGGACGTTCCGAACGATACGAAAAACCCGATCATATTATATGGTAAAGAGCGATACACGCGACTGCTCATAAAACGAACGCACGAAGAAGCAGCTCATGGCGGCGTAGAATTGACTTTAGGTATATTAAGGAAACGTTACTGGATAATAGGCGCGCGTCAGGCGGTTAAAAAGACGCTCTACGAATGCATGTTATGCAAAATTCGCAGAGCGACGCCCGTTAAAGCATTAATGGGACAACTGCCTGCCCCTAGATTAGAAACGCATGTCAGGTGTTTCACATCAGTAGGCGTAGACTGTTTTGGGCCTCTTAAAGTCACTGTAAGAAGAACAGTCGAAAAGCGCTATGGTATGCTTTTCACCTGCTTAAGTACGCGCGCAACGCACATAGAACTTGCTGGCGATCTGTCAACAAGTGCGGCCATAATGGCTATAAGAAGGTTTATTGCGAGGAGAGGGAAGCCGAGGGTATTTATGAGCGATAATGGCGGAAATTTCAAGTCAGCGAGTAGCGAGCTGCGGGATACGGTGGCCGCTATAAATAATGAAACTATCAAGGAAAGGCTGACCAACGACCAAATCGAATGGAGGTATACTACACCTGTATCACCTCACATGGCAGGGGTTTGGGAATCTCTGATCAAGACCGCAAAAAGAGCCCTGTATGCCGTTCTGAAAGAGCAAGCTCCATCTGAAGAAGTACTGCGAACATTGCTCGCTGAAGTAGAGGCAATAATGAATTCGCGTCCTCTCACGCATATATCCTTAGACAGCAGGGATGACGAGCCTCTAACTCCAGGACATTTTCTGTTAGGGCGTCAGGATATTAGCACCGCCATGGGTGAATTTAATCAAAGCGATCTCTGTAGCCGCAAAGTATGGGTACGTTCACAAGCTCTAGCAGACTCATTTTGGCGACGGTGGAGCAGAGATGTACTCCCGCTTTTAGTAAATAGGCGTAAGTGGACCAAAAGCGAGACACCCCTACAAGTTGGAGAATTAGTATTGTTATTAGATCCGGCGTTGGAACGCGGTCGATGGGCACGCGCGTTAATCAAAAATGTTTATCCTGATAAGCAAGGCGCTGTACGAATTGTCGATGTGATTGCAGATGGAAAGGTCTATCGCCGGTCGATAAATAAATTAGTACGATTAGATCTAACAGCTGCGGCGGGGCCTACCGACGAAAGAGAATCTTGAACAAAGAAAGTAAAAGTGCATGAAATCAATAAGAATCTCATGTAAACAAGTTAGGTCACCCAACAAGAATCCGAGCTGTCAACGTTACATTCCAATTGAGTGGACAGCAAGGATTCCAATTAGATTAGCAGATAAATAATTAGATTAACCGTAGTTAAAATTTAAAATTAAGGATGAACCGGATCGGTTCATCGGGGGAGAATGGATAATATTATAAGCGACGTTGAAGAGTTCATAGAATTGGTTCTCCTTTGAAAATGACTCGTGTCTGTTACAGCTATAAATTACACTTTTAGGCGTATGTTAAGGGGACAATAATTCACTAGAAAGTCGCAAACACTTGTCGTTTTTGTCCATAATATAATAGACTTTCGAGAACGCTCGTCATAAATCGCCTCGCCTCTGACCGTGGGAGGCGGAATTCGGTTGAGGGTTTTTTTTTTGTATTATGGTTGGCTGAGCGTTGAAATGCTGACCCTTTTTAAAATATTATTTGTCAACATCTGACAGTGGTTAAAAGTGTTTCACTCGCTCCGGTCGCATCCTTGGCGGCGAGGATTTCCCGTTCTATAGTGTTTATGTTTACAAAGACTCGTATTATAGTGTAAAAGAGTCGGTTTAAGTAGCGTAATTATAGTGTAAAAGACTCGTTAAAGTAACCTAATAGTGTAAGCGGTTGCAATTTTAATGGAATAAACGTCGTCATACGGAAATCGACCTTTATTTTCGTACCTACCGGACAAGTAGTGCAAAAGCCTTGGATTCGTCGGCAGTCGAGCGGCGGTTTCGTTGCTCTAACCTATGGAAATGAACCCCAGTAAAAAATAAAAACTATCGAAACAATACAGTCCAACGTGTTTACCGGGGTTGCTGCGAAAAGCGGCGATAATCGAGGTATTCGCGCATAGATAGTGCGAATATCGCGACCAGCTACTGGTCACATTTATTGCAGAAATTAGACTAATCTAATTATTATTATAATCAGATTTTGATTTGGGAAGGGCCCAGACTTATAGGGGGGGGGGGGGGGGGGGGAGGGGGGGGGGGGTAGTATAACTATTTCGATAATTTGAGAAATTTCAAAGACATCTCTCCTGAAATAGTCGTAATATGCATTACAGCACCGCAGGCAATAAAAAACAGTTTTTGTTAAGAATTTTCAATAAAAACGTTTCTTCTAGCTAATTTTATGCCGCCCTTACAATCCCTCTACGCTCTGCCCCCTAAGGGGGGCGAGCCCCATTGGCTGGCAAGTTTTACCCTAATAATACTAGATTGTAATAAAAATGATATCATAGATTCGGTTCGGCCCAAATAATTTTTAATTATTTTTGTAACAATCTTTTATTAAGTACCTAACGTTTAAAATCAGAAAAGAAATCATCTGACCAACTGTAAAAAAATAGGCGTGTTTATAACCGCGAGAGACAGTGATAGCGCATATACAGGTTCTCAACCAAACACTTGCCATTCATACCGACAAATGCTTGGATAAGAATAGATGTGTATGTACTAAATTAAGCAAATCTGCAACAGTCTCCTACTTAGGCATAACGGTAGATGAGAAGCTATGTTGGGAAAATCAGATTGCAAATTTGAGTTCGAGAATTAGAAAGCTGGTTTATGTATTTCTTCGGCTGCGCAACATTCTGTCCAAAACAACCATAAGAATGGTATACATGGCCTTGTGTCAGAGTATTTTGTCCTACGGAGTCGCGGCATGGGGCGCTACTACTAATGATAATCTGGATAGATTGACAAAAGCGCAGAAATTATTATTGAGAGTAATTCACAGGAAAAACCGGCGTCATCCATCTGCCTTGTTATTTTCCCAATCCCATGTGCTATCAGCTAAACAGTTATTCATTAAGCAAGCGCTTCTTGCATTCTACAAATCTAGAGATGACCACGCCCGAACTCAAAACAATCTGAACACAAGAATGTCCGCGAGTATCAATTATATAATTCCGTCAGTCAGGACAACATTTGCCCAGAGACATATATTCTACATAGCCCCAAAATTATATAATTCCCTTGGTGAAGACATGAAAAATTATCCTAACATAAAAATATTTAAAGCAAACCTTAATAGATGGCTACTTAACAAGGGATATGTAAAATCTGATCAACTTCTTTGCAACGCACGACAATTTATTTAGTATCACTTATCTATTTTTCTTAATTAAATTTTATTAAATTGCAACTATAAATGTATATATTTATTACATAGCTATATTTTTTATAAAATTGGTATATTTATGTGTATATACAGGTGGTACAGTAACACTTCATTTCTTAAAATTGCATAAAAATATGCACATCTAGAGACGGGCCAAATTATCGCCTAGTTAGATGTGCTATTGGCAGTAAAGGTCATGTAAGATGTGTTAAACCTCCCTATATTAATTATTAAATAATTTATATAATTATTATAAGATCACATGACCTATGAATGAACTGTATACCTAATCCTATGTACCTAAATAAATAAATAAATAATTGTACATAAGAGAGAGAGGACAGGTACTGCATGTACTTCGGTGACAGGTATAAACCCATTTTTTGGGAGCAGGTATAATAAATGGACCTGCCTTAGTAAAAATTGCAGGTATGTATGGCGCCTGTGATTAAGTACCTGTGTTGTCGCAGGCGCCAATTACCTACCTGCTATACCTACAAATAATAACCATTTTGTTGGGAAATTATTAGGGAGGTATTTTCGCATTACGGTTTGGTATCCATACATATGACTGATGAATTCATTATCACAGTAGAGGGAAACACGCATCTACTGATACCATAAAAAACGTACAATTTAATTTAATTTCGTGTAGTATAATTTAATTTCTACGACTGTCATTATCAAAAGTACTTTCAGATTTAAATTTTAGCCCTGTAGCTCGAGAGTAAAGCTACTGGTTGGTATATTGTGAATAAACTGTCTCTCGCTGCATACTGTATGTCGTAACTAGAGAGAGAAAGATAGAATAGGTAGGTTACGCTAGTTAGTGCTAAATTTAGCATCCTGCAATTTGCTTTCATATTTTCCCCGCCATATGTAAGAGTTTGGCACCAGGCCTATTATTCCGGCGAGCTCTTGCTTGCCAAGCAATTAAAAATCATTTGCGAAATTTCAAATGAAGTAGGTTCATTCGTGATTCAGTCGACGAGTCTTGTTAGGGCCCGTGACGTTTTCCGCTGGGCAATTTCCCTTTAGCGAAGCTCCACGTTAACCGGGCCCATTGATCTGGCTTTCTGGATATCAGATATCTTGCGAGGCGCCTGATGGTTCAGGTAGCGAACGGTTTCGTGCAGTTCGGGCAATGAGACCCACTGTGTTTACGGGTCGGTTCAACGCAAGATTCAGCTCCTATTCAGTAGCCTACTCGTATGAGGGCTACCCCGGGTAGGACTCTCGAGTCTCAGGCCTCACAGCTGATGGGTCGGTTTCCCTGAGGGATTACCCTCCGGCGCTACTGGACGGTTTGCGCACGTGCGGCGTCAGCCAATCGGCTGTGCACTCTGACTAATTACTGAATGAGTGTGGAGACTATGGAAATATACTGTCTCCTAAGCAGAGGGGTGGATGTTGACCTGTCGTCAACCACTCTTGAAATGACCAATTGGCTATCTGATCCTGAATTCAGAGCCGGGCAAAAGATGCCAATGGTCTGCGATAGATTCAAACTGAATCGCCGCTGAATATAAGGCAGGTAGAGGCCCCGCAAGCGACTTCGGACCCGTAACCAGTCGGGAGATAGTAAGTATCTTAATGGAAAATTATTGACTGAAATAAGGATATCTACCCCCTGCTTATCTGTTTTGGCAGGATCCAAAACTGGTAGTCAGGGAGCTAGGCTGCACCGTTGTGTACCCGGTGCCTCACCGTAAGACGTTGGCCTCTGACGGGTATGTTGGCTTTGGACGGCAGATTTGTATCGTCTTTAAGTCCTCTTATGCTCACCTCACGGGAGTCAGAACGATCATTATCGTTAAAACCAACCTAAATTTAGCGAGGCTGTAAGCGTCTAGGAAGTGAGTATATAACATACAAATTGTTTCAAAATAATCAGAGCGAAAATGAGAATAGCAAAGAGTATAATTTTAATAATTATATCCTATCCTACATATATCCCATCCCTCTCCTTTCCTATCCTTGCAATAGTTCGATTGTAATTTAATTTAATTTAGTGCAATGCAACTTTTGATTTACCTTATAAGAAAATAATGTAGGAAACAATTAATCGGCCAGCGAAACACTGCATTAAGATAACTAGTCATAATTAATGAAACGCTGTATGTTTCCCAAAAAAAAAAAAACTTCCTGGGGTGGCGGGTTCGCCCGTGTTAGTCGACACCTCCAAGTAGGTAGGGGAACTGTGCAGATTCGTACCGGCGCCTAATTCGTGCCACTCAAAGATCTCCCCAAGTAATCCATAGTTGCTGCTCCAACGGGTAAAATACTAAACTGTTGTTAGTTAAAAAATATTCAAAAATTCTGTACATGTTGCTAATATTTCTATAGTTTTCATAATCTAGCATTGACTCTATGGGTCTATATGGAAATAGAGTGATAAATAGTTGGAAGTAGTATATTTGCCATGCCGACATCTACCGCCATTACCTTTGTCATTCACACTGACGTAATTTACGATTCCCTCCTTGACAGTTTTCATTATCTTGTCTCTTGCAATAAATACAAATGTGCTAAATATTATGTTTATTTTGTCAAATTAATTTTTATATCCATTTCCCTTGTTTCCATTTGTATTAAATATTTGTTTATTCAATCATGTTATGTAGGCAACTTCATAGCATGCCCTCTCCTTTTTCAATTATTATATTGCACCAGAAATTGTCTGCTTGCCGGGAAAATCTTGGGGTGTCTCAGCCGATTTTTGAATTGCTCTCAATTACTACTCTTTGTAATTAAATTTGAAAATAATAAAAAAATATACATACGTAATATGCCTAATAAACAAAATAAAAATTATGACGAATCTTTACCAAAAAAAGAAGATTATCAAAATAGTCGTCTTGTTCCTATTTTTATTTATATATATATATTTAATATTTCTCTAAATTGATTATTAGCACAGTTCCCCTAAATTTTAACAAGCTATCTATACATTTTTCATGTAGTTATTTGCACCGATGTGACATTTTAATTATTGCTTTTAAATTTGTCATAAGTTACTTTGTGTTGAGATAAGATATTTTTGTTTGAACGCCGTATTGTTTCTATAAAAAAATAAGATTATGTCATAGCTGAACCCACACACAAAATATCGCGAAAAAAAAGGTTTTCCCTTCGCATTAAATGGTCACCTTTTCTATTTTATTTTGTACTAGCTGACCCGTGCCCACTTCGTTGGGCGGTAAACATGTTTACTTGTGATGAAATTATGGGTGTGGTTCGGTTAGTACTGAGTGCTATGATTTATTTCCTGACTGCCAAAAGGAGGGTTATATTTTTACTGCATATGTATGTATTTGAATGCTAATTTGGCTATATTACCGGGTTTCAAATGAGTGAATGAAATGATTATGATTGAATAAATTATGTTTATTTTAATTGTTCAAAACTTCTCTGTATACTATATTAGATGTAATGTTATTATTTGGTACTAAAATATATTTTCTTTCAGGAGATACGGTCGCGGTTCCATACCTATGTCGTATTATCTCTTTAACCATTTATGCAGTAAAACGGAAATTGTATGCAGTAAAAGGGAAAAGTCTTTTGTTTTAAACACTTGAGACGATAAATTTACTTAATTTGATAAGAATTCATAATTGTTGATAATATGACCAATAAACATGACCTAACGATTTAAATTTATTTATTTATTTATTCATTTAAGTAATTCAAGAATAATTTAAAACAATTTTATCTTAGGAACTATGCATAGAAATATTTTAAACATTGAATAAATAGCAAAAAATGAATACATTGACAACGTCACCTCCGGGACCTGTTTTAAGGTGAACGTTTAATTTTGTGCGTGCTTGTTCAATATTGTGATTATTACAAAAACAAAATATTTTTGTAACAAAAAAATAAAAATAAAAAATTAAATTGTCGTAATAAAATAATTATTTGATCACAAAAGAATAAACATATTAATATAAAAAACTACTTTTTGTGACTTAAATATAAAAGTTAGACATATACTGTCGCTGACTTTTTGTAGGCATTATCAAGCTCTAGAACTTTTCTCTAGAACTCAATCATATATCTATCATCGTTAAGGCAGCGTTCGTAAGAAACTTTTTCATTCGACCGTTTTTTCCCCGACTTTGCAAATCCGACTACCACAAAAAATTCTTTTCATTTTTCGGATTAATATATAGCCTATGACACTCACAACTAACATGGCTTTCTATTGGTAAAAGAATTGTCAAAATCGGTTCAGTAGATCCAGAGATTACTCCCTACAACCTCACAAACTTTACCTCTTTATAATATTATATTAGTATAGATAGTGCAGATAATAAAAAAAATGCCATAGTACCTCCCGATGATTGGTGTACCATCCCGTGTTTTTATTGGGTCCTAACCTACACACATATGTAATTGCTGTATTTTCACACTGGCCATTTTGAACTTGGTTAACTTGGGTTTGAGTTGGAATTTCAAATTCAAATAAATTTTAATTCAAGGCCATGTTATTCTTTTGTAAGAATCAATTGTTTATTTATCTTTCCGTCGTTTGTTTTCGCTCAAATATTTTCGTTTGTGCAACCATGGTAAACTTGAAAATTTGAATTATTTTCAAATATGAGATCCTGTGCCGGTGTTTTCTATAACAGCTTTTTGCAGTCTGGCTATACAGTTACCGTAAATGTGTACTGATAAGAACTGTAAACAATTATGGAGAAGCTCGTGATTAAATAACCGAGCCTGGTCAATCGCTCATCGCCACTGCTTCTGCATGAAAACATATAACCACAGATTTCACTGCGAACAGTCGCAGAGTTGCAGGAGTTGCGGCTCGAGACTCTTGGTCACCCACCGTACTTGCCATACCTTGCTCCAACAGAGTTTATTATTTTTCAGAATATATTTAACTTTTTACAAGGGAAAAAATCAATTTTGAAGAGTCGGCGATAGACGCCTTCAAAGCATTCATTGGTTCCTGTCGACGAGAGTTTTACAGCAGAGGAATTAAGCAACTCCCATTAAAATGACAAATCTGTATAGATAATGGGGGGTCAATATTTCTATCAATTAAATATGTATTTTTTATACAAAGTTTTTAACCTTAGATTTCCTTTATAGAACAGCGACTTCATAGCTAAGGACCCATTAAAGTTCGGCATTTTTTTCAAGGCGACGAGACGTTTTGGAAAAAAAGACGAACATCTGATTATAAAACATTAATAATACGGTGAGATAGAATGCTATCTATAGTCTATATGAACATTAAAGTACGTAATTATTACGTATTGTCACGTTTTAAGTGGCATGATTGATTATAAATATGAACTGAAATAAAAGATTTGATTGGAAATATATAAATCTTTATTTCAAAGTCGACGGACCGACGTATTACAGATTTTGGCGATAACGCGCTACAAAATTGCCTATGGAGGAGAATATTCATTAAAATCAATTCATTAAAATAGACAGGACGACTAAAAGAAAATTAATTCAACATTAATTAAAATTAAGTTAAAAACTAATTAAAAATTAGTACAAAAACTATTACACAGGGGATCTGGAATCCGGAAAAGAGTTATGAGCAAGAGCTTCTCAGGTCGAGGGCATGTTCTGCGAGTTCATGTTAGGGGAAGTGTCCAGTTTGGAAGGACGGCAAAATATGAATAGGGGATATCCAGCGGCTCAGCCGACACGTCGAACGTCTCACTAGCGGGGGGTCAGGCACATATTGCCTCGTAGACTGCCCCTGAAGAGAAGGTGTTTAGAGAGCGGAGCAGGAAGACTTGAAGACGGAGGGTAGAAAACCGGGCGTACGATGTGATGCGACCATCGCCTGGGGCGGATGGCGGCAGCTGGGCGGGCGACGGGGCGCTCAAGCTCCTGTGTGAGCCCCTGGCGAAGGAGGGCGGCCGCAGTCACGCGTAGCCGAAGGCGAGGAAAATCTCGCTCATCTCTATATCTCGTCCGAGGATCCGATGAAAACGGGCGGCGCGCTCGGTGGTGGGGCTCTGGTTCTGAAAGGGACGGGCGACGTACGGTCTATAGCGCCGGTCAGCACGTGGAATCGATCCCTTTCAGCGACATTTTCAATTTAGGGGATTAGCCAAAAATCACACGGACCCATGGAATTTCGCCGTTTACTTAAAATAGGCGGTGGAAGTGCTATGCTTTTTCCTAAAGCCCGATTGAAAATTCGAGAGAAGATTGTTGGGACGTTATGAATTTTGTCTGTATGTTTACGTAAACCGGAGGGAATCGGGAATCGGCGATATTACTGCACAGTTCTAAAATTAAAAAAAAAATCATAAACCAACCGCTCGCCTGGCGAAATAAATAGCAATAGTGTGCCAGTAATGGCAGGCGTCCATCGACAATGTTTACAGTTTGCATGTTCATCAGCCGCTGTGAATAAGATCGTCCTCAAATTGGTAAAAAAATGCCAGGTCATCCTAGAACTCGACGGTTTTGTCTAGACCAGTGATTCCCAAAGTGGTTTATATTACAAAGAAGCTGGTGGTCTTTATTACATAATTTTACAAAGAAGCGTATTTTAAAAATATGCTTGTTTGTAAAAGTATTATTCCTAACACTCCTAAGCTTTAAAAATCTAGTCTGAAAATCTTTTAGATTTCAATATTTTTTCCGTAAAATGCAGGAAAACTTTAGTAATAATTAAAATTAAATCTGAAAAAACTAAAAATTATGAAATTTGGCTAAATTTTAATGATTTTTACACGACTGCCCAAATAAGGAGTGTTACGTGTTCAGGATTCGTCTATGTATTTTTTTAGTTTCTTTATTTTACCATAACCTAAACACTTGAACCGATTTAGAAGTGTGTCGTATTGTTAGAATCGTTTTGTCCTCCCGAGTGTTATAGGGTATGTGCCGCGACATTTTACTATCATATAAGGAGAAAGCAGCGACTTTAATCGTTCTTCCTTTTCGCGGCCGTCAGGAATAGATCCGATAGGCCTAGTAACTAGTAAAAGAAATATTTGGAATATTAATTTAGCATAATAAATTATACAAAGTGTTTAATTATGTCGCTCCACAAAGTTGATCGTGGAAGAGTAGCCTTGTCGGGAGTCGATCCTAGGTGTAGAATCAGGTCGGGAGCTAATAGGCCCTCGCTGAGTTGGCCACGAAGACCCATTCTGTTCAGGGTTGGTCACACTCACGGGTCAACACCCATCCGGCGGCCTCCACGCATGAAGTACGAGCCCGGGCAGAACTCTGGCCTTAGGGCTAGTTTCCCCTAGGAACCAACCTTCTGGCGCTCCTGGAAGGTCTGCGTACCGTGCGGCGTAAGCCAATCATTGTGCACTCTGACTAACAGTCGGGGGAGCCTGGAAGCAGTACTGTTTCCTATAGAGCGGGGGTGGTTGCGGACCTTACGGCGGCTGCTCTTGAAACGATCATCGGCTACCCGATCCTGGGTGAACAGCCGTGCAAAGGATTCCGTGGTCCCCGATAGATTCGGTATACACCGTTTCACCGCTTCGTAAGGGAGAGGACCGCGCAAGCGACCTCGAACTCGTAACCAATCGAGAGACCGGAGTAATCTGGTCGGGATTGGAAGTAAGGGCGTGAGTGTAAGCCCGCTGGGTAACATACCTGGTTATCTCGCGGATAAGGCGTTGGCCTCTTACGGGGATGTGGCGGAGCTTGACGGTGGACTGTTTTGTCCAAGTCTTCTGCGCTCACTTCACGGGAGATATAACGACTAATCGTTAAAACTTTCTGAGGTGACGCTTTCGCCCGTTATAGTTGACAACTCTATTTGTAGAATCAGGTCATACTCACCATAAAAATGCATTGTCATCGGAACTGAGCCAACAAGTAAAATTTCAACTTTATAAGATAAGAGGAAGTGTTTCTAAATTAGCTTGCAAGATTTGACGTAAACAAACTAACATTCCGACAAACATTAAAGGTAAATAAAAACTTGTAAAAAATGAGTTTCACCTGCCGAAAGTAAACACTCACCCTATTTATAACGCTTTTATTAGCTTGACCTGTAGTTATATATGTACATAACTACAACTACATAGATACATAACTACATATGTATCTATCTATTAATGTAACGGAATGTTTCAAGTTAATTTTCACTAACTTCCTGACGTCTGAATAATTTGAAATTTCCCCAGGAGCATCAGGATAAAAAGAAAAAAAACTGATTTTGCATATTAGCCATATAACCGGCCCTATAATGAAAGTAAATATTGCCCTTGTTTATAAATAAAATTATAGTAAAAAAAAACTAAAAAATCACGCTTGAAACAATGTGAACTAAAAATTTTTTTTTTAAAATATAAAGATATTGATCAACAGCGATAGCAAGTACCTACCATAACTCAAAATAGTTAAATGTTTGCACAATAAGTTTCAAAATCTCATTTCAAACTTATGCAAAATTATTTATCTATAAAGAGTTAGAATACTTTCTATCGCTGTTAAACAGTATCTTTATATTTCAACATTATTTTTTACTTTTTAGTTCACATTGCTATCAAAGCGTGATTATTTAGTTTTTATAAACTATATATTTTTCTTATTTGAATGTGATCGACGTTATTTTTACATGACTGCCCGACAAAATAGGAGTGTAATGGGTTGAGGGTTCATCTATCTATGTTTTCCGTTTCTTTATTCCACTATATCTTCTAAACGCTCGTGGTATTCTTAGAATTGTTATGTCATCCCGAGTGGCATAGGTACCATCAAGTAAATAGTTGTCTAAATATCTAAATCTCCAAATGTCAATAATTTAACATAAATATAACGTGTTTACTGGCAAATTAAGGGTCTGATTAGGTAAATTCCGAAAATATATATGTACCTATCTATATGGATAAATACTTAACCACAAATATTTAATTATAAACACAGTAGCTCACTTTTTGTAACGGCAGTCGTGTTTCTTATTTCTTTTTAATATATTTACTTGTTCGGAATTGTTTTTATATAGCCTCATTCTAACTCAAAAATGTCAATTTTTGATTTATTGCACTTTAAAACAATAAACTATGCTATTTAGTAGCAAACCTGTGATTTTACGATAAAAGCAGAAGATAGGTAGGTATTAGTAACTAATGCCGCCTCCACACGTTGGCGAATGTTCGTGTCCGAAGAGGGTGTAAACAACTATTAGGAAACATACATGGAAAACTCCTTAGGGTCCTACAAATTTCACGCGGTAAATTCGTTTTCTATCCTATTTATAATGGAAAACTCCTATAGCAGATGTGCCAATGTCCAAATATGATGTACCAAATATGAACTGTGGTTGTCATCCTGCGAGCTGCGCTTGCGCACTCTGCGCACCCTTCTAATTTTGACGTGATTTTGACAGCTCCGAGCTGTCAGCTGGCTTTGAAAATCCGCATCTTATACGTTAGTAACACGAACATTCGCCAACGTGTGGAGACGGCATTAGGCATAACCTAACCAAAGATTAATTAATACGTAAATCTTCATTTTATGGAAGATTTCCCTCACAACAATTTTTAGGTATTTGAAATGCTGTTTTCCTTGTTTGGTGTTGTGTTATACGAGTGCTATCATGCACCTATTAGTATTCCCGTGTAGTCTCAGTTGAATATTTCATCATGTAAATTAAACACATTGAATTTATTTTAATTACAAACGACTTTCATTTAATTCCTCATTCCCCGAAAAATCTCCCGGCAAGCAGACAACCCCCCCCCCCCATGCCAAACAACCCCCCAACCTCCCCTCTGTCTTTCCCAAACCCCTCACCCAATCCCTCCCCCCCCCCTGATAGTGAGTGTGTCAAGGATTATGATCATAAATTTAGTATTTTGCAGTATATCCATGGTATTAAAATGGCTATTTTCCAATATAATGTAGTATTTTCTTAAATACGGCGGAATTGCAATGTTTTTTTGTGTCGCTTGTATAAGAGATATTACAACCAAATGGTTTCATTCACAATGTGGTTTCAGCCCAACGACGCATCTGTGTACCGAATTTCAAGTCTCTAAGCCCAATATTTTGAGATTAAAGTATGACTAGCGCGCCCCCTGGTGGACCGATATCAACAACAATTGCTTTTTAACTCGTGGAGGAATAGAAACACACAGACACACATAAGTGGGTTTACAAGACTTTCCCTCTGCCAGAAAAGTAAAAATGTCATACTCAATTATTGTTTTTTTCTGTAATATATAAAATCGTCCCTTCATTCCCTGTATCTAATCAAACTAGCAACACAAAGATTAAATTATGCTCGGAAATATCATCACCTGATATAGCAGATATCTGAAGATAATAGCGCTGTATAAATATACTGTATAAATACTACAAAAAATAATTACTTGGCTGTTGTCTACAATCTGCTGTTACAATCTACACGATTGCAGTGATAGAGGACATCAAATAAACATACAAGTAGTGTGTGCGAATTATGCAATGTCAACACGTGTAATAATTTAAAGATGTATTTATTGGTTATTAGGACTTAGGCCGGCAATACACATCAGATTTTTCTATACGATAGTCGGATCCGATAATCTGAACAGACTAGTGATGGGCAAAATTTAGTCGACTAACGATTGACGATTCAATACGTTAATCGCGATTGACGACTAACGATTGATTCGTTTAATCGTCAATCGGCGACTAACGATTGATTAGTTTCAATCGTTAGTCACGATGTACTATTAAACGTTTGCGATTAATATTCTCGACAGCGATCAACTTTTGTTTTGCGTTTTTTTTCTTTTTTATTCTTAATCTATTAAATCCCTAATTAATGAATATGTAAAAATTTCTCAAAATATTGAATATTATTTAAGAAATATTAAATGTCTTCTTAGAACCGGCGTTGAGTGCCGCAACCGTACCAGAGATATTTTTTTCACCATTTACACCAAACCAACTTGCATAGTAACTAACTTTACAGAAGCTATGCTTAAATATCAATGTTGCCATATGTAAATTAGGGATACCACAACAAAAACAAGAAACGGTGCCAAATAAAATATATTTAGACCGTTTTGAAAGAAAACATTTAGATTTAGATCTTTTTGAAAGAAATTCATTTTAATTCCAAATAATCAACCATTTTCAACAAGCGATAGATCGTTTTAAACGAAATTGGTGATTTCTTCCTCATTTTCTAAGTTTTCTAGGTCGCTTTGGTAGTAAATAGTTTTACCAATCAATAGAACGGCGCAAGGCGTGCCGATTAAAAAAAATCATGTTTGGGTCAAAAACCGTTTTAGATCGTTTTGTTCGCCGACTCCTCATATGTAAATAAATAAGAAATACTTGTACTGTACTTTAATTTCAAAGAGACGAAGGCCGCGGCCTGCATTAAACGATCGATTGAGAACTGGGTTACAGATTTAGGTCAAACTCTGTCGAGGCTCTTTCGTGAGCGTTTATCGCTCTTATGGCGCCTGTAAGCGCTGATAAGATTGAGTAAGGTCCTAGTCGGAGACCTTGACCTTGATTCATGGTCTAACAGTTCTTACTAACTGTTGGGAATTCGGGATTTTTCGCTCAGGAATCTGTATTTCAAATTATCTTTGCAGAATCTAGCAATTTCCTCCTTGCTTTCTCTGTTTCACTTCCTTGTGTCTCAAATTTTACAAAGTTTATCTATTCATTTTCAATAAGTGTTTTCGGCGGTTTGAATAAAATACTGAGCATGTATTAGCTAAGAATTCTGTAAAATTAGTCTCCTTCTCGTTTTATCTTTATCTCACATTTGTATTATTGTACTTTCCTGGCCCACCAATCGACCAAAAGGGAAAGTGTTGTGAAAGCGGTTTAAAAAATCGCGATGGAGACGGAAATATCCATTTTGAGCCCCCTGAGACGATTAAGACCTTTTTTAGATTGAAGTCTATCTGTGTGTATGTGTGTGTATTCCTCCGCGATAGCGTCCAAACGCTTATTTCGACTGAGCTGAAATTTGGCACGCAGGCATTATTTGGTCATGGCAAGAGTTGAAAAAGTGCTTTAGTCATATCATCCTCGAAATATTGGACGTAGACTCTTAAAACTCTGCAGAATATTTAGGGAGCTAATGGGCCCTGTTGTAGTTTGGCCACTAAGACCTATGTGTTCAGGGTCGGTCTTACGGCTCGCTTCGGCTCCACTTAGGAGTGCGAGCCAGGGTAGGACTCTGGCCTTTAGGCCAGTTTCCCCTAGGAGTCAACCTCCTGGCGCTCCTGGACAGTTTGCGCACCGTGCGGCGTCAGCCAATCAATTGTGCATTCTGACGGACAGCTGATGAGGTCTGGAAACAGTACTGTCTCCTATAGAGCGGGGATAGTTGTTTACTTTGCGGCAACTGCTCTTGAAACGACCAATCGGCTACCCGATACCGGGTGAACAGCCGGGCAAAGGATGCCGTGGTCCGCGATAGATTCGGTAGACACCGTATCACCGCTACGTAAGGGGAGGACCGCGCAAGCGACTTTGAACCTGTAACCAGTCGGGAGACCGGAGTAATCTGGTTGCAACTGGAAATTTCGGTTGGAATATCTCATATACAACCTGCACTAATAATATTTAAACTCCGCTATACATTTGAATCTAATATTCATGCCGAGTCGCTTGAGGCTAGTCGAGAAAGAAACCGCGGTGCCCTGATGCGTCGCAATGGGACGCAGCGGGGTTCGACCGCCGACCGAGAGACTTCGCTCATCGGTTTTATTTATGAACTTAATATTCAGATGAAATCAAGCCTGGGCTACTTGCCGGGAAAGTCTTGGGGTGATTCAACCTATTTTTTTGTTTTAATCGCACATTTTATAGATAACGATGCCTGGTTATCTAGAGCTGGCCTGGCGGGCCTAATAATATGGCCAGGTACTCTAGCTACGCTACTATGCTATAAAATAGAAGCTGTCTACATAATAGATGTGAGTTACATAAGTTTATTTCAATCGATCGGTCGTTGGTACGATTCGTAACTCCTCTACTATGTATGAGAAATTCGGGGGTTGCATAATTTGGCGGGATAAAACAAAGTCGGGTCGTTAACTTTTGCACGAGGGCCAGTTGCAATAACAAACGGTAAACTGATCTTAGGCACATCGAGGATACAGTAAACGACCATTTTGATGTAAAGTTTCTATCCATTTTTATACGACTGCCCAACAAAAAAGGAGTGTTACGTGATGAGGATTCATCTATGTATGTTTTCCGTTTCTTTATTGTGTGTTTATTTCTTTCTACTCTTTATTATGAACTTACACAATGGGCGGATTTATTATCATACGACTAACACTACTATGAGGTGTTTATATGTATGCGTGCGTGTAACATGTGTGTCGCTTGTGTCTTGTTATGGCATTCAATCGACAGAAATGATCCGTTAATTTTATCCCAACGGAAAATGGTGACACAGTCGGGAATCGAACCCGGAACCTTACAATGTAAGATCAAGCGACCTGACCACTATGCCACCGGGTCGTTATTCTACCATAACTTCTAAACGCTCGAAGTGATTAAGAAGTATGTGGTATTGTTAGAATTGTTATGTCATCCCGAGTGTCATGGGGTACCTTAACTATCCAAATATCATGTAAATAGTTGTCTAAATATCCAAATCGCCAAAAGTCAATGAAAAATGAAAGGCCTATTTGAGTACATTCAGAGAAATATATTTATCTATATCGGTAAAAATATATAAACCACAAATATGTCATATTCTCCTATGTACGCAGCATTCTCGAATACGGATCTATCATTTGGTCGCCTCAGTATACAGTCTATAAAAATATAGTTGAGGGACTCCAGAAGTACTTCATGAGACATCTTGATTTCAAATCGTTTCAAACCTCCGAAAATTACTCAGAAAGACTTAACCGTCATAACATGGACTCACTTGAGGATAGGCGCCTCCAATATGATATGCGTTTTCTGTACAATATTATTAATAATAAAATAGACAGTCCCTATTCTGTTGGCAGAGTCTCCTACCGAATCCCAAATAATAAAACAAGGGCTCAAGATTTATTTTATCTACCGAGAGTCAATACCAATTATGGTCAAAATATGTATTTTTATAGAGCACTTCGATCATATAACCTAAACTTTCAATTTTTGGATATTTTTAATTTATCTTCAAAGACTTGCTTCGAAGAAATTAGAAATACGATAAACAGCCCTCGGGTTTGATTGGTATTTCTTCGTCCGTTAGATACGTAGGCTGTCGTAATGGTCGCTACACTATAACAATGCTTTCTAGCCAGTATATTTTCTATAAAAGTTCATATGTATATTAACATTATAAATACATTGTGATGTATATTATATATATTTATATTAACTATACTTTTACATTTTATTATTACCTTATCGTATTATTCATATTAATTTATTATTTGTGCACGTGTAGGTATGTATGTATATATGTATATATGTTATATAACATCATATATCTTAAATACATCTACATAACTCATAATGTGGCTTCCCTATCCCTTTCCCCTTACTTAAACCTGCATTTTTTTCATAGCTCATTGCGCTGTAACAAAAGATTTAGTTTAATTGTGAAAACTTTTAATTGGCTTTAGATTTGTATAATATGTGTTAGCATTAGCATTAAGTATAAAACGCTGTAAGTTCTCCGAAAAATAAAAATAAAATAAAAAAACCGTAATAAAAATAATTATAAATATAGTAGTAGTCCACGTTTTTGTCGTCGGTCATCAGTCGTGTTTTTATTCCTTTTAATATATTTACTTGTTTTAACGGAAAAATAGAGTAAAAGCAATTTATATTGGTAGTGTTTCGCTCAGCTATTTTTGTTGCTGCAGTCTTGAAAAAAATCCATGGACGACGACTTGATGGAGATGGATAGAGGAAAAGGTTTTATTATAGATTTCTACGTGCTGAATTTTTTATTTTACATTACCTTAACACGTTCACTGTTTTAATTTTTTATGGGGAAAAAAATTGAGTAAAAGTAATTTATTTGGTAGTGTTGTTTCGCTCAGTTATTTTTGTTGCAGTTAGCGTCTTGAAAAAACCCATTGAAGATGGACGAAGAAAAAGGTTCAAATATAGTTACGTAATACCCACCTTGTGACTTTTTTAATTTTACATTACCTTAGCACGTTCACTGTCCAAATATTACTTTATTTTTAGCTGAATTTATTTTTTAAAGCAATTCACAAATAATATTACAATTTACAATTTAAAACAATAAATACAATATTATGTAACTAAATTACTTATTCCGCAGCAAGAAATAAGACTCTATTAAATGATGTCCGATGCCGAGTAACTAAGGACGACGACTTGATGGAGATAGATAGAGGAAAAGGTTTTATTATAGATTTCTACCTGCTGATTTTTTTATTTTATATTACCTTAACACGTTCACTGTTTTAATTTTTTATGGGAAAAAAAAACGAGTAAAAGTAATTTATTTGGTAGTGTTTCGCTCAGTTATTTTTGTTGCAGTTAGCGTCTTGAAAAAACCCATTGAAGATGGACGAAGAAAAAGGTTCAAATATAGTTACCTAATACCCACCTTGTGACTTTTTTAATTTTACATTACCTTAGCACGTTCACTGTCCAAATATTACTTTATTTTTAGCTGAATTTATTTTTTAAAGCAATTCACAAATAATATTACAATTTACAATTTAAAATAATAAATACAATATTATGTAACTAAATTACTTATTCCGCAGCAAGAAATAAGACTCTATTAAATGATGTCCGATGCCGAGTAACTAAGCAAAGCTTATGTTTGGGCGGATATTCTATGTATAAACATAGTTACATTAATTAGTGTGTGAAAAAATTTAAAATACACAGTTAAAAATTAATTAAAAAAAGATTACAGCCATGAAAAACTCAAAACCGCGAATAAAAATTTAAATAATTAATTACTAACAAGTAAAAATATTTAAATGAATAAAAAAAACGACTACCGTTACAGAAAGTGAACTATTGTGTTTATAATTATTTTTATTACGGTTTTTTTTTAATAAAATATTTGTGGTTTGTATATTTATCCATATATTCATATACATATGTATATTTCCGTAATGTTCCCAATCAGACCGTTCATTTGACACTAAACACGATATATTTATGTGAATTATTGGCATTTTGGCATTAAGAAAACTACTTACCTAATATTTGGACAGTTACGGTGACATATGACACTCGGGATGACATACCGATTCTAACAATATCACACACTTCTAAATCGGTTCAATCGTTTAGAAGTTATGGTGGAATAAGGAAACGGAAAACATACATAGATGAAACCACATTACACTCCTTTTTTGTTGGGCAGTCGTGTAAAAATAGGAGCAATTGAAAATGGTTCTAAATAGTTATAAAATAATTACAATGTCAAAAAACAAAGTCATTCTTTAAAAATAATAATAAATAATTTTAAAAAAACTTTTTTGAATAATAGAACTATACAAAAGTACTATACTATACAAAAGTGTTATTTTGAATCAACAGGCCCAAAGGTTTTATGCGTTTATTGTTTTAAAAAGTCTCAGTTTCATAGCTTTCGACGTTTTCAAATATTACGTGTCAGATACCTCTGATATTTCCCATCGAATAAAGCATTAAAATGATCGATTCATGTAATGGTTTTTTTTGATAAATGAATTAAATAGGTACCAATATCATATAACTTCCTAACTTGCATTATCTGCCGCGTGAGGATTTGAAACTGCTATCGACAACTATAATATATTATTATATTAAATATTGAATCATGTTTGTTCATCTGGGTATCTAGTGCCGACAAGTGTTGAATAAACAGTTCATGAAATCAATACCAGTTTTGGAAATTTGCGTTAGAATAGACGATAACATCACTTATCTTTCATATTTGTCAGTTGGATTATACTTGTAATAATTTTAAAACCTGTATCTTTCAGTATCATTCTAGTATTGGTACTTTTACTAGATTCTTAATATTGTAACGTCGCCCAACTATATTCTCCACGCTCATTCCGAAGCTGCAATGATTTGTATTTGGCCGTAATAAATAAGCGAGATATAGGCATTTAAAGAGGCGTATAAAACCTACTGTCGGCGCGCAAGCTCCAAGGAATCGGGTTCTGGAACGAGCGGATTACACCGCCCCTGGCCGTCGTTTCATACCCCGCACTCTTCCAGTACTAGTACTCTCCCAATACTAGTACTGGGATATTGCGGGGTATGAAGCGACGGTCGGGGGCGGCGAAATCCGTCCGCTTCTCCAGCATCCGATTCCTTGGAACTTGCCCGCGGACAGTACATTTCGGTAGGTTTTTAGTTTTTTTTAAAAACCATTCATAAAGACCTATAGCGGTAGGTTAAGTTAGTTTTTTTCTAAAAAACGATCTTCAATTATTTTTTTTGTATGTTAATTTGAAAATTGTAGGTTTCAAAATATTGTGTGTCCGACGCTATTTACGATCATATTAAGCGGACTATACTCATTATAGAAACCTTTCCCAAAAAAAAAAAAGAAAACACTATAATTTTTTTTTTTTATAGTCGATTCGATCATTGTAATGCTAAATCAAATGTGATAGAAAAAAAGCATCGGACGGAAAAAAAACAAAAAAATAAAACTCAATTTTTAGGATTGTTAAAAAAAAACTTAACCTACCGCCAAAAGGTGTTTATGTAATACTTAAAAAAACAACTATACCTACCGAAATAAAGATTATTGCAGTGACGGAATCAGCGGGGTAAATATAATCGGGTGACTTTAAAAAAAATACAACAAAGAAGAACAGGTTCCTAGAATGCATTAACGATTTAGCACTAAAACGATCGCATCTAGTAACGGTTTTTAATAAAAATGGCACCAATATCCATATATTGGAAACTCTTATCGACAACTATAATATATTATATATTGAATCATGTTTATTGATCTGGGTTCCTATTTAATGCTTGACAAATGTAGAATAAACAGTCCTGGATATCAATCTTGAAGTTTTGGGCATTTACGATAGAATAGTAGACGATAACATCACTTATCTTTCATATTTGACAGTTGGAATATAGATTGCGAAACCTGTATCTTTCAAATAATTCAGAATCGGTAGGTAACCTATATTACAAAACTGACAGTTGTATTCCGCAAACCATCATAGCGCGATCGCGCAAACCTTGAACTGTTGACCTTACTAAATTCTAGCAAGGCTCACCACATCCTACGAAATGGCAAGCTTCGTTTCCGCATTTTTGCGAATCAACGCACCGCGCTGTCTCGAGCGCGAAATTCGAAAGAGAACCGATTCACCATTGCAAAATGAATACATAACATTGCGCGGGACGCTTTTATCGATCCCAGACCTTCCCTATTTCAGACTCTTGGCAAGCAACAGCATTTCTCGCGGATTTATGACAGACACTTTCCACGATATTCCGTTCGACTGGCGGATCGGATATACTTACAGCAAAGATCGTGGAATCGCCACAAACATCTTGCAAAACAGAAATGATATTTTTCACTCGCGAAATCAGCACAGCTGATTCAAAACCTCCGCCCACCGACAATCGGGCGACCGACCGACCACACGTAACAAACGGTAACCAAACTACTGCGCTTGCTCTAGTCTAGCGACAGATGGCGCGCGCGGGCGCGGCACGGCTGACCTTCAGCGATTACAAACGTTTGGCCCTCCAATATTTTAGGGTCTAAGAATAAAAACATTTATATAATTTATTAGATTGCTCAACTCCATACTATGATTTGACAACTGTTCTGAAACGGCGAAATGCAGGTGGTAGCATTGACGGTTAAACTAATAGTATTTTATTTGGCCATTGTTACTAACGTTGATACTGGCCCGATTGCGTTTCTTCGTGAACTAAAATCGGAAATTAGTTCATATGAACGAGACAGGGCAATACGTTAAAGTGGAATGTGATATGTTGTCACTTTTTGAACGGTTGTCACTTTTCCGCATTAAAACTACCCACCGAAGGTAAAGCAGCTGAATCTAAGACCGTAAGTTCGACAGGTAGTTTTCAAGCGGGAAAAATCGACGATCGCTCATTTTATATTCCGCTCCAACGTATTGCTCTGTCTCATTTGCTTGAACTAAACTCAGTTTTAGTTCACGAAGAAACGCAATCAGGTCCAATGAATGTTTTTTTATAACGGACTGATTGATTATAAACACCTAATAATTTAAACAATCATAGCAATAAAACAGTACACCAGACAGTAGCTTCTCTTAGAACAACATTGAAATCGAAGCAAGGGATGTCAGAAATCTTAAGGGCTACTACAAATCATAATATGATTACTCGTCTTCTTTTTGAAGCATCGTCCCGGCCACATTTACGGTGCCCCGGGATGATGCTTCAAAAAGATGCTATTATGCTACTGGACAGATGCTATTATGCTACTGATTTGTTCTGAGAATATCATGTGGTGTCGAATCGTAAATCTCCATAAAAAAGTAATAGTAAGAGCTGACACAAACTGCGCCCACAGCGCACCACAGCCCACAGCGACGTAACTATGGGCCTAAGGGCGCGACATGACTTACCCCTGGCCCCACTCCCGTCGCACCCTCTTCCCGCATTGCCTTGTAGCTCTTGAGCGAACTTACTGGGTGTTATTATACTGTGGCAATAATAACATTCAATTATTATTGCAGTCTATCGCATTTTTTATATCGGCTGATTACATCACAGAAATAATACGGAGAGATAGAAAGCCATCTATTAGTCTATCTGAACTTTAAAAAGCGTAATTATTACGTATTGATACTTGTATATCAAATAAAAAAAAAATATGGTATGTAATAATAATATGAACATCATAAGTATGATTTAAAAAATCATTCTTTCGGATTATATTATTATTTTATAACGTATAGGCGTGTTTAGGGCGTCATCTACAGTGCGCTGCCATAATGTTATACCACAAAAGTCGCCATATTGAACAAAATAATAGTAGATTAATCAATTTTAAGAACTATGAGAAAATCCTAGTTGCCAAATTGTAGTACGACGTTGATCAATCTATTGAGCTATATAATCAATGATAAAACCAAGATTTAACGAGGATGTGTGCGCAAATCTTTTTGTAGGTAGCGCTAGCGGCGATTGACCCATGGAGGTATGAAGAGAGCGATGCACCGCGCTAGCGAGCATAGTGCATTCACACGAAGCACGGGTAGTTGACTGGCGCAATGCTTTCAGACCACTGTCACAGTTTCCAAGCATAATACTGTTAAAAACTAAAAATTGATAATTTATTAAAAATCTCATAAAAACCACCAAATTCTGAAACATAAATTGCCAACAATACCACCAAACTAAAAAAAACTGTCAATTAGGCGCGCAAAATTGCGAATCTGGTAACACTGTTGATTGATTTTAGTATTCAATCCTAGAAGCTGAGCTTCGTACGACTGCTTCCTCGCGCATTACGTGCTCACTTCACACCTAGATGGGTCAATAGGACGCTGCGCCATTTAGCAGGAGAAATGGCATTAGACGTCCACATTGTTTTATTGTAAAGAGTCGCCCTAAAGTTAAGGCGACGATATATGTAAATGTCATAAACGATACTTTTTGGCAATTTTCGAAATGTCGTGGTGAATTAATAAAAATTCAAAAGTTAATTAAAATAAGTATAATTAGTGGACAATCATCGTTGTTTTTAAAGTAAATAATAGCGAAGTACCTTTTTCAGTTTTTACAAATGAATTTCAAAATTAAGAAAAATAAATGATTCTAGGATATATATATATATATATATATATATATATATATATATATATATATATATATATATATATATATATATATATATATATATATATATATATATATATATATATATATATATATATATATATATATATATATATATATATATATATATATATATATATACACAGGAAACTTAGCTCACGATACACTGTTTTGGTTCACCAACAAATTTATATAGTAACCATCAGAATCGTTATATTTCAATTTGTTTAGTATCGAATTTAAGTAACTGGAACTCGTCGGGAGATGTTTTTGATCGTAAGTGTAGATCGTAATTGTTTATGATCGTACGTGTAGAAGATCGTGTTTGAGCGTAAGTGCAGAATGTACGAAAAAATAAGTATCACACCAACGCATACGTCAGTTTTTCTTTAATTGGCTGTGGTCTAATCAATTTAGTAACAATTTAGCTCTTAGAAGTTTACTGGTTCTAATTTTAAACTAATGATCGGCGTGCAGTTAAATTGTCTATTACGATATACAGAAGTTGACATATTCTTTCTGCTATGATAGTAAAATTATCAAAATAATATGATCAACTTCGTTTTGGAAGTAAAGAAAAAAAAAATGTTCTAAATATGGCAAGACGGGGATGTTGTTGACAGTTTCAAACTGGCGGTTACACACTTTAGTTATTCTTGTTTATAATATTTATTGAGGATGCTGCATCTCAGATTTCTAGAAATGTGATCAAAAGGTAGAAAATTAATAGAATTGGCAAGAAACCAGACTGCTTTTATTAAACATATTACTAGTGCTGCTAGTATGGGTAAGTTATAACCTGACAATATTAAACGAATGTGGGGAAGGTAGGGGTTGACAATATACACAAGGATTGTGGATGTGGCTAGATCTACTCTGTTGGCCACCATATTGATAGCACAATGAGTAAGTATCATAATATAGTACTGAATAGGCATCATATATAACAACAGTCGCTGCAGTGACTGCCATAACAATTGAGTTTTCTCTGAAATCTTTTTTTAGGTTCCGTTAGGGTGGGTAGTTTGCGCAAATAATAATTTTCTAGTATATCATATTTTGATTGCGTTCTAGTTTCCTTTCTTTTATAAATCGTGTTGTTTAAGTCAACAGGTATAAAATCGAATATTTTCCTAATTCAAATCCAAGTAAAATGTATTATTACAAACATTTTCAAGTTGTTACATCAAATTGAATAGAACTGGGTTGTGAATTTTTAATTCAATTTAGACTCTTTTTTTTTAATGAAACAGTTTTTCTCTTTTTATACTCTTAACGTAACAGTCTAGCTTACAGGTAATTACTGTTAATTACTGTGGCAGTACTTATGCGGTTACCCATCCAAGTATAGACTACGCCCGACGTTGCCTAACTTCGGTGATCCGATGGGAAGCAGTGTTTCAATGCGCCTACGGACGTTTTATGGCAAGGCTGCAATGGACGGATGTCAAAAGTCAGTTATAGAAGACGAAATATTCGATCGATATCGTCGAATATTCGACGATATATCGACTTCAGCAAAAGTTAACCTGTTTTAAAATATAGAGTCGTCAAAAGAATATGTTCCTAGTTCGCCAATTTCAGATTATAAGAGTGATTGATAAAAAAATATTTTGTCGTAAAAACAAAAACAAGTCAAAATATCGCCCTTAAAGTCAACAATTGCACCCTTTATGGGATCCGTTTCCTATTCCAAGTTTGTTTATGTTATAAATTCCAAACTTATTCAATATTTCCGTTTCCTAGTCAACAATTGCACCCTTTATGGGATCCGTTTCCTATTCCACCCACTCAGAAAATTTAAAGCCCAGACGATACAATAATTGTAAACAAGGATTTTACCACGGCTTTGTAAACAGTTAAGAAAACTTCCGACTTTACAATTTTCCGTCTTATTCAGATTTTTTTCTTGATGATAAATAATTTCAATATCCAAAGTTTACCAACCACACATTGAGTGGAAATCATTCATTTGCTGTTTTTACTCCTTTGCGGAAAAAATAATAGGATATGTAATTGCGTCTAGAGAATTAAATGCGGAACAAATTCGTCAAATTACAGCGTGAAATGAATTTCACCGGTAGACTTTTAACAATTGTTCTAATCGTACTCTGATATCCAGACGGCAAAATATCTTTCATATTCAAATGTTGACATTGGGCATATTGTAAAAATAAGTAATATTTGCAATTGAAAAGAAAAACAGTTTATTCAAACGAAGTAGGATTGTTTGTCATTGTGTTCGGAGATAAAAAGGCAAAGTCAAAAGGTTGGCGATCAGTCAAAAGGGCTAAGGGACGTGACGACGGCATTTTTTAAGTTGGCAATTCTGTTGAGCTGTCAAATAAATATGTCGTTATCGCCATCTAGCGGATGTCCCCATAATTTGGTTAGTATTAAAAAGTAAGCAGTTGAAAATAACAATGTAGATGGGAGTGTACATGGCTTTTATTGCAATACTATTTAAATTATAAAGAGAAACAAAATAATAATTAATAATAACGAATATTTCTCTACAGTCGGTGATCCAACTGCTATTGCTGTCATGGTTGAAACAATAGTTTCGTTGTAAAATTGATAAAATGCTTGAAATCCGGTTCCGTCAAAGCGGTTATTTGACTTGAATAATATTCTAAAAGTCCTCTCATCTGATTGTATTTGAAATCTCTTTTGTTTACCACAAATTCGATT
The DNA here is from genome assembly GCA_944548615.1 of Micropterix aruncella. Classification (NCBI taxonomy): domain Eukaryota; kingdom Metazoa; phylum Arthropoda; class Insecta; order Lepidoptera; family Micropterigidae; genus Micropterix; species Micropterix aruncella. The sequence continues at coordinate 24,645,394 of OX155959.1, read as the reverse complement.
AAATTTTCTATCTCTGGTGGGATAGTTGGATAATTCGACGTAGTCACTTTCTGATAAATCATCGCACCTGGAACGATATAAGCAATTAGTATTTAGGTTTTAATAATTTTATGATAGAATAGAAAATAGGACTGATGATTGCTACGAATCAGGCACGTATCCAGACTTTAGTTTTTTGGGAGGGGAGGGGGGGGGGGGGGCATCTATTGAAACAAACCACAACAACGATCTTGATTTTGCCCGTAAAATGAAACGAAATTATGCCGTCAGGGCCACACTGGCTCCTTTGGGGACACATGGCTAGAGCCCGGAGCCTGGAGGGGGTCCTTATCGAAAGGTGTCCTGGGGTCCTCCCTAGGGATTTAAAACAAAAATACATGCCTGAAAACCACACTGTCGTCTATTTTGACACTTAAATAATATATAAGTAAAGGCTAGATCTTTATGAAAATATAGTCTTTTCTGTAGTTTACTTACGTTTAAAATACATTTTAATTTAATATTAATTTAATCTAACCATGGTACACATTAGAAAAAAATATGAAAGAAATAGAGCATATGCTAAAGCCATCATCTAAATCCTACCATTGATTTTATAGTAAAATCAATGATCCTACTGCAATAGCCGAATAAAAAAATAATAATAAGGGAAAACATTATAATAATAATATAATAATAATTTCTTTATTGCGAACTGTAAGTAGGTGATACAAAAGGGATAGGTATTATTTTATGTGCTATACAGTTTACCTATAAGGCGTGCAATATTAATTTTACTATAATTGAATATATTTTCACTTCACAAGTTGAAGGAAAACAAATACGAAAAGTATTAAGGTTTAGACATATTAACAAAAATAACAATTAGAGACTTTTATCTAGAAATTATTACAGTAAATTTCTATTACTATATATTAAATAAAATGTCAGTTTGTGTTTAAATTAAAATGTCCTCGTGGAATTATTAGGCTACATATCTACTGGTTGTCTGATTTAGAGCTAGAATGCAATATAAATATTTACAATTTAAAATGTCTGAGAATTACAATAAGAATATGTTATAATATTTATTTGTCATTATCGTTTAAAAAGTCATTAACGCTGTAATAACATTTATTTTTGAGACAGTGCTTTAATGTTTGTATGAATCCTGGTTGTTGCATTGATTTGATGTTGTGTGGAATAGCGTTAAAATATTTAACACAACAGAACCGAGGCCCCTTTTTAACACGCTTTTATTAGGTCGACCTGTATGTAACTATGTAATGGAATCTAAGGCAACTAATTTAACCATCTTCCAAGGGTCGTAGTTTCATGAAAATTGGCAGCTGTATAAAGTTCTGATGACAATACAATAATATGGTACTGTCGAACTGATCTGATGATGGAGTCGGAAGATATGAACTGGAACTTCATGATGGAACATCGTATCACAGCTGTGTTTGGACTTGTTAGAAAAGTCTTGGAATAAACTTTGACCACGATTAGGTTTCAAGGTCTGATGATGAAGCCGGAAGATAGGCACTGGCATTCCATGATGGAATATCGTATCATAGCCTTGTGTATGTGAATATCGTATCATAGCCCAAAAGCGTGTTTTTAGTGTTTTTTTTAAAAACTATTAATTTATTACACATTTCTGTTCTCACTGAGGAATAGTTTACGAGGTTTCTATTCCTCGTAGCTCTTGAATGTACATCTCTTCGTAAGGAGTAGATATCACAACACAACATTCCAGTATATAATTTTATATTTATATTTATATAAACAGTACTTTTTGAGGTGTGACAAATGATTCTAACGAAGGCGAGTTTCGTATATTTGCTGGGAGATCGTTCCAGAGTCTTGCACCATGGACACAGAAAGAGTTGGAGTAGAAGTCAGTATTATGACAACGAAATTGGGTAAATTGTCAGAGGCTGTCCGAAGTCATACTCTTATGAAACCAGTTCTTTCCTTTCTCTTTCCTTCATCTTCAAATTCCTCTCCACGGACATTCTTAGTTTTAAATATTGTAGTTTGAATCTTATGCAAACAAATGTATTTGTTTAATAAATCTATATTTCCACAATGCGCGCATGTAACACTTGCACTGTCACCAGCACGGGAGTTCTGAAGGGACGATACTATACGACATTGACTTCGATATCGGCTATGATCCGACTACTTATTTGCGATTCGGAAGCGACTCGATGGTCCTTGAATCGCGAGAAGTAAGGTTAGGACAGACGACAGCACCTGAGAATCCGTCTGGCCGATCCCAATAAGTCGCTCATCATCGAGTGACGACACTCGTATTTCGTATCGTCGCTTCGGAATTCCTCCACAGGTTAGTTGTAAGTGTGGCAATACGCTCGCCTTTTATTATTATTATTATTATTGAGCAATCTAATACGATATACAGGTTGAGTTTTTATGAGTGACATCCTTGTAGTGAGTGAGTAAGTACAAACAGGTAAGCGACAAGTTTTTTTTCGAAAATATTTTTTGTTTTTTGGAAATATGAAATTTTACTTTTTTGTTTTGAACAATAGTATAAATAGGTAAAATATCGCGAATATTGTTTATTAGCGATATTTTAGGTACTGCTAGATGGCGCAGCGCGCTCAACGCTTCTCAAACTTTTTTCAATATATAAAAATGTACCAATTTGACAAACAAAAGATTTTTTTTAGATTGTTTTTTTAAAAAATAAGACAGAAATTGCTCACTTGCTTGCATTGATTCACCCGCTACAAGAATGTCACTAATAAAAAACTCACCCTGTATAATCAATAATGTTAGTCAAAAAGGTATTGGCTTGTAACACTTGATATTGAAGAAAATATATAAAACGACATACGGATATATTCCCTCGATGTTAAAGAAGATGAAATCAATCCGTATTTTCTCATTTAAATCACCGTAGAACAGGTAGTGGCATTCGGTGGCTCTTGGATATGGACCAGGAAAATTTGGAGAAGAAATAGTTCCATTTTTAGTCAATGTACTTTGAAAATAAAATACGCATTCTGTTCTGTTCTGCTGGCCGGATATGATGCCATAATCTGAAAGTGGAAACGTCTGTCGTCAGAAACTTCTTTTTTGCAATCCAAAACCGAAATATCATATATACATATTCATATTTATATTCATTTTATTAGTATACGTCAGATACAGATTAACAAGCATCCATACATATTAGCAAACAAACATACAGAAAATATAACAATAAACAAAAAAAAACTAAAAAACACAAGAATAATGAAAACAGAGGAAATACAAGACAAAATGCAAAAAAATCATTAAACACTAGCCACCAAAGCATTTTAGACTTCACTCAAGTAATATTTCCCCAGTGAGTAAAACGCCTTATCTGTGATGTACCTCTTAAGGCGTCAGAGATTGCGCCTGCCTAATGTGCTCGCTGAGTTGGTTGTAAACCGCTGGGCCGGCGATATAGGCTAGCCTCTCCGACTTGGATAATGCATAACTTACCGAACGAAGGATGCTACGGGATCTTGTTGGATAGTGGTGATGCACACCATTCACTTCAAAATCGGCTAGATTTCTGCGAACGAACAGCGCTACTTCTATTATATAAATGGACGGCAGCGTCATGATGCAGAGATCTCTAAACAGAGGCCTAGCTGGCGTATCAAGCGCCACACACGCTATTGTGCGGACTGCACGCTTCTGCATAACGAAGGCCCTCTGCCTGTCGGCTGCTCGCCCTTATTGGTAGCACTGCAAAACGCAACCATGGAGACCCCAAACGAACAACCACTTCTCGGAATTGGCTCAGAAGGTAAAGGGCCGAATTATACGAAATTCTCAGCATAGCGCAAGAATATCAATCTCAAAATATTGGAATTGAAATTTAGCACACATATGCCTTGTTGGGGCGAAATCACATTGTGAAATTTTGTTTGGAATATATCATATACAACCTACTCTAATAATAATGAAATTCCGGCATACATTTTAATCAAATAATAACGCCCAGGCTAGCTGAAAAACGAACCGCGCCGCTCGAGGTGGTTTTGTAACGAAACCCAACCGGGTTCGACCGTCGGACGAGAGAAGCCGCTCATCGATTATATTTATGATGTATAATAATGTAAATTTGCATTAACCGATTTTTTTTCAAAATATATAGAATCATGGCGTTTCCTTAGTAACACATATATTTTATTATCGTAGATTTTTGTGTCTAGGCAACTTACTTTGAAGGAAGGTGAAATGGGCCTTGAATCCTCGGATTGCAACAGAAGAGTGACTTCCGAGAAATTCTAAGACCATGTTACGTCCGCTGGACATTATAGGGAGAGCTATTTGAGACCCGCAAAAAGTGCCGATTTCTGCAGGCATCCCATCTGGTCCGGTCTCGATTGCGCGAATGACGTCATCGTAGACACATCTGAAAAAAAGGAATTTCAAAAGAAATATTAATTAGGCGTGTAGGTACCTGCGCATTGCGGTCAAACAGCATCCAACCATTTTACTCTTCAGGCAAGGGAAGTATTGTGGACGCACTTCTGTGTGTCTGTGAGTTTGTGTAACTGTCTGTATTCCTCCACGATAGCACCCAAACGCTTCATCCCATTGAGCTGAAATTTAGAATGCAGGCATCATTTGGTCATCACAAGAGTTGAAAAGATTGTGGTTGAAATCGGTCCACCTTTTTTCAGTTGTTATAACTGTAATTTCTTCGCTTAAAGTTGCAGGCGGCCTGTGCCATCTATTGCCGCGTACCTATGTCACTGCGCACTACTAGGGTGAGGTCTTTGCTTAGACTCCTACGTGCGCTTTCGAAGCTGTTTCACTGAATTACCGCTGGGCTGTGTTAAGGTACTACGCAAATGTTTTGATTTTGCTTGGAATAAAATGAAATGGTTTTTATAATTCCAATGTTGTTTACTAAGATAACGCTTCTTCCAACATTCTTATGACAGTTACTATGATTCTGGGAAGTCCTGCCGGGAAAGTCTTAAGGTGGGTATCCATTAGGTACGCGCATCAACTCTGCTCCGCGCATCTACAACTGCTCCAGTAGTGGATACGTTTGCGCTCCTGGAGCGTGCAACGTTGCACGTTTCGCGGCGAGCGCTCCAAGCGGTGGCGGTAAATGCGCGAACACAAAGTGGAGAGCAGTGTGTTCGTGGCAGTGGTCTCGAAGCTACCGATTTTTTGGTATTTCTACCGATATTGCGCCTGTCCTACCGAAATACCGAAATGAAACGATTTTTGTACACGATTTCTATCGAAAAATGCAGGCAAATAACTGCACGGTTTACATTGAAAAATAATCCAATAAAAGGTTTAGACGTAATTGACCCTACGAATGTTAAAAGTGGCAAAACTGCTCGATTATTCCTGTTATTAGACTCTTTCTCAATATTGTTCAAAACAATGATTTCCAGCAAATTGATACAGAATGGCGTATGTTTGAGTTAGTGCGAACAAATAAAAACATTTCCTGAAGAAATAGAATTCTTTTGGGATATATCACTTTACTGATGCACTGCGATGACACTCAAATGTTTCCTTTGTTGTCTTCTTTCATCTTTACTATTGTACCACTGTCCCCCGTTCATCCGACAACGTTGAGTGCATATTCTCGCATATTAATCTCATGAAAACAAAACAGCGAAATAGGTTATCTGCTGAGTCAATCACTGCGTCTGTTACATACAAATGACGCCAATTGTTACGACTTCGAAATTAGTTCAAAAATGACTGCTGATATGGTTAAAAATATTGATACCAAAGATTGTAAAAATAACTCAAAACACAACAAAAAAAACGGATGACCGACAGAGGGCGAATAAAATAAATAAAACGTAATCTGCTTCCTCTACTACTGTCACTGTCAATCTACTAGCACCATCTACGAAAATATCGTCACCATGAATTGTAAAAAATGTGTTGGATACCAAGCAACTATATTTAAAAGCCGCACTCTCCTATACTAAGTTTGACCAAATAAATATTTTTTCTCAAAATACCATAAGAACGAGGTATTCCAAAGACCGCAATATAATAGTACCCAGAAGGAATACTGCTTTTGGTCAGCGCTCCTATACATTCATAGCCCCACGGTTTTCCAATGCTCTTCCTGGTGATATAAAATCGACGCAAAATAAGACCCACTTTAAAAGGCTACTTACAAAATGGCTTATAAAAGAGGGACGACAAAAAATCACAAAAATATTGGACATTATATATTAATATACTAATTCGAACACATTAATATTTAGAACTTTATGTTATACTATATTTTATACCATATTAAATTTACTTTTTATTATTGTATTTAATATTATTATTTTTAAATATATCTGTATGTGTATGTATGTATGTATATATGTGTATATATATTCTTAATCTAAGTTACATGTTTATTTTCTACTCCTAATTTTAAGTATTTAATAGTTTTTTAGGTAGTTGTTGCATGTTTATTCTTTTGTGTTCAAATAATAATTTTATTACGACAATTTAATTTTTTTTTAATTTTTATTTTTTTTGTTACAAAAATATTTTGGTTTTTGTAATAATCACAATTATGAACAAGCACGCACAAAATTAAACGTTCACCTTAGAACAGGTCCCGGCCTAGTTAGGTGGCGTTGTCACTGGACTTTGCTATGTATTCATTTTCTGCTATTTATTCAATGTTTAAAATATTTAATGCATAGTTCCTAAGATAAAATTGTTTTAAATTATTCTTGAATTACTTAAATAAAAAAAAAAAAAAAAAAACTATATTTAAGTTGTTGATTTCATTGTGTAATGAGGTGCGGTCTCCTCGGACAACCTCTAAATGTCGCTGGTGCAGGATTGCAGGATTCCAGGTAAACGCCTTGTTCGTGGTGGCACAGATTTATTTCGTACAATACAAAGTACACGCGAGCGAAATATATAATTTATACAAGCAGGAATTGCAGTGGCGACGATATCGACCGTCCGCTCCGATCGTATGGTAATCTGACGTTTTTAGTGGCGGCGTTCGACCCGTCTTCCCTTCACTCGTTGGTTGCGTTCAGCGGCATCGCTCGATGTAATGTTGCCACGCTAGAACGGTTTAGGCTAAGTACGAAACACCGCCCCCTTTGAAATGCCAACATTTCAAAATATACAATTCAAACAAGCAATTCAAATTATCAAATTTTCTACAAAATTTCAAAGCATTGCTTTAGCATCAAACAAAATTTTACTAACAATCTAAAGCAAAACAAAAACTCTAAAGCAAAAATACAAGCAAATTCTTAACAAAAACTTTAGCAAATTTACAAAAACTTTAGCAAAAAAGGTCAAAATCAAAGATCTAAAGCAAAGTACATGCAAAATAACAAAACTTTAGAAAATTTAATAAAATACATAAGCATTTTTCAAGACACAGGCAATGGACAGAGTTTCACTATCGGTCGAACATATGTTCCGTCCGCAGTTTTGATAGAGACGGCTCGCACCCTCTTATCCCTGCCATGGTATACCTCAACCACCCTGGCTAAACGCCACTGGAGAGGTGGGAGATTGTCTTCCTTTACAAGGACCATATCACCGACTTTTATGTCTGGCATTTCTCGGTTCCATTTTCTGCGCTCCTGCAGTGTACTTAAGTACTCGGATGACCATCGTTTCCAAAATACCTGTTTGAGCTTTGTGATCTGATTGTATATTTGAAGTTTTCCAATGTCTATATCGCTCAAATCAGCACTAGGAAACGATGTCAAGGAGTCATTAATCAGAAAGTGGGCCGGAGACAAATACTCAAGATTATCGCCACTTGCAGTTAAAGGTATGAGTGGTCGAGAATTTACTACACCTTCAATTTCAATTAGAAGGGAGTTTAATTCCTCGTACGTCAGGGTCGTGTTGCCCATAATACGCCTCAAGTGATGTTTGACGAGTTTCACACCTGCTTCATGTAATCCGCCCCAATGCGGAGAATTAGGTGGAATAAAATGCCATTCAATCCCCTCCTTTGCACTGAAATCGTATATCTGTGAATCATTTTCCCTGAATATTTTATAGAGGTTTTCCAGTTCTCGGGAAGCTCCGAGGAAATTCTTCCCATTGTCACTGAAAACCTTTGCGCATTTCCCTCGACGTGACATGAATCTTTTGAGGGCACTAAGAAAGGACCTGGTGGACATATCTGAAGCAAGTTCCAAATGTATCGCCTTTGTTGACATGCAAATAAGTAGACAAATGTAACCTTTTGTAATAATGCTTTTCCTGATACGAGACTGTTTGATCGCAATCGGGCCGGCGTAATCTACTGAAACATTTAAAAAGGGACGTGTTGGCGTAACCCTTTCAGACGGTAGATCTGCCATGATCTGATCTGCTGTGTTGGCTCTAAATCTAGCACATTTTATACATTTTTGAATTACATGACGAACTTCATTACGTCCATTTAAAATCCACACATTCTGCCTAAGACTGGCAAGTGTGGTCCCCGCCGCCCCATGCAATAGTCTTCGGTGCTCATACTCAATTATTATTTTTGTTACGTGGTGTTTACAAGGCAAAATATATGGAAATTTCTGAGCAACCGCTATACTAGCATAACGAAGACGTCCACCGACTCTTAATAGGTTTTCTTCATCCGGCTCGAAGGACCATGTAATGAGGTGCGGTCTCCTCGGACAACCTCTAAATGTCGCTGGTGCAGGATTGCAGGATTCCAGGTAAACGCCTTGTTCGTGGTGGCACAGATTTATTTCGTACAATACAAAGTACACGCGAGCGAAATATATAATTTATACAAGCAGGAATTGCAGTGGCGACGATATCGACCGTCCGCTCCGATCGTATGGTAATCTGACGTTTTTAGTGGCGGCGTTCGACCCGTCTTCCCTTCACTCGTTGGTTGCGTTCAGCGGCATCGCTCGATGTAATGTTGCCACGCTAGAACGGTTTAGGCTAAGTACGAAACACATTGGTTGTACTAACTTATACTTAGTATGTTATTTCTAATTCGTTTTCATTATGATTTGTTGATGTAAATAGTGCACTTCATTTTTATGATGCATCCCCAAATAACTGTTATTAGTTTTAATAACGTTTAATAATTCCCGATGTTAAATAAAGAGGATAAATAATTCCTGAAAGAGATTTGATTGAATATTGTTTTTTTTCTTCATATGTATACCGATTTTTGGTCCAAATATACCGATTTTTGGTCCAAATATACCGATTTTACATGACAACTCTACCGATTTTTCATTTTGAAGTTCGAGACCACTGGTTCGTGGACGCGAGCAAAGTGAGACGTTGGTGGGTACGTCTCGCGCATCACGTTCGGCGTTCAGTAAACTCGAATCCATCGCTATGGAGTGGGCCGGAGAGAAATGTCTAGCTCTAATCGAGGAGTACCGAAATTATACAGTGGTGCGGGATCAGAAGGATGACAAATTTCAAAAAAAAAATTCTGGCGACGACATGTTCGCTCAATGCTCGAATGAAAACTGCGGAGAACTTGTTGTTCTTGAGTTGATGCGCGCACCGTCTCCATTTGAGCAGTTGCAGATGCGCGGAGCAGAGTTCATGCGCGAATCTAATGGATACCCACCTTTAAAGTGACACAAACGACTTTTATTCTTGTGAAACAAATGAAGCACAGAAAGGTGCGAGGTGTTATGTGGAGGAGGGGATAAGTCCGTAATGTTACTTTCTTGGCCTAACAACCGACGAGGAGGGAAAAATATTATGAACGCGCAAAATCAATATTTTCGTGATGAACACGGATATATACATCTAGATCTTGGCCTTTCCAGAAAAATAATCAACTCTTTCTTAGAAAAATTATCTAAAACTGCGATTTGCGCATCTCAAATTCTATGGCTTCGAAGGGGGAGTGAATGGGTGGCAAGGTGAACGCTCACATGTGGCAAGACAGCTGTCCTAAACCTACCACAGCCGGTTCGTAAGTCCGGAATCCACTGCTCACCCCCCAGAAGTGTAAAAAATAGTATTATGATGGGCCCGACTCCGGTCGGTGAATTCCATGGCAGCTCCGTTTGTATTTATTATTATTAACCCCCCCCCCCCCCCAAGACGATTTGGACCATTTCCAGACTGAAGTCTGCCTTTTTGCTGGTCTTTCTGTGTGCGCGCGCGCGCGCGCGTGTGTGTGTATGTGTGTGTGTGTGTGTGTATGTGTGTGTGTGTGTGTGTGTGAGTGTGTGTGTGTGTATTCCTCCACGATAGCGGCCAAACGCTTAATCCGATTGAGCTGAAATTTGGCAAACAGGTATCACTTGGTCATGGTAAGAGTTGAAAAGATTGTGGTTAAAATCGGTTAGCCAAGGGGCGCCCTAGTCATATCTAAATTTCCAAACATTGAACTTGAAATTTAGCACACAGATGATTATTTTGGTTTGAATAACTCATATACATGCTACACTAATATTTTAAAAATTCCGCTATACATTTTAATGAAATATTAACGCCAAAATTTTAATAATCGATCTTTATAAATAAAACAAGTTATCGAATTTCGGTCGGAAAGAGACCTTTATTTTCCATAATGACCCGTAAGAGGCCAACGCCTTACCGCGAGGCACTAAGAACAGTCCTTCAGTCTGGTCACGGGTTCGAGATCGCTTGCGCGGCCTCTACCTGACGTAAGCAGTCATTCTGTTTGAATATATCGCGGATCGAGGCATGCTTTGCACACAATGGTCACTCCGTGTCACATGGTCACTATAGTGGAACTGTTGGGAGCAGTGTGTGACTTGCCAAGGGGGCTACTTTGTAGAAGATTAGTGTAAGTAAATTTTGTATGAAGAAGTGTATTTTTGCAGACCAAAGGTTAAATACTTATGGAACAGAGGATGGCACCTCTGTTATACTATACCTTATTACACTATGGCATACTATTTGCAAATGCCAGAAGATTTTTTAAATGTTGGTTAGTAGTTGGTGGATAAAAACTTACGAAACGTTATCCGAAGTGTAGAGGTCTATATCGTTAAAAGCGATTTGAATGCGCTCGCCCTCTACGCCTTTGAAAGTGTATTTGCAGTGTATATTTGGCGGATAAAACTCTGGATATCGCGGTGACGTGAGACTTCCATTCCTAGTCACATTACTGAAGAATCTCTCATCGCAGATCGAAGCTACTGCAACATTGTAACAAAATATCATGAGCATACTTATTGTCCTTCAAAGAAGAATCACCTGAAATAATCGTTTTGTATGACCTATTTATCCGTTAAGCTGCTTTTCTTTCTGCTATATATATATATATATATATATATATATATATATATATATATATATATATATATATATATATATATATATATATATATATATATATATATATATATTTTTATATTTGATAAGGTTTTGTAAATAATCCGTTCATAGGATGATGATTCGCAGTAAAATAAAATTAGTAAACGCTACTTGAATAGCAGCGAAGGAAATCCCAGCTTGGATTGGGAAACGCTTATGTTTGAATGAGATATACTTAGGGATGTGCACGACTTTCGATTGTGCATGTTAGTTTATGTATAGTATATATATATATATATATATATATATATATATATATATATATATATATATATATATATATATATATATATATATATATATATATATATATATATATATATATATATATATATATATATATATATATATATATATATATATATATATATATATATATATATATATATATATATATATATATATATATATATATCTATCTCAAGCCGGTTGAACTTTTACTCCCTCTATAAACCGACACTTTACTTTTCGGCCCTGTCAATAATCCGGCGTTTTTATACAGGCAAGTACCAAGCTCCGTAATTTTGAACTTGAATTGGAGAAAGTGACTGCTTGTCGCGGGGTCAACGACCGATGTACCTGATTTATTATATATGTCTACTTTGCCTTACGTAAGTATGTCCCTTGTAAAGTGGCGAACATATTTATTGGACGCGTCCGTCAGCCGCGGCTTACGGACGCGACTCAAAGGTATCTGTGTAATGAATGTCTACTGAAGGGGCAAACATATTATCGGAAGCTTCCGTAAGCCGCGGCTTACGGACGCGACTGATAGACTTTCATTACATGCTGATGGACGCGGCCAATGAGTATGTTGGCCTCTTGAGCCGTGCACATTATCGGACGTAATTCGCGGACGTGACCTTAACAGTACGCGTACACCAAAACCGATTTTGTCGGCCGATGGCGGACGGAACTACCCGACCGAGTAACTCGGAGGTGTACTGTGCTTACACTGCAGACGACTTGTGCCGACATTGTACGTTGCCGGTATTCTGTAGTTAACTGTGTTGCTTAACCATTTTTTTTAAATGTCTGGAACCGCTGTATCCATTTCCGATGCAAATTCAGCTCATAAACGTTTCGAAACATCTCGATTATTATAATTTTTTGAATGTTTATCCCACAGGGTTGGTCTATTATAAACACAACTAATAAATTTTTCAATATCCATAGTCGTTTAGGTAGGTAACAACACTGCCAGAAACAACAGAATGCTTAAATTAAACTACAAATACACTCAATTTGCACTGTAGACGCCGGCAGACTGGCGAGAAATCCCAACAAGTCCGAGTTCGGCCGTCGTCGCCCGAGCAAATTTCGGCCGTTGACGGATTAGGTGTAAGCTTTATTTATACTCTAAGGGTGTAAGCGACCCTGAGGCTTCGGACGTCCGATAGAGATCTGCAAGCCGCGTCCCAAACGACTGTGCATACTATCGGTCGCGTCCGTAAGCCGCAGCTTACGGACGCGTCCGATAATATGTTTGCCCCTTTATGCTAGCTCGCTGGCGTGCTGTATTTTATCAGTCTAATTTTGTGTGTTTGCAGTGCTGTAACTTAAAAATGTTTCAGGAATAAAACCCATTATCTACAACCGATCGTATCACGTACGGCCAAGTTCCAGGCGATCAGCCTCTACATAGGCCTTAAACTCTTTGATAAATTGCCTGATCAATTGAAAGCGACTAAAAACATCGATGTTTTTAAGAGATCTGTTGGAGCCCTGTCGGTCCAACATACCCACAACAAAAAAGTAATTTCCACAGAATGGAAACCGCAAACTCGCTCAAATCTACACGAGTCAGCTGCAGTTAATTTCCAACTAAATTCGGCAATTTATGCACAGTCAAGCGATGACTCATGTCATTTCTTCTGATCAATATACATGTCGCACCCCACTCATAGCTATTACATCACCGCTCACGGTATAAGACGTAGTACATTTCAATCAATCGATATCATTTCCTTGGCGGATAGTTACCGCGACTACGCTTCATTATCAAGCAGTACCTGCATTACCCGCGATACCGATCGTCAAGCCTCGCTCCTCGACTACACACTTCGGACACACTACTACGGGTTCATCTCGCGCCCACACTAAAACACTACGGCGAAATAACAATCAAGGCGTTAAGAACTGGCGACTCATTTCAACCTTCTGATTAAATACTTCTACTTCGACATCCACGACTTTCATTCACGGAGAAAATTTCACGATGAGCTCCACCCTTCGCTCACAATCAATTGGAGTCTAGTGAAGGGTGGCAACTCTCACAGATCCATCTGGGTTGTATGCGCGCATAACGACTTTTTGAAATATTGTGAAAATGCGTAGCATCGTACTTACCATTTTAATTTAATGTACATTTTTTTATTTTATCGTATTTCAATTATTTTATCGTAAATTGTTATGTTACAGTCTTTGTTTTTGTAAATTGGAAAGTTTAAAGTAATTTACTTTATATGATTCGTTTGCTAAATTGAGTAACTCTAGTTTAAGATTAATGTAATGTCATTCCTACACAAATGTAATGGTTGTATAGGAAATAAATACTCTATCTCTACAGTGTAAATGTAAACGAAACATTACCGCTTGTGGATGAAAAAAAGATTTTGAAACGACTTGAAAAAGCATGAAAAGATTTTGAAACCTATGTAGGGTGGCGTATAATACAGTATTACATACATACATATATGTAGGTACCTATACAATAAAACATAGAGTTTGACGTTTAAATGCGTTATTAGTAGTGGTTTCCAGTAATCCGACGTTTTCAGTAATCCGGCAGTTCTCTGGTCCGATATCATCTGTATTACCGAGAGATCACTGTATTTGTGTGCAGGGTATCCGAGAGAAACTTTTGGATTTAAAAATACTTTTTTGTAATAAAGAAATTATGATATTCATTAGTAAGTTATACATAATAGTTATTTTATTTAAAAAGAAACAGCAAGGAGTAAACTTATTTATTGGATAATCTGAAGGATAAAAGAAAATAATCAGAGCAAATTGTTTACAATCTCTGTCACAAATCCTTTTTAGTGTTCTTTTCAAATTTTCAATAACTTTTGTCTTAATGTCGATAGCAGGTGATATATTTTTTACACGACTGCCCAACAAAAAAAGAAGTGTAATGTGTTCAGGGTTCATTTATGTATGTTTTCCGTTTTTATTCCACCATAAGTTCTCAACGCTTAAACCGATTTAAAAGCGAGTGATATTGTTAGAATCGGCATTTCATGCCGAGTGTCATAGGGTACCTTAACTATCCAAATATCAAGTAAGTAGACGAATTACGACATTTTGTTTTTTTTATGTGATATATTTTTTTTACATAAAATGCAATTTTCACATCAATTCGCATGTGTTTTCGTTATTATCAAATCGCTTTTTTACGTTTCTTTTATTAAGCTCTAAACATTGAACGTCGTCGTCGTTTCGTCGTGAACTAAAATCGTAATTAGTTCATGTGAGCGAGGCAGGCCAATACGTTAAAGCGGAATATAAAATGATTGATTGTCACTTTTCCAGCATAAAACTAACAATAGATCATAAAGCTGTTTCCATTCAGATTATTTTATGTGCGGCCGGTAGTTTTAGTGCGGGAAAATATACGATCGCTCATTTTACACGCACTGGTCTATCTCGTTGACATGAATTATTCTCCGATATTAGATCACGAAGAAACGCAATCCAGCACAATATAAGATATTCTTTACAAAAAAAACACTGCTTCTTTTGAGGCGAATTTGAATTTAAAAGCGAGTTATAACGCCCCTACAGAGAGATAAAATTAGTAATAAAAAAACTACTGCCTTTGCTTACCTTCTACAGATCGAGAATAAAGTACAAAAACAAACATAATTATGATAACATTGTCATATTTCATTTTAAAACAGGAAAAATTTAAGTAGTAAAATAAAAACAAACGCGACAGAAGAGCGAAACATTGACCAGAGAAATGATGTCAGTTGATGGTCACACCCCTAAAAAGTCTATTAAAAATGGGCGAATCACACGTAGTTGCGTACGAATAAATAGAGAACATAGCGTCATAAAGGGACTGGTTGACATTTTAAGTAAATTAACTAAAATTATTTTTTCAAAATATTTCGACTTTAAACAAATTGTCTATCAGCTATATAGTCTTTAAAAGTCAACACAAATAAATACCGTTTTTATTTCAATAACGCCATCTACCAGTTTGTTTAAGAAGTTGATATTGATGTATGGTTGTGTCTACAGCGGCCTGCGAAGAACAGAATGAGATGAAAATTCAGAGGCTAAATAACAGGTAGCGCTGATAGTAAAATTTAATTTTATCATATTCTATGATATTCTGTATCTTATAATTATAAATATAATTTTATCTAATTTACTGATATTCTGTATGGCAAAACAGGCGAATTCAAGACCACTTGAAAGCCTATTTATTTATTTTATTTATTTATTTATAGTATTACACAAGTTCGTTTGTACAGTTTACCATATCATGATGTATATGTATATGAGACGTTAGCAAAAAACTGATTCTCGAGGAGATAGAGTAATGAATAAAAGTCGCCTAACTAGGCTAGGGCCTGTTCTAAGGCAGACTTTATAAAATATTGTTTAGATGTATTTAATCAAATTATTAAATAATTATTATATAAAAAAATTAAATAAAATAAAAATTAAAACAATTAAAATTTGTAGAAATTCTATTACTTTGATAATAATTATTAACGTGTAGAGTAAAAGTAACAATATGTTTGAAAGTAAAAATATATGTCTAAAATTGAAGAATAATGCGAAAATTTAATATACAAAAAATTAATATACAATATTCAACATTCCATTGATGTTTTCTCTGCCTTCTGTAATAAGCCACCTAGAAACCGATTTTTTAAATTTATTTTTGGTTTCAAATTGTAGTAGTAAGATAAAATATAAAGTGTAGTATTGCCACAAATCGCAGTATTGCCACAAGTGTAGTATTGCCTCATCTTATTTGGGCATATTTGAAGATCGAAAAACAATTAGTTAGAGAATAGCAACATAGCGAAAGCCTGAAATTAAATGGGTATGTATAGCTGGACGTTTACCTCGTAATGAGGGGAGACCTTGAAACAATTTTTAGATATCACGTCATATATCATAATCAAAGAGTCTCGCTTGAAAATAACAACGTATCGTAGCATTTTTTATCTACCAGAGTAGGGGATTCTCAAACGGTCGATTGCGATCGACCGGTCGATCTCGAAGAGACGTTTTTGTGATATCAGTAAATTGGCAAATATCGCATATTTTATTAGTTATCCTTTTTCGTGTAAAAACATTGAGGAATCTGCTATTGAAATAGCAAGTCAGTTTAACGTGGACTCATCTTCGGTTGAAAATGAGGTAGTGTCGATTATATCGCATATATTATACATTTCAAAGCCACAGCATCTAATACAAAATTCTAGTCTTTTATATCTGAAGATCCGAATCTAAATATCTGAATCTAAGGCAAATCACCCTTCAGTTGACGGCAATGTTTGGGTTAACTTACTTGTGCGAGTCTGCTTTTCTGAAATGAAGATATTTAAGTCGAAATATCGCAATCGACTAACTGACGAACTGACGTCATCATGCTTGCGATTAGCACTCGATAAATACCTACCATATTATGAAAAGTATTCTGAGGACATGCAGTACCACGCTTGAACATCCAAAGTCATTCTTTAGTTAAGTTAAGAAACTAGAACTCGTTTGTTTCGTAAGAACCAATAAACTCAGTTTCTACTCCTACCTTGACTAAAAAACGCATTTCTGTCGTTCCTAATAATTCTACGTGGATCATGGCCATACAATTCTGCTGCAACGTCCGTATATTGGCGTATATACTTATACCTGCGCCACGATACGACCTACCTACCTAGACGAGAATCCTGCATCACACATTCTTGCAGTCTCCAGAGTCGATCGATCGGAGTCTATCAATATTGAGGTAAATCGCCAGCAGTTCAAGTTTGAGCACCCCATGCATTAGAGAATCTATGAAAAAAAGCTAGTCGTTTGGTTTCAAGTCCCTAGTATCGAGGTGGGTTGCAACAGCTATCTAGTTGAGTTGAAATTCCTCGGAATGAGTACTAAATGAGGAAACTAATGGTTAAAATAAAACATAGTATTATGAAGGAACTTTATTATAATTTAAACATTATTATTATTTAACGTCTCACTTTTTTAATCAGTCTCAAAATAAAATATATGACGAGTTGACCGCGCCAAACCCTTTATCCCCACCTCCCACCCCCTCAACCCTTCCCCCCAACCCCCTAACCGTTGCCAACTGACTCCCCCCTCCACCCCTCCCACCCCCCTCACCATCCAATAGTAATTGTGTTAAGTTATCATGATAGCAAAAGTAGTATTTTTTTGTATTTTGTACTATTTCCGTGGTATTAAAATGGTAGTTTTCCAAAAATGATGTATAGTAATTTCTTAAATACGGCGGTATTTATTTATTTTTTGCGTCGCTTGTATACGAGATTTTTAACCAAATTTTCACAAAGTGATTTTATCCAACAAAGCATCTGTGAAGCGAATTTCAAATCTCTAACTGCAATATTTCGAGATTGAAATATGACTACTGCGCCCTCTGGTGGGCCGATTTCAACTACAAGTTTCAACTCTTGCCATGACCGAATGATGCTTGCATGCCAAATTTCAGTTCAATCGGATGAAGCGTATGGGCTCTCGGCTATCGTTGAGAAATACACACACCACAGACTCATAGATATACTTTAGTCTGGCAATGGTCTGAATCGTTTCGGAAGGGGTTAAAATGTATATCTTCATGTCGAAAAAATTGTGGCGCGTTCGCAACACTTTTCCTTTGTCGGAAATGTAAAAATTAAAGTAGAAATTACAGAAACTAAACAAACCTATCTCTATTCTGACAAACAATCATGTCAAATATATGAAAATTCTTATGGTGTATCTATGATTTGCCCTTTAGGGATTGCACCCACTTTTCGTTTGGCCTGCCGTGGTAATGGGGTTTCATACAACATACGCAAAAACACTCTTCCTAGTCAGCACTTTACACATTCTTTTTCTCTTTCGCTTTTTCTTTGTAGCCTTCGCCTTTGCTTTGTTGGAATATTCCCTATTTGCCAGTCTTTATTGTTTTTTATTTCAAAAACTAGCTTCGGACCTTTTTTATGTCGGGCAGCTTCAATAGCATCTACATAACTCAGACGAGTTAGATGCTATTGAAGCTAAAAACAAGCCTTATCTGGGAGTTTCAGTGGCAATCTTCTGTCTCCATTTTCAGACCCTCTACATATCATGTGTAATGTAATTACATATCATGTGTAATTACACACCATGTGTTATGTAAATTACGCAATACAACAAAACAAAGGAGCCCAAACTTGACTAGGTACCTTAGCACTTTTTATCAGGGTGTTCCAGTGACATTAATTCGGCTCAATCTTCAGACCTTCGTCTACAGGAGTAATTGAAAGTATTCATGATAACAAAACATACTAGCCCAAATTTGACTGTCCTACTATTTGCTATCAAGGAGTTCTAGTCGTTACATCCCGGCTCTATCATCAAATCAGCTCGATGGTACAGACACTCCTGACAGACGTCAGGAGTGTCTGTTAAGACCGCCCGATTTAGCCTTTCATACATTTTGTAGGGTTCTTTTTCTTGGCCTAGACTTGGGGAGAGGGGTGTGACTGATTCCGAGGAAAAAATATTTCGCGTTTTTTTCTTCTCCCGCGGTTTATCGTCATCAAAGAGTAAAAATATAAAAATAAAAGCAATATCCCTAAACCATGTTCCCAAATCAGTAAATAAATTGTCTATAAAATGAAATGCTACAAATAACTTATTATTGTTATTATTATCTCATTAGCCTCATAACTGTATTCATATATCTCCCATATATATTATATCTCATTTAATTTAATAAATATTTTTGTTTAATATATATACCTATATACTATAATACTATATATATATATAGTATTCTTCTCGCCGCTGAGGAAGGAGCCACGGGCTCCGAAACGTTCGGCTAAGGTACTCAACTCTATCCCTTTTACTAACCAAAAACCCTAAAGTGTATAAAAATACAAAATTTTCAATAAAAAAGTATATACTATAATAGTTATACAATATACACTTGTAGGATTTCCCAAGATTAAATAAATTACCTATACACCCGGCAGATGAACGCAGTACTAAATATCACCTCAATACAGGCTCTGCCTAGTGAGGTGATAAAATCCCGCCGAAGCCGCACCTTTAGTAAATTTCCAGGGTTCACATTTTGTATGTACGACTAAATGATGTAAAATATACTATAGGAAATTTAATCATGTAATACTAGGGATAAATAAATAAATAAATAAATAAATAAATAGGGTAACAATAAAAAAGTATAAAAAACAAAATAAATTTAAGTAGTCTATTGTGAATATAAAATTTTAAAAGTCTGTGTCATATAAACATTTTTTGTAATAAAAAAACATTGGTTACTTTTTCAAATAGTGTTTGTATATTTCTTGCTTCTATTGAGTTGTCATTTGACATTGTGACGTTGTAGGCATAGAATTATGTGTATACATCGATTCCCAGAGAGATTTGTAATTGTTGGGCTGGTTGGAGTTATCAGGGGCTCAATTCGCATGGCTCGGCCTATGGTATTGGCTCAATTTGTAATGCTGAACTCGGTCCATGGTATTGGCTCAATTTGTAATGCCGAGCTCGGCCCAGGTATAGGCTCAAACTCCGTGGGCCCAGTATTATCCAAACTTGAATTAGATGGCTCCAGAAGTGAAGCATTTGTGAAGACGGATTGAACGAAAGGAGAGGTTTTGTTATTTATACTATTTTAAGTTGCGGGGCCGAAGAGTGATGAACTACGAGTACAAACACCGTCTCTGGAATTATGATCGGGTAAGTCTTTAGAAAGTCGCACTGTTGATTGCTATGATATTTTTGTTGTTAGCAATGCTCGAGTCGTAACTTGGCCTGGCAGGAGTTGATGATCTCCAAATACTTGGCTATCCAGGGGATGTCATAAATGCTCATTACGTTGCCTATTCGCAAGTTGAGTTTGCAGCTTTCTTTACAGGCCCAAAAACTGCCTTTACAGAAAGTAAGCTTTTGTATTTATAATCTTTATTAAAATAGAATAACTTTATTGTGCTATAGAAACATTACTTAATGAATATTGCGCGTGGGGGTGGGGAAACGGAGGGGGGTTCTGCTTGCTGGGAAAGTCTTGGGGTGACACAACCGATTTTTTTTCAACTGCGAGTCTCGTAGAGACGCCGATTCTCCTGCATCCCTTTAACCCTCTACTGGTATTTTGAAATCTCAAGATTTTGACCTTTAATATAATTTATCTAAAAAGGACCTGACATTTAATAGCATCTCTCATTTATCTAAAACGTGTCTTAAGAGTGGTGCTAGAATGCCTAAAATATCTGAAATGAAAGAGAATGAAATGTATGATATAATAACAAAGACCATAAGAAACACTTTGATGCGTTTTACTTATTTTGGGGGCGACAACAACAAAAAAACTAGCGAAATTCAATTAGAAAAAACTATACAAACACGTTCAGCCTCCTTGAAACTCGGGTTTAGGGCTACAAAATAAAATATGTAAAGCATTTTCTAAGCATTCTGGAACCTGGATATATTTACACGTTTTGACTATTGATTAGAGGTGCCCGAATAACAATTATGACTAATTATTTGAGCGCCACCATTAGATGATGACAATCTAAAATGAAATTTTGTGGGCGGTTAATTACTCTTATAGAAGCGTTACGTAAATAGCGTACGCGTTGAAGTCGCAGTGTGGTAAATGTACGAGTACAATGAAATGGGGTCTGACAGAAGAGTCTGTCGAATACATATTTGGAACTTCAATCAACGATTATCTATTTACCGATGAAAATCTTATATTTAAATTACGTGATTAATCAATAATGATACCAAACGAGGACTGGCGAATGAAACATCCTAGCTCGTACGACGTGGCAAAAGAATTCGACACAGCCGTATATTTCTTGGGTTTATCTACATACACAGTCAGCGAAGGGGGGCCTACGAGTGTTTCAAGATTATATAAATTGCGTCTTGTTTCGTTTATCATTTTTGTTATTTGTCTGTACGTTTTGAGTATTGTTTATCGGCCGTTTCTCTATAATCCAGTCAATGGAGACAAGATCGAATGGATCGGTTATGCTATGTACAACTGTGTTATTATTACGTGTTTCTTTTTAAATACTTTTACAATGGTAAGAGGAAATCGAGCTTATTCAAACCAAATTCTCAATCGCATCGTGAAAATAGACACCTTATGGTTATTTAAAATCAAGAACATGTATTCAAAAATGATCAAATCTGCAACAAGTATAAGAAGAAAGGTGATAATAACCAATATTCTGATAGGCGTATTGCTGGAAGCTATTAATCCAAGCGATATCTCATTTGGTAGAGCTGTGGATTCATTTTTGTATGCTATTACCGATCTCTATATCATGACAATATGTTTTAATATATACGCTATTTCCTTAAGAATAGGACTCGTGAATCAACAGTTAGAGTCAATGTCGAAACGAATTGGTGGAAATACAGAACAAATTGATTTTTGCATCATAGAATCGACTAATCGATGTGATGAAGACGTGCTAAACGTTGGTAACGAAGCAATTTTGGAATATCTTCATAGGATATATTATTTATTAATTGTTTGCAGTGATCATTTGATGGATATTCACGGAATTACTGTAAGTATAATTATGAATGTATATGTGAAATCATGTTTAATGCAGTCGCGTAACGCACGATACAAGGAACAAGTCACTTTATATCCATACATCGCAGGCTGTCACTTCAAAGTTCCAACTCACAACGATATATAGAACCGTAAATTAGTATCACAAACTGCTACAAAATTTCAAAAATATCCAAAATTATGTTGACTTTAGAAAACGAAAGAGTTTAATTTAGTTGAACTTTATGTTGAATTTAGATTTGAGCAAGTTTTAACTTAGGAATTTATGTTATATTATTTAATTATTACGTTTTAATTGTTTATTTTATGTCTGTATTTTCTAAATGCTAAACGGGTTTAAAAAATGGTATTTGGAAAACCAGATCTAAATCATGTATTAATTATTCACTAATTTGTAGATTATTGTGATGATGGTAAAACTATTTAGTTCCGTCATATTCTCTATATCAATTGTACTTAAAACTGGTATATTACTAACATGGGTAAGGATATTATTTACGTATTGTTAAGGCTGCTGAACTCGGTCAATTACAAATATAATTTAAAATTTGCTTTTCAGAATCTGACTATGGCTTGTGCAATCGTTTTTTATCTAATTCGTGTGGCTATGGCCTTTTCAATGCCTGTTATAGTTTCTTCTACTTTGGCTTATGAATCGACAAAAACGTTAAGGATATTAGGAAAATTGATGATAGATTTCGATATAGGTGAATAAATAATAGAAAAAAATACGTGGCATTAGAAAATAAACTTTACGGTATTTAATGTTTTTTTTAATAGATTCAAACATCAAGGATGAGATTCTACATTTCTACAAGATTGTAATTGCAAATCAACCTAAAATTACCGTTTGCAATATTTTCGTAATGAAAATGGTTATTATACTGGCATTCCTATCGTCTGCAACTTCGCATTTGTTTATGCTATTACAACTTATCATCGATTGAAGCCAGAACTACAAGAAGAAGAAAAAGACGTAGTAACAGTAATATTTACAGTGATGACGCTAATGTAAAAAACAATAATGAAACTATTTGATATAATGAAACAATGACTAAAAGCAATTTGTCCTTTTGTAATCACTATGATTGCGATCTATTATAATGAGTAAGTCGTAAGGCTATGTTTACAAATACTATCATTCCTAATGTAATATCGTTAGATAGCAGTCAAGCCATGTCGCCTCATATGAATCAACAGCACCATAAAAAAAGCACTGTGTACGAATTGGCCAAAGAATTTGACACCGATTTACATTTCCTTGGTCTATCATCATTTAAATTTGTCAGAGATGGATTACAACCAGTTTCATGGTTCTACAGACTACGCCTCGTTTTGCTCTACACGGTTGTTCTCACTTTGTTCATTTTGAGTGTTATTTTTCGACCTTTAGTTTGTAGTCCCATCACTGGACAGAAAGAGGAATGGATCATCTATAGCATCTTTTGTGGATTTAGTATGTCGATGTTTATCTTAGAAACTGTTTCGATTATAAGAGGAAGTCGCGCATATCCAGATAAAATCCTCAAACGTATAGAGAAAATGGACGCATTATGGTCAACACAAATTGAAAAAATATATTCGAAAACGCTCATTTATGCTAGATGGATAAGAATATCGATAATATTAATAAATCTCATGTACAGTGTGTCAATTGAAATTATCATGCCGGAGACTTCAAATTACGGTAGATATATGGATTCTTTCATAAACAGCATGACAGAGTTGTTTGTGATGGCGATCTGCTTTCAAATTCACTTCCTGGCGTTGCGGATCGACTTAGTTAATGTTCAGCTAAAGGTTATTTCAAAACGAATTTATGGGCGAATAGATCAGCCAGATCTTGATATCGCAGCTGCTGCGAATATAGAATGTGAGGAGGATGATGTACGGATTCTGGATAATCTACACAGGATTTATAATTTAAATTGCTCTTGCAGCATTCATCTATCGGATATTAACAGTATGACGGTACGTTGGATAAAATGGTGTATAAATAGATATGTATTTTGTATAAATACATAGATCTGTATAAATAGATAAAATGGTGTATAAATAGATATGTAGTAGTGTTAAATAGATATGTATTTTGATTTTTTCTAGTTATGTTTTATGTTGGTAAGAATATTTGGCTCCATTACATTTTCTCTATTCGTCGCCTTGGAAACCGTGATGTTAACCAGTGGAGTAAGCATATATATGATATATTATTTTCGGTTTGATTTTTGCTTTTATATGTTTTTCTTTTTTCCAGGATCCAATTTCAGTTTTCATGTTTGCTTCGTGGCTCCTTCGCTTGCTGATATTGTTTTGTGTGCCAGTAATCGTTGTATCTAAATCATACGATGGGCCAAAAGCGACATTAAGGATACTGGCAAAATTGATGATCAAGCCAGACATTGGTAATTGAATCTTTTCAAATAATTAAAATGGCTATGTAAACATATTTTTCCGTTTGCAGATTCGAAAATCAAAGATAAATTATTAGTACGTTTTCATTGGATGGTGATGGCTAACCAACCAAAAATGACAATTTGCCGTATTTTTGTTATAAAAATAGGACTTATACTGACCTTCATATCCACGACAACTTCTAATATGGTTATGCTAATGCAAATGATATTGCAATAATTTTTTTAATGTTTTATTTGTATTGAATGTGCTTGAATTTTATAAATACATATCTGAGACATATATGCTGTTAAATTCAAACAACTCAAAAGGTTTTCTGTTGATCATCTAGGAACCCATTCATCATCTAGGAAAACCATTGCAATGTAAATCTTATATGAATTTATCCAGGGAGTTTTAAAATATAATTTATAAAATTGGTAATAGCAGGGCTAATCTTTGTCGGGCCATTTTGCCAAAAGAAGCGACGGCGAAGATTTGTCGGCCAGTCCAATCGCGCCGGCCACGGCCTCTTCCCGGAACGAAAACTTCACAGACAGAAAGGCGATTAGTTATTCATCGTTGAATAATTTATGAAGTTTGCGAGAATCTTGTCTTCTTTAAGAATGTTCTACAAGGCCTAAATTGCTTTCCGGATTTAAAGCGATCGCGATTAAATTCGGTCCCAAATTGCCGATAGATTGCGCGACGCGCGGCTAAGTAATTTCAATATAATAATAGGTCATCAATATCAACGCTTCAGCTCCAACACTACAGAGTTCCGTTTAATGCTAAAATCGAAAATTTCATTAGCTTGCTTCAATGATTACATGGAGGATGACAACTTGAGCTGTCAACTACAACAGGCGAACACGTCACCTCAGGAAGTTTTATCGATATTTGATCGTCCTGTCTCCTGTGAGGTGAGCGTATAAGACTTGGGACGAAAACAGTCCACTGTCTTGTTACGCCACTCGCCCGTAAGGAACCAACGCCTTACCGCGAGAAACCGTGTTTGTATCCAGCGGGCCGACACTCGCGCCCTTACTTTCAGTTACAACCAGATTTTTCCGGCCTCCCGACTGGTTACGGGTTCTAGGTTGCTTGCTCGGTCCTCTCCCTTGTGTAGCGGTGATTCGGTGTCTACCGAATCTATCGCGGACCACGGCGTCTTTTGCCCGGCTGTTCATCCAGTATCGGGTAGCAGAATGGTCGTTTCAAGAGTGGTTGCCACATGGTTTACAAACACCCCAACTCTATAAGAAACAAAGCCGCTTCCAGACTCCTCCGGTTATCAATCGGAATGCACAGTCGATTGACTAACGCCGCACGGTGATTTAACCGTCCAGCAGCGCCCGAAGGGCGATTCCCAGGGAAACTGGCCCGCAGGCACAGAGTCCTACCCGGGATCGCACTTCTGCGTGGAGGTGTTGACCTGTGAGTTGGGCCGACTCTAACACGTGGGTCATAGCGGCTCAACAGCACTTGGTCCATTAGCTCCCACATGCAGGATAACAGAAGTCTTGCGGCATACTAGAACCAACGCTTAATTACAACACAGTGAGTAGTATTTACGCTTCAAATTCAAATTATATCACTTGGCGAGGATGTAATCGAAACAAATAGATACGACATATTCGGTTGATTCTTTTATGTTTTGATCGCTATGCACTCGGGATGGAAATATTTCAATCAAATGTATTAAATTGAAAAAAAAATCTGAAAGATCTTAAGAAAAATTACGAAAAACGCATTCCATTCAAAATTAAAATAAAATTGCATTTTTCTACTTTTGTGTTGTTTTGCGATCTGTTCAACAAATGTAGTTATTTTATTTGTATCCCAATTTATTTAGGTATTTCTGTAATGATTTGTGTTTTGAAATTGGCAGAATTATGACTTCGCCCAGACGCTGTTGAGGGTTCGGAGGTTGGGAGAGGGGATTGGGGGGGGGTTGGAGTTTATGGGTGGGATTTCGGGGGGTGGTTAGCGGGAAAGGAGTGGGGGGGGGGGGGAGGGGGAGGTGGTTTGCGGGTAACGTGAAGTTTGGTAGGGGGGTTGGGGTGAGTTAGGGGAAGGTAGAGGGGGGGCGGGGGTTAAGGGGAGTTAGGGGAAAGGTTGGAAGGGGCGGGGTTTGGGGAGTTAGGTGGTGGAGTTGGGAAGGGGGGAGGGGTTTGGGGGAGAAGGAGAGGGCAGTTTAGGGTTTAAATATTATTGGATCTTACAACTTATCGTCCATTAAGAGCGTGTTAGCATTTTTCATGCGTAAATCAAGAAATTGGTAGTTTTTGAATTGATTTTGGCCACACAATTAATCGGTTTAGCTTCTTTTGCCTTCAGTCATCGTAAACACCATATATATTTATTTTATCTCTATTGGATAATTATTATAAAATTGGATAATTGACTTAGTAAACAGTGGATTTCGTAAGCGCGATTTCTAGATGACGCGCAAAGACTCAATTTTGAAGTAATATTACACCAATTATTATTACTAGGTAAGAAGGTAGAAAATATTAATATGAAGGAACATATCGTGAAATTTAAAACGTATTATGAAAAGTTCGACTTTAAAATCATAAACTTGTATTTTTATCACGTCTAAGAAAGTCAATAATCTAGAAATTGACTACAAGAAAATACGTTATATCTCATAATCTAGAAGTCATTTGACAACATAAATAATTTTATACGTAAGAAGAAAGATTGTACTATAAATGTGTAAAAAAGAAAAAAATATCCGTCTTCATCTTTTATTGTAATAATTTTTCAAAGTAAGTATAAAATCGTGTGCCTTGGACGGTCTAAAATCATTCTCGCTCTGGCGCTCGTCGACGCAGGATCTATGTCGGTTGATCTCCCACCACCGCGCAAGTGCCGCGCGTAATATTTACGTAAATTATAGTGCGACTAAATAATTGTGATCCCTAAGTATTTTGTATTTTATTTATGAATCTGAACGAGGCTATTCATTTAAGCAATATTGTGATTAATAGTGGATTAAGCTTATAACAGCTGTACTTAACTTATATTTATTTTCTCTACAAACGTGTTTTGATTCTACTTACAGAACATGGGTAGAAATGAACAAAAATATTATTATGGATCAAAGAAATCTGTGATGTCACGAAAATGTAACATGATTAATAATTTGCAGAAGGCAAGAGAAGCTGCGTAATATCTATTTAATTTTAAACAGGGTGTCAATACATTTGTGTAAGTTATTGTTTTTATACCAACATAATACTCGTAGTCAGGTAAATGACAAATCTATTAGCGGTCACCCATCAACCGCAACAGTTTATTTTTACCCGACTACAACAAAGTCAAAAGGAGAGTTATGATTTTAGCAGGCCATGTAAGCATGTTTGTATGTATGTATGATTTAAGTATGTATGTTCATCTGTTCCCTCATATCTTCAAAACTTCTAGTCGTATTTTGACAATCGAGGTATTGTGAGATTCGAGACAATAAATGATCTCAAACATGGTCAATAATATGGACATGCCTTCGGGATCGGCATATTTTTTTTATTATCTTAGGTTATTGAAAGCCAAATTTTACGCGGATTAGTAAGTAAAACTACGCAATAAGCCAAATAACTACTTAAAACCTAACGATAGTAGTTTTTTAATGTAGACACTTAGTTAGTAAATTACCCTTATTTATCATTATACTAATGTTCCCTGAATTACATTTTTTTAAAATATGTGATTCGTTAATAATCTATGTATTGCAATTGTTTGTTTGAAGAACTTCAATAGATCTTGTAATGTCTCAGAAGTTGGGGTTATCATTTTCCAGTAACTATTTAGAGTAACTATTAATTAATGATTGTCAGTAAGTCAATAATTACTTAATTAGGGTACACAGAGAAATTACAAAATGGTCATTAGTGATGGTATAAAATGACCGTGATGTTCAAATCATTATTATTTATACCATCACTAACGACCATTTTGTAATTTCTCAGTGTACCCTAATTAAGTAATTATTGACTTACTGTCAATCATTAATTAATAGTTACTGTAAATATTTACTTAAAAATAATAACCCCAACTTCTGAGACTTTACAAGATATATTGAAATTGGTTTAGCTAATGCAAATCTCTAAACAAACAATTGCAATACATAGATTATTAACGAATCACATAATGAAAAAAAATAAAAATAAACGACATATATTAGAAAAACTGCTACAAAAAAAAATAAGATTTACATAAGCATCGTGTTTGGTGTCAAATAAAAGGTATCAATGAGTACAATTCGAAAACATGTACCGAAAACCACGAAAATATGTTAGTAGTCGGGATTTAGGTCTTTAAACTTTTTACTTGTTTAGAATGCATTACTATTACTTACTTGTTGAAACATAAGAGGTAGGTACACCGCAATGAAATATTGGTATTTTTTTATTCTGCTGATTCCCTAATTTCCTTAATAATCGTCTTTTATTTTTCGCTCAGATCAAAATTAATAGAATCTTTAATAAATACTAAAATCCCCAATGCACCCTCAACTGTGTCTTCTGCCTCGCCTCTTAGAGATATATCGTAAGTTGAAAATTGTAGTTGTTTTTAATCTACTAAGTGAACTTTATTTTTTTAAATTTTCTTTAATGTCAGCAATTTTATTTGTAGGACTGAAAATATGGATATCGATTTAATTGAAGAAATAAACCCTAATGAGACATTTGATTCACTCATAGAAACACCAAGTACAAATAACCTAAATAATCAAACATCGTGAGTAGAAAATTGTTATTGGTATTTCAGTTTATGAACTTTTGGGTTTATGTTTATTTATATTTCTTATTTTATTTGTTGTACTGACAATATGGAAACTGAAGCAAAAGGAGACCCACCCAAAATGTTAACAGAAATGCCTAGTACCAGTCACTCAACCGATCAAAATATATAGTGAGTTGAAATTGTTATGTATA